>JARHVA010008435.1:55000-437500 GCA_037957365.1 Torreya grandis
AGAAAGGAACGAAAATTTACTCAAAGTGGTTCAAGTATACAAAGCCTAACCCTTTGGCTCCATCTTCACCTACTAAGTAAATCTAGATGATGCTACATGTGTTGATCAATGTTTGGACTATGTGTCCAATCCCTCTGAAAAGGTGACTCAAGAATAAAAAGGCTAGCTAGTTCATTGGTTCCATCATTTCCCCATGAAGTGAAGATATAAATTGATACCAGTATGGAATGTGTGTCATATTAAATGGATCTTGAATCCCATAAATGTACCATGATCTAATAATGTTGGCATCGATAATTGAATGTATGATGGAAACTAGGCCACTCTTAGCCACTCCAAAATATGGGAATTAGGCTTATATGAAACCCACTCCAAAACTAGTGCACTAGGCTTATATGAAATTCAATCGAGAACTCAAGAACTTGTGAAGTTAGGATTATATGAAATCCATTCCAAAATGATTCCAACCACTTGTATATTGAATAAGTCATGCAACTAATAAGAATGCCTAGGTAATACTAAACTTAGAAAGAAAAAAAACAAATATACCATGCACATTACCCCCAATCAATGGTATCTAAAACATGGATTTTGATTTAGAAGTTATACCAATTAACCTATCTAAAACTAGAAGTGAGAGACATCATGCTGCACATGATGCCCCTTATATTTGTTTATTTTGAGAAAAATTGTATTAAAACTACTAAATTTGGTTTAAACTAAAGCTAGCAAAACCATAACTGAACTTAGCTTTATATATTTTTTTGGAAAATCTAGTTTTTCTAATATTTAGATAAGAGCATTGAAAGTGGACACTAGTGACAACAGCACTATATTCCAAGTTGGGCACTATTTTCCAAGGCTAAATATGATAATTTTTATGGATTCTTGACTACTTGTCTAGTGTATTTTGCCTAGTTTGATGTCTGGTTATTGCGTTGGGTGTTTATAATGTTGCTTTTTTTACCATTAGGAGCTCTGATCTCTATGACAAAACCCCTATTTGTTGCCCCCTCTTCTAAGGGTAGGAATAAAGACCCTAAAATGACTACCCTAAAAAAAAAGATCCCTATAAGTGTGTTATGTTGCAAAGATACATGATATAGCAATGATAATTAACAAGATATCTCAAGATATAACATGATTTGTATTGAGAGATTGTTAGATCAATAGGGTTATGCCTAGATGGATATAAAAATGTAAGAACATGTGTAATGTACTAAACTAAAAAAGAAAGTTTGGTTAGTTGTTAGTTTTTAGTTAGAGGGATGGAGCATGATGTTCAAAATGGCATCCAAGAAAGTAATATAATGCATGATGTGGATCATGGCATTGCAAAAAATGAGAAGCAAACAAGCAACAAGCACACAAGGTAAGAAGAAAAAACATACAAGAATGGCTAAGTGACCAAGAAAATAAGGGATATGGGCACAAGTCACTCAAACTATAAAGTAAGCATACAAGACATGTTTAAATTCCACATACACATACAATTGAAACAAGCAAAATTGGCATGGAAGCCATAATCATATAGGGGAGTAAAAGCAAAGGACATTGTAAAATTTCCTAAGGCACACACATGAATAGAATTAAAATACATTAGAAAACGTCCTAAGACACATATAGGAGACAAATAGGAATTAAGAAATTCAATCACATCAAGCTAATGTTAAGCAAGATAGGAAATCATGTGAGAAACAAGAATTAAAAATTCATCTAACTAAAAAAATCAAGAGGTGAATGTATTCATAGACATGGGTAAGACAAGACTAGGTATATTCAAAGAAAAACACAAATGCTATATATTAATGAGTATCAATAGAGTAATCTATGTAATTAAGTAAGTAATGCACATCAACATGATAATTAGAGTGTGTGGTGTAGGAATGACATAACCTAGATGGTGTAGTCATGTACAGGATGCTCCTAGTGGGTATGTATATCAATGTGTGTATCGAATGTAAAAGTAGGATGCCCCCTAAATGGGTAGAGTGAAGCAATCAAGGAGCTAGATGTCACTACACACACTCAAAGAAGATCAAGTGAAGCATGGTAATGTAGATAATCAATAAAGAATATCATAGAATAATAAATGTAAGTATAGCATGATAGTATAAATGTAAAGCATGGATAATGCATATAATCAAAATGTTTTTGGTGTTTTTGACATATTTAAATGTTTTAATATTTTAAATTCTTTGACTATTTTTTTTAATTTTTTGATATATTTGAGCTATGTATAATCAATCATAATAAAATATGTATAGGTAAGCAAAGAAAAGATGATACTAATCATTGAGTCTCATGGGAGACTCCCTATCATGGTGTCTTGTATCAAGGAGAGGAATCATGTGTGATCATGAAGCATGATGGAAATGATGAGATGGTGGATCTGAAATTTGTATATGTTATAAATTATCTAAAATATTTGAAGTATAAATTGAGTTTGGGTTCCCCCTATGATGCTAAGAAGTGGATGCAATTGTAGGGCTCTTAGGGACTCATCTAGTAGTAATATAATCTCTCTAAACATGTGCTCTATGAGTATATGTATGAGATCTCGATGATACTTCCCTAGGTGTGAACACTATATCTAAAAGTTTTCAAGAATATTAAAACTATGGAGGTGTATGAACTATATCTAAAAGTTGTCAATAATTAGAGGAGGAACTATAACTTGTGGAGAAACTGGAACTAGAAGCTGAACTAAAATTGGTGACTATACTATAGAAGATGGATTTGAAGTGGGGAATGGTAACTCATATGAAACTCCACCAGCTATAATAACCTAATTATCATGAATTAATTTCATGCATCTATGAACTATAGAAGGTATTGCTCAATTTTTTTGATTCCATTGTCAACCAAGTAACATATCGAAAATGCCTACACTAAGAACAATAGTGAATATTATGTTTGCATGTGTTGGACCAACCTATAAAGGAAGTACAATATCACCCAATGAAATATGTATGTTCCCATTGAACACATTGATAACTATGTCTTTTAGGGTAATATCCTACTCTGAATACCCTAAATGCTATAATAATGTCATAGTGTACATGTTCAAACTAGATCCATTATCTATGAGAACATTATGAATAGGATGATTATGATTGTGAGCTCTAATTAAGAGTGCATGATAATCCATATCATCCTTAATGATCTCCTACTCTGAGAAGGAGATGAAGGGTATAGCTAGAACTCTATAATTGTATACACCAATCATGTTACTCAAAGGATGTAACTCAACTAAAGGTGACCTATATGTCTCTGGTGAGGGATGTTCATGATATGCATGATGAACCCCTAATGTATCCCCTATCTCTTGTTTGGAATGTTGTGTAAAAGGATATGAAAATATTTTCAATGATTTATCTTATGATGGCTTGGCCTAAGGAGGCTCAACTAAAGTACCAAGATAAATATGATTGCCGTCTACTAAATCCTATATCTTGTGTCTCAAACTGATGCATCTATTTATTGAATGGCCTAGTACCCTATGCAACTCATAAAATGCATGATTGTCATATCCCCATGGAAGAAGCTTTGTTAGGTCAACTTCCTAAATAGGAGGAATAGATATGATGTTACATTCTAATAACTATTATAAAACTCTAGTTGGAGAGACTAGTAGATTGGTAAAAATAAGCCAAAAAGGTGATAATAAAACCACTCACTGAGGGTGTTATGAAGTTGCATTAACTATAGGTTGATTCTGAATCTTGTTATCATTGACCTTTAATTTGTATTGGACTTTGTTATTACTTTTGTTTTTTGTGTCTGAGATAATTTTGTACTTGATTTTTCCCATTAAAATTAACTTCTTTTTCCTTTAGTGTGTGACAAAATTCAGTGAAGGAAGAGAATTTTTTGAACATAATTGATTCATGCAAAGCTGGTAGAAGACTCTATTTGAAGAGATCTTGTAACTCTTGATCATCCATGGGGCTAATCATCTTGGCCAAATAGTCTTATATTGATGAACATAATTTTTAATATTCTCATTTGACCTTTGTTTCTATTTTGCAACTTGAGCATATGAAACCTTATCACCAATGTTGATTCTAAAGTGAGCTAGGAACATATCAGCTAGATGATTAAATGCATTGAATAAATGATTTAGTAGCCTATAAAACCATTGTAAATCATAATCCTTTAAGCTCTATGAAAATACCTTGGTAAGTAGCCAATCATTTGGTACATAGTCCAAGCATGTTATGTGAAAATCTCTCAAATGTGTCTCTGGATCACCCTTGCCAGCATATAGAGTAAGCTTGGGTTAAACAAAACCTTGTGGAAAGGGTGTAGAAGCAATATGACATGTCAATGGTGTATATAATAGATAAAAAAATCTAAAGCTTGCATACGTCTAGAAGCACCTTACTCAAGATTTAACATATTGGATTGAAGAGATCTAATCTCTTTCACAAAGGCTACAACATCAGGAGATAGGGATGTACTACCTATAACTAGTGGCATAGAGGTAGGTTGGGCTGTTATAGGGGTTATTGAAATAAAGTTACCCCCTTAGTGTGTTGTTCACAACTGGTTGCTCTATGGCTTGATAATATTGACCATTTATCACTCTTTATTGATATTTTTGTAGTATTTTAAGCATGCCATCTTGCATGTTAGGGTGTTTAGTTAATAATTCTTAGAGTTCCCTTTTATTAGTTTCATCAAAACTGATATACTAGGCCATTGGTAAAGTAGGAAAATAAGTTAAAATTTGATTGAATTTTCTGCAAAAATGTGTAATAGGCAAAGTGTGATATATATAAAATACTAAATATAGGAAATGTGAAGTCCCAAAATAATTATTTGAAAATTTCATAAAAAGGATATGAAGCTCACAAACATATAAGGCGATATCTCAAGAAGTAATGGTACTAGTACATGTAACTAGGGTTTTGAAAAATAATTATTTGAGAAATTTACTATGAAATTTTAAAATTTGAATGTATTTTTTGATTAAAATATGCTAGTAAAAATTTACAGAATGATTGGAAAATTACCAAAAAATTACTGGGACCTAGTATGGGCAACTAAGGTTTGAAAGAAAATTATTTTAAAATTACTACAAAATTTTAAAATTTAATGCTAATTTTTTTGTTTTATTATGTAGGTAAAAAATTTGAAAAATATATGAAAAATTAGAAGGAGAAATTACCTTAGGGTTTCTAGGGTTTTTTGCACAAATGAAGTAAGTCAAATTCACCAAATGATTTAAATTTTTTGGGAATATTAGTGTATTATTTTTAATTTAGTTAAAGGATTTAAGTGGTAAAATTAGTCAATAATTGTGCCATAATTAACCTATTGATTTTTTAATTTTAATTGTTGTTTAGACTTTTTAAAAATATCAAATAAATAGAGAGAAATCAAAATTGGCTTAAAACTATGTTGATCCAGCTAAGACAGAAGCTAATATTAACTGTGGAAGACTAGGACACCATCATAAGCTGAGATCTAAACTTCATATTTTGATTAGATAGGAGTACCAAAACTAGATAGGAGTGGCACCAGTACTGTAGTCCACCTCTGCCACTATTATCCTAAGGATCTAAGATTTTTGGGTTTTGTTTGGTAGGTTTGTGTGACCTTATCTTTGTAGTTTTGTTAGTTAAAAGTTTGTAGAGCTCCCTATGGAGTAGATTCTTTATTTAAACCCTATCTTCCATTATGATTTGGTTAATATCAAATAATAGGGGGGGGGGGGTTAGCGTGTTTAATATTCACTAGACATGGATCCACACCCCTTATGTGTGCATGCTACCTACATACCAATACTTGAAATAAGGATCAAGAAATATATAGTTATCTAACTTAATGTGCTTTATACAATTGAATGTATGAAGATGAAAAATGTTAAACTAGATGTACTTGAGATGTCTAAGGACTAGTGTAGGAATTTGAATAAGATTGTAAATGTATTGGCTAGCTATATGTAGATAATATGGAAGATTGCTTAAGTGGTTTTGTTTTTATTCTTGCTTTCTTAGTGATAATTACCAACCCTTTCCAAATGATATTTGAATGGGATTTTATAAGGATCTATTGGTTATGGATTGAATTTACTCACATTAGGTTAATAAGGATAAGGATGGGAAACCAGAAGGAATTGATTTTTGGTTCCAAAAATGGACTTGGACAATAGTGCCAAAAGTGGACAGGAGTGACATTGGTGCTAAAGACCTAGTGTGATGTTATTATCCTGAGTAGATGAGACCTAAAAGGATGGATTAGTCATGGAATAAGGAGTATGGTTTAGCTAGGATTGAGTTTAGAAGGCTATGGATGACTTAAAAATAGTGAAAACAAGCCTATGATGGTCATGAGAGAAAGCAAGAGGGACCTATGGGTTGGGTGTCATTAGCCATGCTCAAGTTACCAATTTTTGCATTTTATCTAACTACATATAGTTACCGAGATAGAGAGACTTATAGAGATGGATCAATAAATGAATTCACAATTTGTTAGAGGAATAAGAAAAAATAATATTAATTTATACATAATACATTATTCATGAGCATATATATGGTGAAATATATGAAATTTTATAGTGTGAATTACCTAGACTATTAGTTATGTGGTCATCAATTTTGGAATACTATTTTTTTATATGAAAAAGACAAAAAATCTAGTTTGGACATAAGAGAGAGTAGAAAAGATATGAAAATTAGACACTTAATAGACTCATGATATACTATTGTGTGATAAATACTATTGATAGATACATCACTAAATTTTCTATATAAGAATACATTGCATTTGGGGCTATGCAAGACTTATTTTGAGAAGAATTAGGGGAATTTTTCTATGATGAACACCTAATCTTGTCAAAAAAATTTATGTATAAAAGGACATGGTTCCTACTCCTACCGACATGGATTAGTTACTTTAAATGTTAGGGGGATGTGTACATTTATGGACTGAATAACGAGGAACTAAGAATGAAAGCTTGAACCTATACCCACAAGAAGGAGTATACATATATTAAGAGTGAAAAGTAAATTTTGGGGTTATATCAAGACTTAAGAAAATAGAGAATATGTAATAAATACAATGATCCTACTATAGATGTGAGTAGAAGTAAATTAAATAGTGCAAATGAATAGGAAAGAATGGGAGCTCATAGGTGAGAAAGAGAATCTAGAGAAGATGACGATAATGAAATGTGTGGGTTTGATAAAATAGAAGGTGAAAATGAGATTACATATATAGATAGAGATGATGAGGAAATTTAAGAAAGTGGAAAGGTAGAAGATGAGTAATTAGATTGGTTAGAAGGTAGTTTTAGTTCATAACTAGAATGGAGGATATTATTTGGAAAAGAAAAGGATAATTATTTAGAAGAATTTATGCTAAGTCACATGATTAAAATAGGTTCATGTTTAAATACAATAAAATTCAAATACATCTATAATTCACTTCAAGGGTATACATCCCCTATGCCTAATTTATCATCTGAAACAAGGTAAAGTGTAGACATTAGTAGAGATAATAATTGGTTTTATTGTTTTACATACAAGTTTAAAAGTATAGTTTAGATACAAATAAATTTATGGATAGGAAGAAACTAATTGAGGTAGGATTCTAGGTTTCACAAAAACTTAAAAATTTTCCCAAGTTGATTCCACAACCAGTTTTAAGTGTTAATAATATAAGCATGTCTTTGAATCCAACATTTTTTTCAAATTGACACCATATGATGGGTCTAATGATCCTAATAAATATCATATAACTTGAAATATGAAATTGTAGATTAAAAATGTAACTACAAAGGATGTGAATAAGTGTTATCTCATAGGAGTTTTAACAACATGAGCTCTAGATTTCATTTACAAAAGAGATGTTTCTAAAATAAGATTTAATAATGTCAAAGACCAAATGATATGTGAGTTAAAATTAAATAAATGTGCAATTCAAATGATCTAATATCTGAAAGAGATTACTAAGAAATTAGGTGAATCAGTGTATGATTATGATCACAAATTTTTAGATGTGATTAATAGGTTTGACTTTATATTATAGGATAAATACAAGGTCACATTATTTTTAGAAGGTCTAAAACCTTGAATTAAGTTTGGCATTAGTTATAAATAGTTAAATTATAGTTTCTCATACCACTCACAAATGCATAAAAAGAGGATATGGGAATTAGTCTTACCTTAAAAAAAATTAGATATCACTATCCATACCAATTTAAATTCATATCTATTTTTTATAAGCCAACCTATTCACTCCCGATGAAACATTAGAATCACAATCATAATCCCTCACACTTAAACATCAATTAACATGGTCTTACATAACGTGACTAATATTTTTTTTGATTTTTTGATAGCTAGATGAAATAATGCTTACTATTCTCAACACATACAATGATGGTGCCATTTATTTATCTCAATATGTGATAATTTTTATAAATCCAACCATAATGGAATGAGTAATAGGGTTTCCTAAGAGTGGTAAATCTTTGGCCCCTTACAAGACAAATTTACCACCTATACACTCAGACACTCATGAAAGCTACAATAAAGCATCCAGGGGGATTCCCACCAAGTCTATTTAGGATGATTTAGTGTGAATCCTTGCAAAATGTATTATGAATTGGTTTTATAAAACTAATAAAAATGTAAAGAAAGACACCAAATTTATCATTGGCATCACCCACTACATGATAAGGATCAATGAATATTTTAATTGGCTAAAATTTTTGGTCTTAGAGATCATCACAAATATAAAAAAGGTTGTTTGTGGGACATCACACACCTTTTAGTACCATTTATCATTACTAATTTATTTCACATAGTGTAAGTTGCCTAAGGGACCAGTCAATCATGACATAGAATTCTAACTTACAATATAATTTATCAATATTACTTCCACCAAAATAGGGAAATACTATACAAATTAGGATAGATCAATATTTGGTGGTTGTAAATCCTATGGGTGACTGATTCACACCCTCCTATTACCATATATTTAGTAAAATATTTGGGATATTTTTTTTGTAGTGTCTAATCCCCATGATGAAATTGAAATTAGAGTACTTGAACTCTTGAAGACACCCATCACATCATTGCCCCTTTACATCACTATGTTCAATATATAGTTTGAAGTTTTATGGTAAAAATATTTGGATACTTGATCATTACCTCCATTATTATCTATACCTCTAGGGTCACAACATCTATTTCCATGATAACATTTAGTACCACAACAAGTTAAGGTGTAGTTTTTTCTTAAAATAGATGTATCCCCCTTACAAACTAATATAGGAAAAAGGAAGGCACCATCAAGTAAAACATCAAAACCTCCACTAAATTATAGGACACATAACACTAAATCATGGTTATATCATAAGCATTCCCTAAAAATTGTATCAAAATGTGATATGGTAGAGCTAGGCATTAAATAATAGGTAGTTTTTTATTCTATGCTCATAAATATAGCTAAGGAAGTTTATGATTAGGAAGAAGAAAAATATTTTTTATTCTATAATTTAATACTCACTTTTCAAGTGCAAAATAATGTACTCCAAGACTTATGGGTTTACATCACTACACCTTCATCATCCATAATTGTAGACATTATTAAGTTTTAGGCAAAGAACAAATGTTGAAAAGGTAGACTCTTTCAATCAAATCCAAGTGTAGGATCTTTAGGAGTGCACAACACCTTCCCAAAAAAATCAAATTTAGGTGTAAAATCTATAGAAGCATAGACTATCTCACCATATCTAGAGAACCCACAATAACCTTTTGTGTGTAAGCAGATGACCCACATTGTGCTTAGATTTTCACCGTCAATCAAAGAGTTATGATTTATTTGGTAGATATTTTCATATTCATATAAAATGAACTAGATTAACTTCGAGTTACAACACTACAATAATAAAAAACAACTTGGGTCTATAAGTGGTTGAAAAAAGTGCTAGTGCCATCTTATAGACCAAAGTCCTTATCTAGAAATCACATGGTGGTGGATCCATCTTCTTTATTTTAATAAAAAGTAGACATCATAGTTATTGATCCACTTGATCCCAAGCACCCAAATAAATAATAAGACATCTTATATTAGTAACAAGTTGTAGAGTAACAAGTTGAGCCAAAAAATGCAAAGAAGGAAGAAATAAAATAAGGCTCACAAAAAAGAAAGGATGAAAAAATGAGGAAAAGTGAAAATTCGACAAATATGAGGAGAAAAGGATGTAACAAAAGAGGAACATGATAATAAAATGGCTGAAGAAGTAGCTATGCAAAATAAAAGTAGGAAGAAAATGTTACGCAAAAGAAAAAAGAATAAACAGAGTCTGATTAATGAATACAACAAATAACACAAGACAAATAAAATTTAAGAAAATTTAAAAATACGATGTGAATAAATAATATAAATGAGTATCTAAAGAGGAATAAACATTACAATAGAAGGTTGAAGTTGAGGAAGTAGCTAAGGTAGAAGTAGAGAAAGTGAAAGACAATTTATGTAGGTAAGAAGAGAGAACAAATAATTGGGCCCAGGAGTAAGAAGCCAAATTCAAAGTAATGGTAGATGCCAATACAAATTAGATGCATATTACAAATCCAAAGAATAATTAGATGATAAATCTAAGGTGCAATTAGAGTGCATCATAGAATAAGTAGTAGCAAAGTTGGTAGTATAATGCTCAACTAAGGGTGAGATATATGAAACCCATCAACCACCTTATACATTCCAAATGTTAGGTTCCACATAAGGGGATACACAATAGGAATAATCTCATTAAAATAAATAATTACCTAGATAATGATTTTGGGATGTACCTATAACCTCCATTGATAAAATAACTATTTCTCTATCGATGACACAAATTAAGAAAGCACCTTTCATAGTTATAGATACAAATATTGAGAGGGTTTTAAAATATTGAGATAACTATAGAGATTAAAAAATGGTTTTCATTTATGTTTCCTTATTTTCCTTGTATCAAAATTTTATGAGTTATTGTTACTTATTTGATATGAAAACACTTACTTTTCTTGTATTATTATTTATGTGAATCATTATTATTATTATTCTTGTTATATATTGTGTTTGTATTAATATATTTTTTTGTGAGTTTTCATTTTCCAAATATATAAAATGTTTCACTTAGATATCCACTATTAGCATATTTTAATGGGTTTTACATAAACCCTTAATAAAAAAGTAAGATCAAGTTGACCTAGTTGGCTAAAAATAAAAATTGAAAATTACATAAAATAAACTAGATCAACCTATGTCGACCTAGTTTCCTATAGATGAAAATCATAAAGTAGAAAATATAATTGGGTCAATTTGCATTAACCTAATTACCTACAGATTAAAACTTACAATGCAAGTGTTAGATTCATGTCAATTTCACCATAATGTATGTAACAAATTAAGATAGATATACAACTTATCCTAATTGGTAAATACAAGCTCAAAGAAGGTAATCATCTAACATCTATTTTATTACTTTGTATATCAGGAGCATGACTAAATAACATCTGCTAACCCTATCTAAGGGGGTACTTATCACACACCACTATAGGAGATGGTTATAAAACCTCTAGGAAAATAATATTATGAAATAAACCTAGCTATGTTTTTTAATTCATAAAATTAAATATAATATAGTGTTATCAAAGATTATAACACAAATGGGGATGGTTTAAAATGAATAAGGGATCATTATTGGAAAATGGGGGCCTATATCACCTAACATGGGAGATGGAAAACCTATATAACTATATATCTACACTAATTTTAAGTGTAGAGGTAATCTAAGTAATAATTTATACATTCAAACCTATTACTTTGTGCAATATCTATCTATTAAATTATATATCAAAAGTTAGATATACTTACCATTAGATGAACCTATTGAGTCTTAATCTCTCCCTTAGCTAGTGGTGTTTTTCAAGAGAATTTTTTGGATTTCTTAGGATCACACTATGGTTTAAATCATCCCTAGGATAAACTATTCATACTTTCATCTAAAACTTCACACCAAAAGATATATCTTTCCTCCAAGATAAAATCAAGCAATGGTTCATTCGAATGTAGATGTAGTAGAATTACAAATTTTAATAATGTGAAAATGAATGTTCCTATCTTTTTTATTGAACTAAAGGATTTATTTATAGTACTTTATAGATCCTAACCCTTAAATAACTTTAGCCAACAAGGTCAATCCACCATGAACCAACTTTAAAATTTTATCATTTAGCCTCGAATTAGGCTGACCTAAGATGGCCTAATTATGTAATGTGGATTGTAACTTTTGAAACTAGGTCAACCAAGGCTAACCTAGTATGAGTTTTTGATCAATTATGGGATATTTAGAGGATAATTTATTTATGGGTTGGATATGTGATATTTGTATTAGGTTTAAGTATGATATAATTAACCAACAATATCGTGAAGCACCAATTGGTCTACCCACTACTTTCCCAATGCACCCTTTAAGGAGAGCACTAAAAGAGATTAAAACTCAATAGGTTATTACAATAAATAAATAATTAGTAAATGATAAAGTTTAAAAATAATGTGTCATTTTGACTCTACTTTTATCCTCTTTAGTAGATCCATATGATTAGTTTTACTACTACAAATTGTTCCCATATCCCCCATAACACTTTGTAATGAAGTTTTGGTAGTGTCCTCTATTTTCATAGTGATTATAGATGGTATATTGACCTCATTTCCCTTCCCTTTTATTCATGTTCTATTTTTTAGTTTCTTCCTTATTTTTCTTTTTCCTTCTCTTCTTACTTTTTCTTATGCTCCTCAGTTATCTTTATTTTTTATTTATGTTTATTAATTTATTTTTCCTCAATTTTTCTCCTTTTTCCTCTTAGTTTTGTTTCTCCTCTTTTTTTGCTTTTATAATTTCCTCTTATCTTCTTCTTCTTTTATGCTTTCTCCTTTTCTAGCAGTTGTCTAGCGTATAGGGTAACTACCTCTATAATCTCTTTTATTTTTATTTGTTCATCTCAGTTATTTTTCTAGATCTAACCATTTTTGGATTGAGACATATTCCAAATCTTTTAATATTTGTAGTTGTTATTTTTCTAGAGTCTCAAAAAACAAATAATTTTTTAATATAGTTATTAGTTTGGTCTATTAGCCACTTTGTATCCTCATGGGACATAAGTGCTTCATTTGCTATATTTTAATAATCTCTTATTAATATTTCTCTACCAAAATATAAACTTATTTTATTTTATCCTTTGTTTATATTATTATTTCTTGTGGTTAAGAAAGGATTCCTACTATTATTTTATCTAATTCAAATAGACTTAACTTTGTACAGTACAAAAATGCTCTAACTATCATATGTTAGCCACCAACACTTACATTATTATACATTATTCATACCATAATTATACATACTATCCTTGTGCATATCCATGTTAATGTGGCCATATTAGATACATCTATAGTAATATCCCTTTCTTCACTTGTCTGAATTTCCTCTTGGTCCCATTCTTTTAAGAAATTTGGTTTTGAATATGTCATTAGTGTTTTTTTTTTTTTTTTTTTCCTTTTGATTTTACCAATTGTTTTAATTCCCATTTTATATTGGTTGTGGTGAAGGACTTATTTATCTTCTTCCTAATTCATTAATAATATTATTTAGCTACTATATATGTTGTGGGGGATTCTTCTTGTTCTTTTTGTGTCTAAATTTTATTTATTTATTTATTTTGGGGTTTCCTCCCCTATTTTTGATATCTTTGGCCTCAAATAATATAAGGGGGTACTCTTTTAATAAAATTATTATACTCTTAACACCTCACTAATATTATAATCCTTGACTAGCAATGGCGTAATATCCTCCTCTTCTTCTTAAACTAAGGGTTCCAGTCTTAGAGTTCTATTTTTTAGATTTAAATATTGTAGGTATTTTTGAGATATTTTCAAAACTAATTACATTAGTAATGTCTCTAATTCAATGTTTTTTTCTTCCATAGACTGATAACTCATTCCTACTTCACTCATTATTTTTTTTAATTTAGGTTCTTATGGTAAACTCCTAGATCCAATCATCACTCATTCAATCTTCTCATTACTAATCTCATAGAGAAGAAGTGGAAGTGGGGTGTATTTTATATAAAAGTTTTGATGTAAACATTAATTGTATCTAAAATAAAATTTATTTCTATGTAATATTTTTGAACCATTTGTTTGTATATACATGATCTATTTGGCACCATGTTTTTAATTATCATATTCCATAAAAGAAAGTGTATTACCTCATGTATTACATGTATCCATTTTAGTGGAAATTTTACCCAAAGTAATATAGGGTTATTTAAGTAACAATAAACTAGACCTTCATGACTAGGAATAGTATTTATGAAATACATGGCTAAGAGTAGTGGAAGTGTGCCATAGCAAAAATCATGTGTAACTTTATAGATCTTATAGAGGTTGTCTAGATATTTTTATAGAATGTGATAGCCAAATAATATTTAATGTCAGTGGAAATCATATCCTATGTAATATCTAAAATTCTTCAAATATACAAATCCTATTTATTTTTTATATTACACCTTCTAAGAGATTATTTTTTAATAAAATCATACTTTAGAGTATTTAATTTTTTGAATTGAAAGAGATTAACTATTGAAACTTTTGCCCATGATAAAAGATACCAATTTTGTGTTGGCATATTTATTCCCATAATACTTATGAGTGTTATTCCCTTCATGCATTAAACTAGTCATAACTTGGATGACATCAGGTGTAATCTAGTGGGGTTGATCTTATTTTATGTTATTTAGGGTTTTACTCAAACACACTTAAGAAAATACAACTATATGAAATAAGTAATACTATATTCATATTTTTACTAAAATATAGTTAATAATATAAATTTACCTAATTTAACATGTAAAATAAATACAATTAAATACAATGTAACAAAGGGTTTGATAAATCAAATCTTTTTTAAAGTTTAGATTTGGGATGTGATAGTGATATAAAATCATCTTGGTGCATTAATTAGGCTCTATAATCTACTCACTTTGTGTTTTGGCTAGTTTCACTACATGACACTTGAATCAATCATACAAAGTTGTGTCAACATAGATGTCCAACTTTGATACAAGTTTCCAGCCTAAAGTATGCATTGAAATGGATCAAAATTTCTATCAGACCTATGTTAACACCTATGTTCTTATTTTCTACCTTAGAGTATGTTTATCTATGTGCGAGATCTAGATAATAATGAAAACCCTAGTATTATTTCATTTTGACACTTATAACCTAGTAAAAAGGGTTTATCATGTGAGTTAAACTAACCCTAGCAACCCAAACTATTGTTAAGTGTTTCTTATATAGCCAATACTCCAAAGAGGGCCTCAGACTCACATGTGGTTCTCCCTCTTATCCATGTATGTGGAATTGTAATTATGAAACTATATTCTCTTTCTCCAATAATAAACCTTAGTATAAAAAATGCAATAATATTGTGAATTTTTGAGTGATTCAAATATTCAATATATTATTGTAATGTAATTTGATAGATTTTAATGTAAAATGAATGCTAATTAGAAATTTCTTGATCAAAATTTTATAGGTAATATAATTATACCATAAACTTTGTATATATAGGGATCTCTTGATATTTTATTAGGACCTATTATCATGAAAAATCTAAAAATAGGATGAACAAAGGGGATTAAAAAAATGGCCAACAAGATAAAGATATTAAAAATAATAAAAACATAAGTATGGACACTTCCATCATAGTTAGAATCTTGTATTGATGTAAGTGTCTAATATGGATGCAGGTGTATAGAGGCTAAAACATATGAACAATAGAAAACACAAGTGGGGATTCCCATGATACACTTGATAAAAGATAATTTATAATATAGAATCCCACACGGGTTGATAAAGAAAGTAAAATAAGATGGGACCAAAGAGGTCCACATGAGGTTGTGGCATTAAATATCTAACTCATAGTTTATATATATATATATATATATATAAAGAGGTCCACATGAGGTTGTGCCATCATATATCTAACTCATAGTTTATGTGTGTGTGTCTGTGTGTGTGTGTGTGTGTGTGTGTGTGTGTGTGTGTGTGTGTGTGTGTGTGTGAGTGTGTGTGTTTGTGTGTGTGTGTGTGTGTGTGTGTGTGTGTGTGTGTGTGTGTGTGTGTGTGTGTGTGTGTGTGTGTGTGTGTGTGTGTGTGTGTGTGTGTGTGTGTGTGTGTGTGTGTGTGTGTGTGTGTGTGTGTGTGTGTGTGTGTGAAAAATGATATGAAACATGATATAAAAATATGTTTGTACCAAGTATGGGTATCCAAATCCCCCCCACTTTAATCTAGTAATGCATAAAAACTAAAATTACTAGTTTAAAGGAAAATAAAATTAATACATTGGTGTGGACAACACACCTAGTCTTCATTTGAACTTTATTTGAACCTTTTGTTAGAATATTACCTACAATAAGGGAGTGCCACAAATTAATTAGTCTATATAATTTTTATATGAATAATAATAAAAATTAATGTAAATAAATAACATGTATAGAATACAGTTATGTATGTGCTTGTGTAATAATGGCTTCAAAACGCTAGAAATTGGAGAAGTAGAAGGGGTCTTGCAACCTCATCTATCATCTAGCTAGGTTGATGAGTGAGATTGAATGTGGTAAAATAGGTTTCACCCTAGTGGTTTTCTATCTAGAGTGGGGAGAGTTGGGAGGTGATCATTCCCCTAACTTAGAATAAGAAGAGTAGTGCTTTAGTCATCAAGAGTATCATCTTCCATCTAGCACAAGTCAAGTGCATAACTTGGTGATACTAGATGATTTAATCACTCCAATATATAAATAGGACCAACTATCATAGATGGATAAGGCCCAAATAATTGTCTATAATAGTCCAACCTGGGTGTTAATCCATGATGCGTTAAAATCCATGATATAGTAACAGTGCATAATGTGAATAAAATCCATGATAATTTGGTGAATATAAAATATATATAATGTCTAAGTACATAAAAGAAATTAAACCTTTTTCATTCCCCCTATCATATCTTAATTGAATACATTTGTTTATATATATTATATATTTTGGTATTTTACATAAGTACCGTTATTATACAATCTATGTATAATGGTGATATAAATGTATATAATGTTGTCCAAAATATATATCTAAATCATATCTTTTGAAGGATATATTGTAAGTTTTAACATGAAATCATCATGGAGGACATGTTTCCATAACATCCTCCCACACTGGTAGAGTTAAGACTAGTTGTGACTAAAAGGGTTGTGATAGATTTGGATAGATTGGGACATGTGGCTTGGTAGATATGTCCCATATGATGTCCACCTTATCATAGCACTAGATAAGACGTGGAAACCAAATACCTATACCTTTTATCTCCCAATAGTGAAGATGACAATTATATTTGAGGATGTGCATCACATTTTTTGATTGCGTATAAGAAGTGAGAGAGTATAGGATGCAGGGAATGGTAATCATGGTTATATTTAGTGGTCCCATAGGTAATGCATTAAGTATATATAACTATATGTATATCTAAGTAACATGGTTCATATTTATATCATTATCAAAGGTGACATTCCATGGCTAAAAAATTCCATTTGTGTACTATTGGTCTTGTTTATAGTAGTGGAGGGTGGACCAATTATGACTTCATATCACATGTATCACATAGTTCAATAAATTGTGAAGAAAATTACCTAATATTATTTAGATTTATTGGCCCACCTATATATATATATATATATATATATATTTATTTACATTGGATAATTGAATTTTTTTTATTGGATCTAGAACACTATTACAAGTGTGGGCTTACAATCATATTATTGTATTATATCCCCTTGATGTACCACTATCTAGGTGGATCCATCTATAGACATTTATAGAGTGGTGGGTACTCCCATATGGTATACTACACACCATGATGGAGTACCACACCAGTTTTTATAGATTGACCTTGTATCATATTACTTGGCATCCAAATAGGGCATTTATTAGGTAGCCTAAGGATGCACATAAGATTTTGAGGATCTAAGTTAACATGTGGTTGGTTAATTACTTTCTTATGGTATATGAGTTATTTTAGTATGATCATGTACTTCAATAGTTTATTATAGTGTAGAGAGTGCCATTAATGTGATACCCATAGTATCATATAATATAGAGTGAAAATAGGCCTAATGATAAACTAACACCTATGCCTAGGAATCTGGACCCATGTCCTGGTGATGAGAGGGATCACATGGTTCCATTAGTTATATATAATTATGTAGGGTGTATGGATGGTTACACATAGTGGTAACTAGGGTCCTAATATCCATTATTGTTCTTGGTTATAATTACCTAGCCTGGTGCCATATATGGTGTAAGGAGATGCAAGATGATATGAAGGTATTGATGGTTCTATGGTATAAACACCTATAGATGTGATGACTGTCAAATACACATGTAAATAACTTACTTTTGAATTATTTTATTTGATTTACATAGTATTTCATCGATAATGGTATTTTATTTTTAATTTGTATATATTTTATGCAAGCAATTAGGAGTGGGATACATGGTGAGATGTGTGGTGTAGGATCTCACTTGAAGTGTACCCATGGATATATATGGTAAGGGATTCATTGAGGGATATATTTATATTTTATGTGTCCATACACCTTATTTTAATCCAATGGTGAGGGCAATGGTTTCATATCACATCATAGTAATTGAGTAGGAGGATCTATATGCTAATATACATAGATGATACATACCACAACATAGTTCTAAAGATATAAAGTAGGTTTTGATTAAGTAATACCACACTCTACAACATGAGCATGAGGATATAGTACATCAAATAAGAACATATTAGTAGAGAGTATGTGAGCTATCTCAAGCACAAGGGCCCACACTAGACCCAAGTGATTTCACATTGAGAAGCATGAGGGTGGTTGATATAGATATAAATGATGATTATATGCCTAGGAATATTCCCCAACATATGATTGATATTTTAATTTGTATAAAATATGTACCATTTTGATATATATAAATGAAATTATTCACAAGGTTTATTTTACTTTAAATGGATATGAAATGTTTAATTCTTGGTTGCTTTTTTTATAGTTTTAATTGAATTTATTTCCATAATGTATGTTTGGATATGGTAAACTGTATACAATATATTTCCATGTAATTAAAATTATTTAATTATAGTAGTAATAAATAAATCATCGTATGCAATGAAATTCAAAAGGAAATAATAAATCTCGACTGTAATGATCATGTGGTAATGGAACTATTGGTTTTATTTATGTTGATGAATCTAAATTATCTATAAAAATATTGTTTAAATCTATATTTATCTATTTAGTTTCTTTTATCTATTATTTAGGGTCACCTTATTGATGTGTCTCTTCATGAAGTACCCTATTAGTTAATGGTTCCTTAGTAGGATAAGTGTGGGAGAGATTAGACATGTAAGAGAGTGCACTAGGAGGACTTATACTAGTGGTCATGTTCTATGAAGGTCAATGGACCATGTGTTTCTTAAAATGAGTATTATGGGATGTCTCAATCCTCTTATAATATCCCCTATAATAAGTATGTTAAATAGGTATAGATATATCTTTTCAAAATGTAATAATTTATGAGTTAGTTAACTATGTAATCTTATGCTCAATAGAAAAACAAGCATTATCGCCATGCCTATTTATATCATGGTAGGTTCAAAAGTGTTTTCCTTCTACCTTTTTAAATATATGTGGTGGGTAATAAGAATTATGAGGAAGCTATATACAATGGGAAATATAATAGATTTATAAATCAATCCTAGGTTAGAGAAGATAATTCCTAGTTACACTTATGATTGGGGATATATTTGATAATTTTAGACTCCCATACCCAATAGCTCATATAGTGGTGCCTACATTTTAAGAACAACATGTATGAGAGCTAAGGGGAGAGGAGAAGGAGGAGAAATGGTCAAGATACTAGAGATTAGGCTATAGTGTGTGAGACCATTTATTGGTTGAGCATAATAACTAAAAATTAGATGAGGAGAGGGCATGGATGTGGATGTATGCATGTAGTAAGTACCACAACATACACCATAGTAGGAGGAACAATAACCACCTTGGGTACACCATCTATGGATATTCCATCGATGGGATTGAGAACAAAGAATGGTTATTTAGTATAACCTAATAATCATCCTAGAATACAGCTAGTCGATAGAGGCACCACTAAGGAGAGGCCTATGGTGTGCATAGGTGGTGATTGTAAGTTCTGATTTGATAGGGAGGTGACCCATAGATGAGGTACTTAGGGTATGGGCTGATGGAGAGACCATGTTTAGTGGAAGAGTATATGGGGAGATGGTGGTTGGTGACACCAAAATAGGTAAGAAATGCTTTAATTTTTAGTCTTTGAGATATAATATTAGATGTATCTGATGGTAGATAGATGGATAGATTTTGAAATGTATATGTGATATGATATATATCTAGGTTTTGGTTTCATAGATCATGTGATAGAGGATATTAGGTGAGGATCCCTAGTCATGGTATTGTACCATGACATTTTGGATGTGATTTTACCATTGTATGACCCCACCATGATGGATGATTATATGGTACCATCTTCCCTAGCTTAGGTAATCTATTTTAGACTAGTGCAGGAGGTTGTGAGGTAAATATAGACATGTGAGGATGGATTTTATCCACTGGTAGGGATGGGAGTAGGAGAGACACAAGCTTGGAAGGCTTTAGCTTAAGAGAAAGCCTTACACATGGATACTATGATTTATCTAGGATAGGTATAGGCCTAGGTGGCTAACCTATAGGGATATGTAGTAAGGTTCAGATCTCAAATAACCTCATTAAAATGTACTGTGTAGAGGGGATGGTCCAATGCATCGATGGGCAGCATGGCTAGGCCATGAGATAGACATGATAGATCACAACCATAGATTTGGAGCAATGTATTTTTGTATGTTGTATGAAAAAAATGCATGATATATAGAGATATAATGTGTTGAAAATTGGATGTTGATCTCATGAGTTATATTTTGGTTGTGGTTGTTGATACATAGATATATTAATTTTTATTAATTGCATTTTTCTTGTGTTTTATATGTTATAGGAAACATATGTGGTGTGTTTTAGTTTCAAGCATTATGTATTACACATGCATGGTTAAAAATAAAAAGGAAAAAATGTTTTGGAAAAGTATAAGTAATCATAAAAAAATGTACTTCACACTATTTCATGATGGGAAATGTGTTATAAAAAAATATTACTAAGTATAATAAACCAAAAAGTGGTAAATAAGAGGACAAAAATGATTTTGAACCATAAAAAGGATTGGAACCAAATTAAAACAAGTAAAATCACATTAAATCACATTGGGAAGTATGAAAGTAATGTAATAAAATGGAGATCACTTGAAAGATAAATGGTATAAAAACAAATCAATTAATTCAATAAATCATACTAAATCACGTTGAGAATTAGAAAAGAAACAAAATTGGAAAAATTGTCTTAAATTAATCACACTAATTAAAGTTGGGAAGTATGATAAACTTAAGAAAATTGGTTGGAGTCTTACATATAATCATAAAATAATAAGATAAAATTTAAATATTAATGAATTAATCATAAAACATACAAAATCAAGATGGGAATCATGTCAATGACATGTAACTCATAATCAGTCACGTCTTATCTCATATTTAACATGTAATTTATTATAACTTAGGTATTGGAAAATTTATGAGGAAGGCTAGATCATATTAATGGTCTTACACTTTAACTCACAAAGGGAACATTAATGAGGTGAAAATAAAGGTAAAATTATGGTAAAAGGGGATGTTTGGAGTGGTAATGTAAAAACTAGGTAATTTGTGAGGAAGGCCTTGTCCTATCTAAGGTCTTACACTACAATTCATGAATGAAATCCAAGAAGAGTGATTAGTGAAAAAAACAATATTTTATCAAGGGGAAATATTATAATTTTATGGAATGTAATAATCATAATGTATGTGTCTTATTAGAAGACCTTAGGAAACATAAGGAATACTAAGGATATAGAAAGACACTAACAAACTAGTGACCATTAATATACAAAGGATACCTATTCACTATAGGCACACATCTATGTAGGAAAATAAGTGTGGTACTAAGATAAAATCATGTTATTTGTTTTGAACAAGAAAATTAAAATGGACCTACCTTCCAACAATGTGTTCCTAGTTCCTCAAGACCCCTTATAGAGTTATCAGTCTATTGTGAAGATTGGGTACTTGCATTAGAAAGTAGGTAGCACTAAAATATTTTTTTATTATCCTTTTACAATCTATTGGCCTACCACAACCTAATAGACCTTGACTCTATTATGATGCCAAATATGGATTTTTAGATTTGATTATAATAGGATATGTGATTATAATCATGTATTTTAGTGTGATTTGATTTTTGAAAATTTTGAATGTTGCCTTTTAGATCATTGCCTTTTGTTATATGATTTGGATTTTGAATTTTTATTGATTTTAAGATTCCTCCTCCATATCAACTTGTATTTACCAATAATGAGATATAAATTGATAAAAAAAAATGAGATTTAGGATTTGGCTAAAGGAAGCTAAATATCTAAAGAGAGGATTGACTAGAACACTTAGGCTAAACTATGAACCAACATGGTATCTCAAATCTCAAACATGTGTATGCTTAATTTACAAATGGAAATAAGGGAACTAAAGGGAGATTAAATGTGGATTATTAAGACGAGATTATAATGAGATGAATTATTTTCTAACTAATCACATGGTAAATAAGTAATTACTATAGAAACAAAGGTATGCATAACCAAGTCACAATAATAATTAGCCATGTTTATATAGATAAGATAGCAAACAATCTTGAAATAAAACAAGATAACCATAGAAAAGGAAGTCAATAATAACAAGCATGTGATCATGAAAAATAATTCATAAGGGAACATACAAATAATAATAATAGCATCATAAGTAACATGTGGTATAAAATAAAAGTCATCGTGTAAGTTAGATAAGAATTTGAAAAATGTCAAATGATATAAGATAGATAAATGTAAAGTTGGATCACATGTCCAATCCAAATGAAGAAAGAAATTAAAGAGAACCATGCTTTTGTTCATAAATACTACTATATTTATCCACACACATTATCCATAACATCTGACAAGTCTCTATGAAGCTAAACTCAAAATACAACCAAAGTCTCATTGATCTTTAGGGAAAGTTGAGAAAACACATCACATAAAATCTCCTGAATGGAAAAATTAGTAATGCCTGAAGGATCATGTTGATGAGGGATATCATGAATAGAATTCTCAAGATAAGGAATGAGAATAGACTCTATGAGAGACGAAGGGGTCACTAGTGGAGAATGGGCTATAGGTGAAGTAGTCATTGGTGGAGAAGGGGCCATTAGAGAAGGATCCATGGGTGTTGGAATCATATGTTGAGAAACGGTATGTGGAGAAGGGACCATAGGTGGAGGGTGCGTAAGAGAAGAAGGGGGAGCCTTCTTATGAGGGTGACTTATGGTATGAAGGGTAGTAGGTTTAGGAATGGCCATGATGTGATCCTTGAGATGTTGTTGAAAGATGTGGCAATGATTAGTGTGATGAGTATCGCATTAGTGCCACAAGTAATAGACCTTTCCATATTTGGGAAGATGTTCAAATAATACTTTTGGGGGAGGTATAATCTTGTCTATGGGTTGAGGATTAGTGGGATGATTGGTGTCTATATATTTCCATAGCTTATAATAATGTGTGGATAAATGATTATCTATGTTGTGAAAGTAATAGATACACTTATTAGTAGACTTTGTGCATGTACTAACATAAGGAGTGTAAATAAAGGCCAAAAGAGGCTATTGTAATTAACATTCTCTATTCCAATGATTTATAACTTTATGAATATCAAAACATGTCTTCTCAACCGATTTGGTAGGCAAGGGAGCAAGATGTCATAAAGAGATCAAACCATCACCAAGGGAAGGTGGGGCTAATGGAGAGACTAGGTGAGGCTCAACTAAAGGAGCAATGGGATTATAAATAGGAAGATATTTAGCTATATATGGAGTGGGAATAGGATCTATAATGGGCTTAGCTGAGGGAGGGGTGGGATACATAGAAGGCTAAAGGATAATCGTAAGCATATTAGGGATAATCTGGATAGAGGGGTCCTGGTATACAGTAAAGTAATAAGAACTAGTCATATCATGATCTATAATCATAATACTATGATAATATTCAAAAAATGGAGGTGTGCGCACCATCTCTACCTTGTGAACAAGAGGAAAAATGATAAGATTAGGAATTATAAAGGACAGAATGTTGGAATATATATAAAAAATTAAATCAAAGAGGAATGATAATGAATAATTTTAACATTTCATGCCTAAATAAGACCACCTAAGAATGGATCATATAAGGTATAACCATCATCATATCTAGGTGTATGAAGATCAATGGCATAGGTAGGGATGACCTTATCATATGATGTGGTGTGATGAATGAAGTGTCAAGTCTTAATTAAGATAATGAGTATATCATCACTATGTGGTTGATGGTAACATGGTTTTAGATAAGGGGGAAGATGATAAATGAGATGAGGTGAGAGATATGAGGTATTGATCTATAGATTTATCTAATTAGGCTCATCATCATTTAAATATAGGAGGTTAGGATGTATATTCCTGATGAGTTTGGGGTGACTATTGTAACCTTAGTAGAGTTGAAAGGAAATTTAAACCATTGATATTCATGAAATGGAACAATTGGTAAGGGTTTAAGGGTTAGAATATTTAATACACCATGGTCTTATAATTGTTCAAAATTCCAAGGCTTAGTGTCACTTTGAATCCTATAGATTGATCTATTGTGAGTAAATTTAACACATTGGCAAGCATAAGAGGTAACTTCTCTCATACGATGAGTCCATGGCATACCAATAAAAATGTTATAGGATAGAAGAAAGTTGAATATCATCACCATCACTTGAACAGTGATAGGTGGGATGGTGATAGGGAGTCACACATAGCCTAAGGGAGGAATTTACCTTACGTCATAACCTTGACATGTTTTTCATGTGGACTTAATATTACATTAAAAATATCTAAGGGTTTTAATGAAATTGAGGGAAGTAACATAATTTATTTAACTCTCATCAATTAAGGCATGTTTGAATTGGATATCACCAATTTAGACACTCATAAAAAGAGGAGGATCATCCAAATGAAGAATAATCTCATCAAGGATCATATAATAAATGGGGAATTTGAGGGAAAGATAAGTGTCAATTATTTCATCAATGTGTATTGACATCTCTTTGTATTGTTGTAAAATTCTATCTTCTGATTCAGATAAGATGTCTTTATGTCCTACTAGGGGAGTATGATGGATGCTCATTTAAAACAAAAGCTACATAATATGATTATGATGATGTGGAGAAGTCCATATACATTTTAGAAATGGGATTTGATATGGGAGGTTAGTAAGTTCTATGATAGGGTACCATTCATCATAACCCATAAGGAGACTACCGAAAAGAAGTGCTTAGTGTTAAAGGAGGTCCTCAAAAGGAGGATTTAGAGTACATGTGAATTTATGTTGATAAGATGTGGTAGGTTTAATTAAAGGATAAGTTTGTTGATTTTTTGATAATATGGGGTAGTTGATGCAGGTTTGGTTTGGGATAAAGTGGATGAAGTGTTAATATAAGTTTGAGTATCATTTCTGATGGGTAAATAGGTTGGAGGAGTGGTAGAAATGATATGATAAGTGTTATCCAAGGGAGGATTTAGAATTAGTTCATCACAATATATATGGTCTTCTTGCCCTATGTCTATTAAATGAGTTTGGGAAGATTCTTGACTAACATGAAAACTATGAGATGATTGAGGAGTGTTGATGGGATGAGGATCAATGAAGGAAATTAACCTTTGCATATTGGTTATATTGAACATATTATCTTTAGGATTTGGGTCTATAATACTATCAAAAGTATTGGTAGAAGGGGTAGGCTTATCTTGGTTGTCTTGGTGATTCAGAAGAGGATATTTTTAGATGGCCAGATGAACATTAGCCTGGTTCAAATATTGAGATTTAGTTTGTGTTTCATGGTATTTGAAGGCAATGTAATAGGCTTGTTGATTTTTATGAATGATAGAATCATGGTCAAAATTGGGATCAAGAAGGAAATACATAGCCAAATTATGAATTTGCCTATAATCTCATGAGAATGACTCCAACTAGCATAAAACCAACAAAATTTATTAGGATCGTACTAGGATTTCATGGGATGAGCGAGATCAAGTTCTCATAGAAGAGGCATTGGTAGATGCTTTTATATTTGTACTAAAGATAAAGGTTTATGAATATTGATGTTATTTTTTGAAGATAAATTAGGATTAGTGATGTGGTTGGGAGGTGAAGCTCGTTCTAGATCTTGGTTAGAAACAATAGCTTAAATAGTATGAATGGTATTATAAGATTTAATGACACCATCATTAATAAAATGATGTTTTTTTCATTTTTGATTAACATGAGAGAACCCATAGAATATTGGGATGGATCAAATTGATATATGAGGAAATCTTGGCACTTGGCTTGGTCAATGGCCTCTTCTAAATTACATGGAGAGAGAGTCTAGATCCCATATTTCAATTTGGGATTAAGGGAATTGATAAATAGATGAAATAGGTTATCATCTACCATATTGCATTCAAATTTTTTAGACAAGATCTTCCATTTTTTGAGGAAATCTTGTGCATTTTATGTCTCAAGTTACTTATAATTGATAAAATAGGCTAAGGTATTTTTAGAGAGATCACCAATTTGTAACTCTTAGACTAGAACATTGACTAAATCTTCCAAACTAGTGATGGAATTATATTTTAGTTGCTTAGACCAATCTAAATGATCACCTATGAGATTTTTTGATAATATCTTGGTAATGGAAAAAGTATTTAACTTGACTCAATCTTTGTATAGATTTTCAAATGTTTTTAAGTGGAGAGTAATATCCATTAACCCATCATAAGTAATTTTAAGGGTGATACCTCCTATATAGATTTTAGTAATTTGAGGTGTAAAAGGTTAATTTTGAAGGTGTTTTATTTTTTTCTTAAAAAGAGAAGGTTGAGGGATAATATTACCATGGTAATCCTGAAGAGGAGGTGGGGCAGCATTTTGGTTATGCATTCCCCATGGAACCTGTTGAGAGTGATTTTGAATATGGATGAGATGATTTTGCATTTAAATAATTTTTTTAGCATTACTAGCTTGGAAACAATTCATTTGATTGAGATTTTTTAATAGAAGTTGATGGGTTTTATTGGTGTTATTTGCATTGTGTGAAGAACTAGCATTGGTAGTAATGGCTTGGGTACCACTATGGGTGTTTTTAGTCACTTGAAAGGAATTGTTGGTAATTGAGGCACTAGTATCATGATTTTCTTGTGTGGGAAAATATGTACTAGTAGAGGGATAAGAAGATGTGGAAATAGAGGCATGATTAACATGGGTAGAAAATGATCCATTGGTGGAAGAATTGAGAAGAGTGGGTTTTAAAAGAGGCCCACTAGATGTAGAACCTACCATGTTAGGAGAGATACTAGGCATGACAGTGGAGTAAATAAAAGAATAAGATGTCATGGTATGATAATAGGTCAAAAGAGAGGAAGAGGTTGAGAAGCAAAGAAACTAGTGTCCCTAAATCCATGTTAGAATGTGGGAGAAGGTGAATGAGGCTCCTCAATTTGAACACTTATCATGAGATTGTAATTAATAAAAGGATATTTTCCTTAATGTTGAGAAAAATCATTGATGAAGAAGAGAATTTTTGGAGTATTCTCTAATTCAGGGTGATTTGCTAATGCTAAGAGAGGGTTGTGAACTAAAGAGGAATGAGGAGGGGTCTCATAATTTGTAGTGTGAGTGGCTACATGCACATTACTTTCATCTAGGGTAAGATCCATAATATGCTTATGGGATAACCTATTATGGTTGGTGAAGCTCATCATATCTATTAAATTTAACTCAGTGTTATTTTCAAATATGAAGTTTATGATGGTGATAAAGATTAAGGGAGATGAATCTAATATAAAGGAGAAGAGGTAGAAAGGATATATATTTGACTAGGTTGACTATGTTTTATAATCTAAAAGCTAGATAAGGTTAAATATTCATATAGGTTGAATTTGTGCTATGGATAGGGTATGAAAATAAGTTGATAAGGATACAAGGTCAACTAGGTTGATGTTCTACTTTAATCCAAGAGGTAGATAAGGGATAGAGTTGTACAAATTGACTATATAGTGTAGATAGGGTATGAAACTGAGATGATAATGATATATGGTTGACCAAGTTGAATTAGTACTATAATTTAAGATGCAAATAAGGGAACAAAGTTGTATAGGTTGACTTTATACTATAGATAAGGAGTTAAAGTAGGTAAAATGGGATGCACAGTCATACAAGTTGATTGTGTGCTATTGATAGTGGAAAACATAATCTATAATATATTATACTAGATAGAATGACAATTTACTAAAATAGGGGGAAAATTGTAATATAATTGAAGTAATAAATAGAAGCAAACATAAATAATTAAATCAATGTGAGTGATCCAATTGGCACACAACACAAAACCTTGCACCAACACTCACTAATGTAATTATTTTCAATACAACACATAATGATCAAAACGAAAGTAGTCAAATGAAAAGTAGATGCTAAATAAGTGGTAATCCTAAGTGTTATTAAATTATTAGAAAGTGTTGTTTTAAGTGTGATAAGGAAGTTGCCTAAAATAGGGAACTAGAAAGCAATCTAATGATGGTTTCATGATGTTTAGGCTGAAAGGGATATATGTTGGCAATAGTACTATCTTTGTATAGGGGCATAAACCCTCACTTCATAGTCCTACAATGATAAAGGTTTTAGGTGATTTTACAATATATACCATTAACCACATATTTATGCTTGGCTAGAAAATCAAGTCAACTTCCCCCTTGGTGATAAAATCCAAATAGGTAGGCCTTGGGAAGGCAAATGTTAAATGAATTTTGAATAATGTGTGATTTTATAGTGTGTGACACCACCTATTTAGACTATTTGAGCTATTATAAACATGCAAACAACTAAAAATAAAAAGTGTGAATTAATTACTAGAAAATAGTTGTTAATTCCCAAATTTTAAATAGTACAGAGTTCATATGACACTATATGAAAAAACTATGGAACAAATTTGATTGGTTTACTATTTTTCTATGGAATAAAAATTATTTAAGAACAAATTCAAATAGGTTGACTCATTGTTTTATATATAATATTAGCTACATAACTAAGTTGACTAGTTCGACTTAGTTTGTTATAGGGTTACAATTTTAAAGACTACTGACTTACATAAAATAGAACTAAAATGAAGTAATGAGACGATTGAGGGAGAAAGAGAGGAACCTTGGTGGATCAGAGGATGATTAGGATTTTAAATTTTATGATAAAGTGCATTAAATGTTACTTTCAAATTCTATAAACTAGTTCGACTGGTTTGACCTAGGTCCACAAAAACCTATGTGTTAAATAAGTATAAGCTAATTAGGTCAACTTGTTCAACTTAGTTTGTTGATCTAGATGTTGACTGAAATATTAAGTCAACTTATTTGAGTTAGTTTTTTTATTTGGATGATGGTAGAGAGAATAAGATGATAGAATCAACCTATTCAGCCTTGTATGCTTATCTAGGACTAAATAAGAGTATTGTGTTGACTTATTTGATCAAGTAGCTTGTATCTAATGAATACCTACACAAAAATAATATAGTCATTTTGATGAAACTTTATGTTAAACTTGTGCACATAAATTTATAATTATATTTACTAGTTCAAGTAGTATCATAAATATAGAAAAATAATAAAATGATAGAAATGAAAGCATGAAAGAAAACCTGCAAGGGTTATATTCTCTCTAGGTTCACTAGAATGTTTGCAATGGGAAATGTAGTAGATATATAAATCAATCCTAGCTTAGAGAAGATAAATCTGATGTATACTTTAGATTGGAGATACATTAGATAATCAAGGTCATAACCAATATAGATCCACTAAACCTAGCCAAGGGATCTCTTACCACAATAAATATCACGATGGAGGGTTTCAAAGCCTCTAATTAATCAAAACTACATAGTAACCCTAACTATGTCCTATGTTTTCATATTCACTAAACTAATAACAAGTAAAGCAAAATCTAATCTAGTTCTCACTAAAGCATGTTGCATGAAGTGGGGGTAATAAACACTAAAAGTAAACATGTATCTAATAATTATACTCATGTTAATCTATACATAATCCTAATGCATAGAAGATAAGTACATAATGAATATCTATCTACTCTTACAAAGAAGGAATAAGGCTAGGAATACTTACCTTCAAAGATGAACATGTTTAGCCTCAATCTATCCCTTACCCAAGGTATTTCACAAGAGGTTTTTGTGTTATGTAAGGATGACAAGGATTAATCAGCTCTAGGATACATAACCTATCAATTCATCCAAAAGACTTCTCTACAAGTAAATACCCATATCCACAAAGAAAGTATGAAACCCTAAGCTTGCTCATCAAGTAAAATGGTGGATAAGTAGATGGTTAATATATCTTACTTCTTCTCTTTTATTAGAAATGGAAAAATGAATGTGTTTATATAGGTGGATCTAACCCTAAACCTTTCTAAAATTTTAGGTCAATAAGGTCAACCTGGCTCACCTAGTATTATAATTGATAAAAACAAACTAGGTTAGAGACTAGGGCCACCAAGAGCTGACCTAGACCTTAATAAGTTTTGTTAATAAGAATACAAGGTCAATGTGGATGATTATGTAATCTAGACTATCAAAAAGGGGTTTAGGTTAGGTAAAGGGATAATGAACATGGTAAAAGACTAGATGAGGCTGAAAATAGGATGCAAAGGTTAAGGGAATGGTTTTTTGGAGACAAGTGTGTAGATAACAAGCGGAAAAAAGGGACAACAATCCTATGAAACACCAATGGTCTATCCACCCATTTCCTAGTGCACCCGTTAGGGCATGCACTCAAAGAGAATCAGACTTGAAAGGTTCTTTAAAGATAGATAGTGTCAGTAATTGATAAAGTTTGAAAATATTATGCATATATATATAATATTTATCATTTTTTTAATCTAATAATTTGCACAATATATCTTGTGTTCTATCTTAGTACCAATCAAATTGAAGCGGTTTTCATTTTGCAGAGATAGATGGTTTAACTATAGGGTTACTTGATAAATATGTTATTTTCCTTTATTCGATACCTTTATTAAATTATATTTGGAATGAATTGTTAGCTTTGAAAAATGTTTATTAATTGGTTCATGACTCTTTTTTATTTTTCTTGTTTACTTTGAACATGTTATTTATACCATGTCTAGGTTTAGGTGGTGAAGTAGGTAACTTAGTATTTTTATTTGTCAAAGCACAGACATATTTACGCACATCCTAATATAAAATATTGAAAAAATCAAAGGGATTATGCAATATTCTTTCTCTAATAGTATAAATAACACACCTAATAAATATAAATTTAACTTCCAAATATGAGGGCATATAGTTTAAGGAATATAATGTACCCTTAAATTTGATAACATAGTCTAAAATGGATTCATTCTAATTTTTTGTTAATACTTTTATATGTTCTAATGGTGACTTAAAAAAGGTATATCAATGAAAAGTTTATAAAAACACATCTTCAAGTTTTTTTAATGTCAACAAGGAACCATTTGGGAGGTTATAAAACTAATCAATAACATCTTGAGCTAAAATTTTATGGAAGGCCTTCAATATTAGGTGTCCATTATTAGCCCAATTTTAAAAGGAATGTTTATATTGGTGAAAGTGAATGAAAGATCCCATGACCTTTGAATCATGATAATATAAGCATGATAAAGTTATAAGGGTAAGGAGACTCAAACACATCTTGAGTAAGAGGTTATTCATTTAGAATATTATCCTCAAAGGTAGCCTCATGAGATGAAACTTAAAACTTAAGAGTATTAACTTATTATTTAAGATCTCCTATGATAGTCATGATGGATAACATATCATAAGGAGAGAGTGGTAAATAAGTTGAATATTTTCTTGGAGGTTGTAAACTACCATTCATACAAAACATAGGAATGATATATTATTGATCAAATTCTAAAAGAAGATCATCACATGATTGTGTAATACTTGGTAAAGGATTATCCATAGCTAAAGAGACAATTATAACATTTTGGATGGTACAAAGGTTGATATCATCATCATTACAAGGTTTTATGTTATTTGAATTTATTTGATCTATAATAAGAGTAGGGAAAGGAACTTTAGTTGTAAATGCATGCTCTTCTTTAGAATAAGAGTCAAATAATGGATTAAAAGAAAAAATTTATGCTTCATTTACAACACTATAAGAGGGAATAATGCAAGTTTCACTTTTTTTTTGCATCAAAGGTACTTGTAAATTTAACTGTATCTCCACATAATGTATCTATTATAACCACTTAGGACCTTTTCATGTATTTACATTTTTTTTCATTCAATCAATGGAGGAAAGAAAGTAGTACATGCATTTTGCACATTAAAATTTTTAGAAAGAGAAATATTTTCACTATTTTCATTTCAGTGACCTAAAGAAGGGATAATATTTTCAAGATTATCATCACTTGGATAAGAATGCATACACTCAATTTATTCAATAGTTTCATTGTTAGAAGGAGAAGATGGACATTCAATATTTGATGCATCTAGAAAATGTATAATATTTTGAATTACAACATGATTAATGCTAACTTCTTGGTTATCTATGGTATCATTTAGTTGTAAGGCACTAAAAAATGTATTTTGATTGTCATTTTTGATCCTTCATCATTAGAAATAGAAGAAATAAGATACTTAGTCTCTACATACCCAAGAGTAATATCGCTACACTCATATCCATATGAAATAGTAATATGATCGTTACCATGTTCATTTATACTTGTATTTTCATCATTATGTCTTTCATTGTCATAGCTATAATAAAAATAAGAGGTGTTAGCCTATTTTTAATTTTCCATAAGATATTCATATGTAATACATTGATCATTAGGGATATTAAATAAACAATCTAAAGGGTGGGGCTTTTGGGGCATTGTGTAATAAAATGCATGATAACTTTAACTTTGCACCCAATCACAAAGAACACAATAAAAATGCCTAGAGTAAATATATAAACAAGCATTCTTAAGTTATTCCCAAGCAATAAATAAAATCTAATAAATAAATATATAAACCCAAAATAAACTTTATAAGGAGAAAAAAACCTAAATGTAAAATAGGGTTTGGTTCAAAAAATAGAGGATGGGTTCAAAAAAATGTTTTATGTTATTTGTGGTTTTACACAAACACACTCAAGCAAATAAAACTAATAAGTAATAATGTATCCATATTCACTCTAAAATATAATCAATAATACAAATTTACTTAATTTAGCATGTAAAATAAATATAATTAAATATGGTGCAACCAAGGGATAGAGAGATAATATATTGTTCAAAGTTTAGATCTAGGATGTGACATAGATCTGAGATTATCTTAGGGAATTAATCAAGATTTAGAATCTACTCACTCTATGTTTTATCTATTTTCACCTACAAGACACTTGAGTCGATCATAGATAATTACATTGACATAGATGTCTAAATTTTATGGAAGTGTCCAACCTAAAGTACACATAAAAGTGGATAAAAACTTTTTTCAGACATATGATATCACTTGTATGCATGTTTTGTGCCTTGAAATATGTCTATCTATGTGTGAGATCTAACCAATAATTAAAAAAACCTATTATTCTTGTCTTGTGACCTCTTGTAACTTAGTAAAAATGGGTTAGCATGTGAGTCGAGCTAACCCTATCAACCTTAGTTGTTGTTAAGTGTTGCCAACATAGTCAATACCCCAAAGAGGGACTCAAACTCACATGTAGTTCTCCATCCTATGCATTTGTGTGGAATTAAAATTATGTAATAATATTCTCTTTCTCCTATAATAATGCTTAGTATAAATAATACAAGACTATAGTGACATTTTAGTAATTTAGATATTTATTATATTAGTGTAGTGAAATTTGATAGCTTTGAATTTAACATATTTTATAATTATAACTTGATTGATCAAAATTTTATACATAATATAATTATAAGATATCTTTTGTATATCTAAGAATCTCTTGATTTTGAACTAGGATCTAGTGGTATGTGAAAAGTTAATAATAAGATGAACAAAGGGGATAAAATAAATGATCACCAAGAAAAAATATGAATAAAAATAAAAGTACAAGTCTAGACACTTGCATCAACATAATTTTCCAACATGGATGCAAGTTTTAAGATGATATAAAACACAGTGATAACAAAAAACACATGGGTATCCCCATGATACACTAGATAAAAGACAATTTACAATATATAGTACCATAGGGGTATATAAATCAATTAAAATAAGATGGGAATTATGAATTCCACATGAGGCCACACCACTAGATATATAACTCTTAGTTAATATATGCATATATGAAAAAGGCTATGAGACATGTTATGAAACTATGTTTGTACCAAATAAGGGTATCTGTAGGTCTAGATACATAATATCTTCATGAGCTTGATTGAGGAGTATCTTTGTGGCACTCTTAATTATTCTAAAATAAAGGAATTAATTCTAAAAATCTAATTTCAACCTGGGAATGATGCCATACTCTATTTTATATTCCAAATACTGTGTTTATGTATTTAGCTGTATCATCACTCATCTCTCAAGCTACAAAACCCTATGGTCAATCTCTTTCAAGTGTGATTAAATGTATTTGTAGATATCTTCTAAATGAGATATCCAATAGGAAGCACTATAAAAGGCCCCTTGTGGATATAGAATATATTACTTCATTAAATTATTTTTAAATATGGGTTGCTTGACCTTTTTTAATCTATGACTTTGGGTACTTCCATTGTTCATTTCTATGTGTATGAAGAAAACAAACTCAAATAAAGTGTTGGTGCTTTCACTTGATATTTTAATAAGGTGTCATTATCAACCAATTGTTTAATTTTATATTAGTAAAACCCTATTTTTTTAATACCCCTGATTTATTTATTAATCATGGAATATAGATGGCACATTTATTGGCATTGATTAAAAATGTTTGTTCCACCCACTTTGTCTGCTTTGTTTCCTAAATACTTGTCTTTTCACTCATTTTTTCATTTATTTTCATTCTAATCCTCATGATGTCATCACACTTTTTAGATTTTAATAGTGTTTGTAGTTCCTTCCAACCACCCATTTATATTTAAGTTTTATTTTTTATTCTAAAATAACACATGTAATACTTTTTTTTATGGAAATACACATAATTATATTTCTTCATTTCCATTTTTTTAATTTACCATTGTTCTGAATTTATTTTCACAAATTCTTCTACTCTTATATAATTTTTTTTCTTATCTATATCTATTTATTTCTTTGGAGTTTTGAATTTTTCTTGCTCTTTTTCTAAAACAAGAATTCAAATTTGTTATTGTCTACATATCCGATTTTTTTCAAAACTATTTTTATGTTTTCCTTTTTTCCAAAATTTTTAATTATTTTAATTGTTTATATTTTTTTCTCATCAAGCATTTCCCTATATATTATCTTTTATAATTATCACACAATGAGGTTTTATATGATCAAAAACTAGGTACTTATACATATAACATAAGATACCACAATATACTTACTCCACTTGCCCGTCTAGAAGGACAATGTCAACCTAGTGGGGGTGTGAAGGGTAGGGGGGTGGGGTAACATGACAAACAACCAGGTACTTAGAATTCTATCATGGGATACAATAATATATTTTATCTACTCACCTTGATATAAAGACATTGTCACCCAATCAATTTTATTATTGTTTTTCACCACATCTTACCATAGTTACCTACAACATAGAGCTTCAACCTAGCTCTATTTAAAAATTTGTTCCTAAGTGTGATAAAATGTGTTAGTATTTTTATTACTCTATATTTTAATGTCTTAAAAGACATACAGACCTAACCATATTATCTATCTCTTTCCCATATTTTTATATTTTCTATCATAGATTAAAACCTTAATACCTTATTTTTGATTTGAAACTCTTTGACACCAATATGTCTATCATGTTATGATTTTTATCTCCTCTTTTCTTGGTTTTGATTTTATACCACCAAAAATATTTTTTCATCTATTTATTTAAATTATATAATCTATATTAAAGTAAATACTTCTGATTCATTATAAATGTCACTGCTATTATCAAACTTGGTAGTATATACTCCAATGGTTCTACCGCTTCGAAACCATAAAGTAACTAAAGGTGTATTACTTAGTATTTCATAAGTAGTGCAGTAATCCTAGAGTACTACCATTATTTGAGTATCCCAATCTTTGATATTTGTATTTCAAACCTTTTTAAATACCTTCCCTAATACCTTGTTAAATACCTCAATAGTTCTATTTTCTTGAGAGTGGTAAGAGTACTTATTTTTTGCTCGATCAAAGAGTGTTTAATCAATTTTGTAATTATGTTATTGAAAAAATGTTTACACTGATCACTCATTATGATTAATTGGCATCCAAACCTTGTTATTATATTACCATATAAGAAAGTTTTAGTATTCTTAGTTATATAATATATTATGGGTATTTATTCTTCCCATCTTATCGATTATTATGTTATAGTAATAATGAATCTAACATTGTTATTTCATGTTATAGTTTTAATTGTCTAATAAAATAAATTTCCCATTTCTCATTTAGGACTAGTGCTAACACTGGGTAGAGTGGAATATCATATCTTATATTTGGTTATCTAAATATTTGACATATATCATAATTTATTACATATTGATGTGCATCCTTGAATAATGTTGGCCATTAGAGACCTAAAAGCATTATTTTCTTACTCATACTCTCTCTCGAGTTGTGCCCTCTTGCAAATCCATCATGGGATTCTCTTAGTATATTATTTTGTTCATTCAAAAATATAACTCTCTGCAACACTTCATCTCTTACTTTCTTATGAAATAATATTTTAATTAACATAAATGGAAAATCTTGGATCGTTAATATTTTTATTTCTAACTTACTATAGTATTCCAAAAACTCTTTTTGGAAAGGAATTGTGCAATAATTTCTATATCTTAGGGAATGGATTACATAAATAAGATGTGAGATCCAAGAAAATAATCCTTAATTTGATCCATTTCTTCTCCTATAATTATTTTAGATATATAATCAAGTCCAACATTTTCCCTTATGGGCTTTACTACAATCTTAAAGTCAAACTCTTGGAATAACATTAACTATCGACAAATTCTTCCTTGTATAATTGGTATTTTAATAAAATAATTCAGTGGATCATGATTTTTAAAGAATATAAATTATATTTCCAATAATTATGTTTAAATTTATGCATTATGTACACTATATCAAGTGCTTCTCACTCTGTGATAGAATAATTTGTTTCTACTTTCACCAATTTCCTACTCACAAATGAGATAAGATGATCCATGTTTCCATGGGTTTATGCCAACACTGCTCCTATTTTTATTCTAGATACATCTATGTCAACATGGAATGGGATCTTTCAATCTAGGAACACTAGTATTGGTGCATTCGTAATCTTCTTTTTCAACTTGTCAAAATATTCTTGACACTTTGTCAACCATTCCATAGCTTAGTTATGACAATTCTTCAATAAATATTATATTCATGAACTTATTACTACATATTTATAATAAAATGGACATGATATATGGTATAACCCAATATTTTATTAACCTCATTTTGTGTCTTGGGTGGTGGTAGATTTATGATAATAGTAATTTTGAGTGGATCAACTATCAAGTCCTCTTTTCATATTATATGTCCCAATAATATACCAAATGGTGTGGAAAAGATATATTTTTTAGATTAAGATATATGTTAAGTTCTTTACATATTTGGAGCCTTAATCATAACACCTATACATGCTAATTTTTTAAACCATACACCATCCAATCATCAAGATATACTTGTCAAAGCTCATGTATGAAGTCTTTGAATGCATTTGCCATTATTAAAATAAACACAAATGAAACATATTTGAATCCAAATGGCATAACTATTTACATGAACAATCCCCATTTTTTTTAAATGTGGTTTTGTGTTAATATTTTAGTGTTATTCTCACCTAATGGTACGCACCTAAATAATTCGTTAGTGAAATAATAAATCTCTCTTATCACAACATTTTCTAATATATATTAAATCAATAGTGTTGGTAAGGGATCATGTAAATATGACTTATTAAACTCTCTATAGTTAATTCAAATGTGAATTTATTCAATTTTATTATTTTGGATCATTTTTTGGAAATATAGTCATTGATGTCAAAGGTCTAGTATTATTGGTGATAAAAACCCCATTGCATTTAGTGTTGTTTGTAATAAATATATCTTTGCTAATATGAGTTAATATTTATTTAATATTAATGGATATATTTTTGGTTGCATATGAGACAAAAGAAGGGCCCATGGAGAAGTCAAAGAGCCACTGGGTAAAGACAAAAGAAGGATGGGATGCATTTTCCCATGAAGAGTCATCTTGGGGAATTCCAAGAGTCACCAAGTGAAGACAAAAGAGTAAGGGTGAATTTATCATGAAGGGAAACTTTAAGGAATACGAAAAGTCACCAAATATAAGGACAAAAGTGGGAAGGATGTTTTTGGTCATGAAGGGTCACCACATGACTTTTCAAAGGCTTGAATATGAAGGGTCATCCAAGATTGGTGCCATTTTTCATGAGGATTGAAGGGTCACAAAGGGGGAAGGCCAAAGGTCATTTGGAAAGATATAAATAAAGGCTTGAGAAGCCATTTGTAATATGAGTGAGATAGAGGTTGATTTGATATTGTAATATCTAGCTTAGAAGAGTAGTTGTGAGAGATGAATATGATTTGTATTTATTATATCTAGCTTAGAAGAGCAAAGATGAGAGTGAGAGGTTGATTTGATATTATAATATATAGCTTAGAAGAGAAATTATGAGAGATGAATATGATTTGTATTTGTTATATCTAGCTTAGAAGAGCAAAGGTGAGAGAGAGGAAGGAGATGTATTAATCTATCATTTGTTGAGACAACAACATTGAGAGATAGGTGTGTGGTATATTGAAAGGGGTTGGTACTCTTGTGGGTTGGTGATCACAAATTGTTGTTGGGTTGGTGCTCGATAAAGGGGTTGGTGCTCCTGTGGGTTGGTGCTCATGAATTGTTGTTGGGTTGGTGCTCAACAAAGGGGTTGGTGCTCTTGTGGGTTGGTGCTCACGAATAGTAGCTGGGTTGGTGCTTGACAAATGGGTTTGAAGCTCCTGTGGGTTGGTGTTCATGAATTGTAGCTGAGGTTTGTACTTGGCAAAGCAGTATGGTGCTCCTATGGGTTTGTTCTCATGAATATACTAGAGATTGTTCTCCATGGTTTTTCCCACATTGGGTTTCCACGTTATATCTGGTGTCTGTCTCTATCTTGTGTGATGTTTACTATTTAAGTTTTATTGCATATCTTAAATGTTTGATTAAGTGGAATTTGATAAAGGGAAAGTTTTATAAGATATATAATATATTGATTCACTCCCCCTCTTAGTATATTATGTGCTTAATAATTGGTATCAGATTAGGTTCCTTTTTGAAAATTTTTATAGCTTGAAGGTAGATCAGGAAAGCACGATAGTTGGGTCACAGGAAGGATTTTCTAAAAATAAGGCACCTTTATTTGATGGGATGAATTATGCTTTTTGGAGCATGAGAATGAAGGTTTATTTGATGGCCCTTTGATTCAACATATGGAAATATGAAGAGCCACATACATCTACAATTACTCCAATAGAAAAGAAGGCAAGTGAATGTAATGGTAAAGCTTTAAATGTTATTTTATGTGGTTTATGTGAATCTAAATTTGTTAAAGTTATGTAATGTAAATCTGCTCATGAAACTTGGGTAAAACTTGAGAATATTTACAAAGGTAATGGAAAGGTTCAGCAAGCTAAGTTATAGACTTTTAGAAGGCAGTTTGAAAGTTTGAAGATGGAAGAAGAAGAAGATATAGCAAGTTAACTTTTGTGAGTTGATCAAGTTGTAAATCAGATTCAAGGTCTTGGAGAAACATTGGATGAGTCAACAGTGGTAAAAAATGTTTTGAGATCTCTACCAATGAGATATGATGCAAAGGTTTTGGCAATTGAGGAGATGAAGAATTTAGCCAAGCTAAAGATGGATGAGCTTCATGGTATTCTCACGGCATATGAGATGTGGAGAGAACATGATAAACCCTCAAAGAGAGAAGTAGCTTTCAAGACATCAAACAAAGAGAAAGCTAAGTTTCAAGAATCAAGTGATAGTTCCAGTGATGATGAAGATGACAATGGATCACTTTTCATTTGCAAGTCGAAAAGAGGAACAGGTAAATATCAAGGAAAATTACCTTTTAAATGTTTTAATTATGGAAAGATTGGACATTTTTTAGCTAGATGCCCAAATAAAGTTAAAGATGTTGAAGAAGAAAAGCCTACATACAAGAAGAATTTCAAAGGCAAATATAAGAAGGGATTCAAGAAGAAGAGCTTATATTCTAAAGATCCTAGCTCAAGTGAAGATAGTGGAGTAAGCGATTCAGAAGAAGAGATTCTATTCATGGCTATACATGAAGATGATCAAGAAGAAGAAGAAGAAGAAGCTGAAGTGAATATGGAAGGAGAGATCATTTGTGCCTTAGAAGAGTTAGAAGCTATTTAGAAGAAGAATCAAAGATTAAAGCACTAGATCGAGAAAAATGAACAAGAGTCAAAGGAAATGATTGAAGATCTACAAGCACACTTTGAAGAAGCTAAGAAGAATGAAGAAGATCTCACAACACAGTTGGAAATAGCAAGAAAATATTGTGAAAGGTATGTTATTGAAATTGCCTCTTTAAAAGAAGATATTAAGAAAGCAGTCAGTCATAAAATAGTCAGTGATTCAAAATTTGAAGATAACACTAACATGCTGAATAAGATATTGGAAAGTCAAAAATAATATTTAGATAAGACAGGGATTGGTTTTGAAAATAAAAAGAGCTATGCTAAACCTCTTACACAAAAGGAAACAAAAAGAGGAGAAGTGAATAATACAGAGGACATTCCAAATAGAGAAGGCTGGAAGGAATAAAGCTACAAAAGGCAATTAGGTCAGAGATATACTGACAGGTCTTATTTTTACAGATATTGTTTTTATTGTAATGGATATAGTCACAAGAAATTAGAATGTAGAAAAAGAGCTAACAATTTCAGAAATAAGGAGAAGGAAAGTCAAGTAGAGTCAATCAAAAGTCACAACTTTTTTTTCCTCTATCAAGCTTTGATGAAGAGACCATATGATGTTATAAGTGCAACAACTTTGGACACATAGCTCGATATTGCAAAAGCATGTTTGAGTCAGTTTAGAAGGATCATAGTTTCAAAGCTCCATTCATCAAGAAGAAGGATCAGAGTGTCAAAACTACATTCATCAGGAAGAAGGTTTAGACATGTTCATGGTAGAAGAAATAACCTAAAGATTCTATGTTGGTGCAGATAGCTCTGCATGTGAGAGGTAAAGATCAGCCATGGTTAATTGATAGTGGAAGTTTGAGGCATATGACAGGAGATAAAAGTAAATTCATATCTCTAAAGAAGATCAATGGTGGTATAGTGAGATTTGGAGATAAAATGACTACCAAGATAGCCAGAAAAGGTACTTTGAGTTTGGATTATGGTAGAACTAAGACTAAAAATGTTTTGTATGTAAAAGGTCTTAAGCATAATCTATTGAGTGTTAGTCCAATTTGTGATTAAGGATACACATTAAGGTTCCATGCTAAAGGTTGTGAGATTAAAAGAAAATATTCAAATGAGTTGATTGCAGATGCTCAAAGGATAGGGAACAATGTATATGTTTTGTCAGATATCTTCTCAAAGGCACAATCAAAGGATACATTCAAAGATTGGCAAGAGGAGTTGGGAGTAATTTCTATTACTTCTTGCCATTGATGTTTAGCATCAAGTGAGGGGGAGCTAAGTGTCAGCTCCAAGTAGTACCTTTGACATTGATGTCAAAGGGGGAGAATAATAGGTACAGGTGAAAAAAATAGGTACATGGAATAGGTACAGGTTGTTACAGTAAGGGGGAGTTACTCTATGTGTTTAGATGATGGTATGTGCAGGTAATAGGATATGGCAGTTTCAGGATTGAGGTTGCCATCAATGATAAATGGGGAGATTGTTGGAAATATTGTCATTGATGTCAAAGGTCTAGTATTATTGGTGATAAAGGCCCCATTGCATGTAATGTTGTTTTTAATAAATATATCTTGGCTAATAGGAGTTAATATTTATTTAATATTAATGAATATATTTTTGGTTGCATATAAGATAAAATAAGGGCCCATGGAGAAGTCGAAGAGCCACAAGGTAAAGACAAAAGAAGGATGGGATGCATTTTCCCATGAAGAGTCATCTTGGGGAATTCCAAGAGTCACCAAGTGAAGACAAAAGAGTAAGGGCGAATTTCTCATGATGAGACACTTTAAGGAATATGAAAAGTCACCAAAGATAAGGACAAAAGTGGGAAGGATGTTTTTGGTCATGAAGGGTCACCACATGACTTTTCAAAGGCTTGAATATGAAGCGTCATCCAAGATTGGTGCCATTTTCCATGAGGATTGAAGGGTCATAAAGGGGTAAGGCCAAAGGTCATTTGGAAAGCTATAAATAAAGGCTTGAGAAGCCATTTGTAATATGAGTGAGATAGAGGTTGATTTGATATTGTAATATCTAGCTTAGAAGAGCAATTGTGAGAGATGAATATGATTTGTATTTGTTATATCTAGCTTAGAAGAGCAAAGATGAGAGTGAGAGGTTGATTTGATATTGTAATATCTAGCTTAGAAGAGTGATTATGAGAGATGAATATGATTTGTATTTGTTATATCTAGCTTAAAAGAGAAAAGGTGAGAGAGAGGAAGGAGATGTTGTATTGATCTATCATTTATTGAGATAGCAACATTGAGAGATAGGTGTGTGGTATACATAAAGGGGTTGGTGCTCCTGTGGGTTGGTGCTCATGAATTGTTGCTAGGTTGGTGCTCGACAAAGGGGTTGGTGCTCCTGTGGGTTGGTGCTCATGAATTGTTGCTGGGTTAGTGCTCGGAAAAGGGGTTGGTGCTCTTATGGGTTGGTTCTCATGAATAGTAACTGGGTTGGTTCTTGGTAAAGGGGTTTGAAGCTCTTGTGGGTTGGTGCTCACGAATTGTAGCTGAGTTTTGTACTTGATAAAGGGGTATGTTGCTCCTATGGGTTTCTTCTCATGAATATACTTGAGATTGTTCTCTATGGTTTTTCTCACATTGGGTTTCCACATTATATCTAGTGTCTCTCTCTATCTTGTGTGATGTTTATTGTTTGAGTTTTATTGCATATCTTGAATGTTTGATTAAGTGGAATTTGATAAAGGGAATGTTTTATAAGATATATAATATATTGATTCACCCCCCCTCTCAGTATATTATGTGCTTAACATCATTGTAAGGCTTATCCATTATGTGTCTATAATAGGGGTTATTATGCTTCCAACTAACATCTTATTCAACTCAATTTTGAGCTTAGCATTTAAATTTTTATTGATAATGTATGGTTATTTTAATAAAGGTTTTATATCATATTTTAGTTGTATTTTCATCATCTAAACTTCTAATTTCATTCCTTTTAGCTCTGTGAAGGTTAATGGGAATATATCCTCATATTATATTAGTGATTTTGGTATCTTTTCCACTTCTTCTTATGCCCAATAATTTCCTAATTTTTCCATCTTAGCATTTCCATTTGTATTTATATTATCCTCTCTAATTTTAAGAGGTTGAATAAAATATCAGGTTTTATCCTTTGTGGTGTCAAGTAGCTGTCTTCCTCCTTCCTCAATTTCTATTTTTATATTTTCTAGTTTTTCCTCATCTTCCTCTTTTTTTTTTGTTTTTTTTTAGAATGTACCATACTCTAAAATTATTTTATTTTTCTATTTCTTTATGCATTATTTGGTAACTCTTATAATTGTATGAATTTGTTCCCATTCATCTATGTTTCCTAATATTATTTCTTCTTATTTTATTTAATTACATTAATATTTTAAGATAAATTATGTCATGTATAAGAATGTTTTCATATTCCACATTACATGGCAAATCCTTGTATCTAGGACCCAAAAATTGAAGTTTTAATATAAATCCATTTTATGTGATCCTATCTGAAGGTTCCTTTTTGCATTTTTTATTGCATGTTCCATGTCTCAGATAATCATATAAGGTCTAATAGAATAAATAGGCCCATATATGTCTATTTATATCTCATTTTTTAATTCAAAAATTATCATGCTTCTCAATATGTATCCTTATATTTTTTGTCCCTATGTAGTTCATTATTTATACAAAATAGTTCCCTATCTTAATAAACCTTGTCTTAAGTAATATTTCAAAGGATTTCTGATTTTTGATTGTGTCTTTATGGGTATTTCACCATCTTGTGGTAGTGATATATAATGTCTCATCGATGTCCTGCATCCATGTTTCCTCTTAGATGAATACTCTTATCATCTATTCAAGGTAATCTTCCACAATCTCAATTCCAGTAAATTTTTATAATTTGGCATGGGAATTTGATTTTTTGCAATAATATCTTCTTCTATATGGTGTTATATTATGAAATATGATAGTATTATTTATCCTAATTAATATTTTCCTCATGTGGTAAACCTTTCTTACCATTTTTTTGGGTCCCCATACAACCATGCTTCAATATCATCATTTGAAGCTATTTCAACCTCTTAATGTTGCAATATTATTTCCCCCTCATCATTTGGATCATGTACATATTTTATTTTTATGATTTTATTTAGTTTATATACCTTTTAAAGGTCATCAAAGTCACTTTCCTCAGCATTTTGATATAATTATTTTGACTATGTATCTCTAATTCTAGTTTCTAATATAAAATAGACTTACCAAACCATTTCTTTTGAAGGTAAATTCTTCCTATTCATATTTTAATGTCCCATTGAATTCAATGAACCATTTTAAGTTTAATAATGTTATGTATCATGTATCATACATATCAATCACTTTAAATTCTACTTTTAATTTTATCCCCATTAAGTTAACCTAAACATTTCTTAATGTCCTAATTGGTGAGTGTGGTATAATGTTAGCCAATGTAATATCATAATTTTTAGCATTTAATTTTGGTTTACCAAGTATATCCCATGTACTGCAAGGTAATATGTTTATATTTGCACCAAGGTACAATAATGTCTTCTTTAGCTCATGGCCATCTATTTTGATATTTATGAAAATTGTAGTTTTCTTCCACTTCATGTTCATTCTAAACATGTTATTTTTTAACTTTATTTTAGTTTTCTCTATCCATTTTAATCTATTTTATATTTTTTGTGTATTCCATTATTTACAAAACTATTTTAATTTAGCCTCTAAATATTTATTTTTAATTAGTTTCATCATTCATTTTAAATCCCCAATCTCATCTTCATCAAAATAGGTTAGTTTGAGTCAATCTTTATCTTATTTTTATTGTATACTTTTTTATGATTTTATCCACTATGTGGTCATGTTCATGTATAATTGGTATTTATCTATCAATATCTATTCCTAATTTCCCTTTAGATTTAATATCTAACTCTTTTATTTTTCATGTTTTCATTCCACTTCGAGTCATCGCCACCACTTGTGGTTTTAAGTCATCATCGATAATATTTAGATCCTTATTATTGGGTATTTCTTTATGCTCTTTCATTATTTCCCAACATTTTCTATTTTTTTTGAAATATATTTTTTTTTATGAACCTCATTCTTCATTTATAATTTTATCATCTTCTACTTCATAGTGAATTTCATTACACTTCCCTTTTTATCATGTCCCTTTGGTATTTATATTTAAATCTTTTACCCATTTTCTTAGGGGAGATTCTACTAAATCACTAGTATTTGCTCCACCATTATTATATAATTATGCCACCTTAGGGAATGAGAAGGAATTATGGGTTCCTTTTTCATGATATCATCCAAACACATATGTTTATTCTACATAATTTCTTGTAATATGACCAATTTTTTGTATCTATAACATGTTGACGGGTCTTTCCTCACTATAACCTTGGTTATAACCCTAATTTTTATTTTTGTGGTTGTACCATGTCCCCCTTGATAATTACCTCACCCTATATGGTATCCTCATTTATATCCAACCTATCCACCTCTCCTATATCCCCTTTAGTTATTATTTTAGTATTATAGTTTGGTATTTTCAGATTGAAAGTTTTGTGGTTTAGGAAGTGCTTGGTACTGTTGACTAAGGTGTGGTACATTATGGTTACTCATAGGCAATTATTGTGATGGCATTTGTTTAAATCTATATGCTCATCTAAGATTATGATATTTAACATTTTTAGGATCATATATTGTGGGGCATGTATGATTTTAATGATTAAAAGATCTAAAATTAGTGTAATACATAAATTTACTCATGGATGGAGCCACTTCTATCATTGGGCATGGAATTTTTTATATGTTGCTCATATACTCTAAAAATATATAAATACATTCTATCATTATATACTCATTTTTAAAAAGGAAGAGACATCTATTAGGTGTTTGTGATTCTTGTATATTTGTTGATCTTTTTGCCATATCATGGTGAGAAAATTTTATCCTTGAGTGTCCTTATACACTAGTAGTGCATAATATTATTACCTATGGTCGTTTATTTTTAACCTTTAGTGACCCAAAATCATCATTTTTCATCTAAATTTCTTATTTTTAACCTCAGTTATTCCAATTTTACTAAATTATTTCCATGTTACATTTGAATGATGTTTTTGTGTCACATCTCTAGGACTGAGGTTCTAAGCATGATGCCATCTTCAAAATTTCCACAATTGTATTTAATATTTTCACATCCATGTTAACTCATAGGCATCAGATCAATCAAAAAATAAACCATTCAATTCTCTACTTTTTATTCAATGGTTCGTCTAATTTCTTCACTATTGATTTAAATATCTATTTGTATTCTTTTATTATTGCCCTATCATTTTTTATAAACTTTCGCATCTTACTAATAGTTCCAATGGGAATTCCATGATAATTAAAATAGCCTTTAAAGGCTTTATGTACTTCTACATAATTACTTGTGTTTCTAGAATAAGTTTTTATATGTCATTTAAGGGAATCATCCCTAAGTGTGACCACAAATTAAAACAACGTAACTCTATCATTGGTGATATTATGTTTTTTCTAGTATGATTATAGTAAAAAAACCATTTACATCTTTAATATACTTGTTAAATAGTGGAAACTTCATTGTAATTTATGCTATTTTTGTTTTGTTAGGTGGTCTATGAGTACCACTCTTAGTATTTCTACTTATATTGTTCATATTTCCCAATACACTTGCTCATGTAGCACTATTAAAAAAATTGATTATCCTTTTGTTTCTTAACTAAATTCTAGTCACATCCTTTGTTTCTTCTTAAATCTTATTGAAAATTTATCCTTCCTAATAGTTCTTGTTTCTCAATATCTTCACTAACAAATTTATATTTATTTAATAATTCTTCACACACACACACACACACACACACACACACACACACACACACACACACACACACACACACACACACACACACACACACACACACACACACACACACACACACACACACACACACACACACACACACACACACACACACACACACACACACACACACACACAATTAAAGGTACAAACCACTAAGAGGGGGGGTGAATCAGTGGTGGAAAGTAGTCCAATTCAATTTCCAAACCCTTGCAACACTTAAGAATTACATAAAACCATTCATGAATCATATAAGATGTTTAAAGAAATGAAAAATGAAGATAAACATGATTAAACACACATATATATATGTGGTAAACCTTCATGGGGATAAAAACTACTCTCAAGCTTACATTATCATGGACTATGGTCCTATAATAAGTATGCAACCAAGATAATTTAGTGATACACCTTCTTCACAAAGAGCACCTACCCCTAAGGATGGTCAAGTCCTTTTGACCTAGAAGTTGAGCACCCTCCCAAAACCTATGAAATGAACATATCATGATCACTGATTACCTACCAATCTACTTTAGATATAATGTATATCATCTCTCTTCAACTCTACACACTCTCTCTAGCCTTCACACTCTCTCAATATATCCAAAGCCACATTTTGGATCACTCTACACTTCTCTACACATACTCAAATAGAAAATTAGTAAAAATCTATCACAACATCAAAAAAACAACCAAATGGTTATACACATAATCCACACTCTAATCTATCTCTCAAATCAATCACCAAAACACTAAATAATATTATCCAATACTTAAAAAACATCATTGTGTGATTTTTAAATAATGATATAAGGCAAAGCACCTCTAAACCACACCTGCAATTAAAACACTCAGACTGGTCAAACATAGTCAAAGTTTAGTCAAGACATATTAACTCTTTAAATCAAATTGAGAAATTTAATGACATATAATACTCATTAATTTTTATTCTAAATTATATATATCAAACTCAAATATTTATTCTTCTTTTTATATCATCATTCATTGGTCTTACATACTAATTCCTCAAACTATTCTCACATTTTTCATACACAGCTAAACAAGTCCTTTTGGATTCCTCATCTTAACACCTAAAATAGTTTATTTAGCTTAAAATTTTATTTATTATATAAATTATGTCTCAATACACCTATTTATGTTCATTATATTCAATAACTCTTATCAAGTAGCCTCAAATACTTCACTTCCTTTAGCATATATGTAGTAGTCATCTTGACTCAAAACATAATCATGGTGAACATGAATCATAACACCTATAGATTAAATTCCTTAACCTAAAAATTTATTCATGAGATCCTCAATAATATTATATAAAATTTAAACATTGAGATACTGATTTATAATAGCAAACAAGGAACATATAGATCATTCTATGGAACATACACTTTCATTGTCTTCATTATTTAGACATGCCACTTTGAGAACATATTTTAGCGTATGTATGAGAACCAAAAACAAATTTAAACCACTGTAACATGAGTAATGGGTCTTAAAAATATATCCTAAACCATTGCCCTACTCATCTGGATTAGTTCCCTAAACACATATTCATTTTATCTGGTTTCTTCTCACTATTTTCATTGTTTACATAATTAGCAACTAGTCAACTTCATTGACCAAAATGACTGACATAGAATATGTTTCTTGTAAAACCAAATTCATGATATTAAATAAAAATTATCTATATTTCTCTTTCATAAGTTTAAAAACTAGGTCTAATGCACCATCTGCTTGTTATACCTTCTTTTTATAAACAAACACTTTATTATAGCTTCTAATTACTACAAAAACAAATAAATACCACTTGGAGATGAATAAAGGAGTCCTATACACCATCCAATAGTAAAAATTGGTCAAAAAATTCATTCTAGGCCTTATCTAACAATCTTTCTAAAATTGGATCACTATGAGGATTTCTAAAAGGGTTTTGACCAGTTTACATTCTTAACAAATGTTCATAAAGATATATCCATAAATATAATACAAAAATACTTTGAAATAATTATTAGGTCAATATTTCACCTATCCCAAAAATATTAGGTCACCATGAAAAATTTACACATGTAAATGAGTAACCAAACTTTCTTTTTGAGCTAGGAATCCTTCATTTTGAATGCACAAGTGTCCTTCCAATGCACTATCTTGATTTATCTTCATCCTCAAGACGTAAAACTTGTTAAACACATTTTAAAAATATCACACCTCATTAAATTATTTTATGAGCTATGACACCTTGTAATCTCACTTTGATTCACCAATTGGATCTCAATAGGTCACTATGCACACTAGGTCTAGGACTAAAATTCAAATCTTGAACAAGTAACCACCTTGAAACTTATTAAAAATCTCTCATCACCTCAAGAACATGTCATACTCCTCAAATACCCTCCATTTTCTCCCTAGTATTAACAATCTCAACATGTTAGGCTACCTAGACTATGCCATCATGCTAGGCTACCAAGCCTATGCCATTATTCACATACGTATCTTCTCTCCTTGATCTAAAATAACATAAATAAGCCTCAAAAAATTCTTACCTTAGATTATATGTAACCAAAACATTATTTCAGAAATTTAGGCCTCAAAATCATCACCATCATGACATCACCACTTTGTCATTTAGTTTTGATATCAATGACATATGATATCATCTTTTGACACCAATGACAAAATATCTATAACACATCCTTACTAAATTATTATTCATATTAAAGGATGATATGTATGTAGGCTAAAGGTAGACAATAATTTCACACACCTATCATCAGGTAACATAAAGGATGTATAGCATAGTAGCAGTGAATATTAGTATATGTGTATTGAATTGGATTTATTAAAATCTGAATCTATAATGAGAATCATGGTCAAAGTAATGTTATAGTTAATTGAATTCTCTTTCCACCATATTGTCTAGTTTACATGCATGCATGAGAAGTAATATTAGATAGATTATTTTAATTTCATGATCTTATGACTACTACCTATAAGAGTATCTATACTACACACTATTTGGGTTGAGTTCTTAATGTATGCATTATCATTATCTACCCTTTTATGAAGGGAAGGGCCACTCCCAGTGGGGACGTGTGCAAGGGACTAATTGTCTGTGGTTGGAGGAAAAGTTCTTTGATGATTCTCTCCCTATTTTATTTGATCAAAATTCTTATTTACATACTCATGGTTATTTTATTTATTATAATATGGCTTATAAAGCTTAAATAAACTTTATATTTTTGTTTTATTATTCATAAAATTATGTATTAGCTATATTTTTGCTTAAACCATTATAGTAGTGGCTTTATAACTAAAAATGACCATGTCAACTAAAATACCAGGAGGTTGTCTTATACTATATAGCTACAACTTTGCCTTAAGTTGTAGCATAAATACCTTATTTTATGGATTTGATCCTCTACATTTTTAGCAAACTAAACTAAATGATGCATATCTAGTGGGTTAGTAAGTAAATTATATGAATATATCATCATTTTTATTTGTTTAGCTCATTGAATAGTAAAATACTCAGTTTTATAAGCATAATGAATTAAATTGATATAGTTTAAGTAAAAAAAATAGTTTTGAGTAAAATCTAGTTGGGTTGTTACATGTGGTATTAGTTTGTTAGGTTCGAACAGTTGGCCTAATGTTATTGTTCACAAGATCATGATACTTAGTGTTGATAAAATACATATCAAAGACTAAGAATAATAAAAATTAAATCGATACATAATTAGTTTAAAGGAATGAGTTATGTTAAGGAACTAAGAGCTTTGCGGTATTACACATATGGTTTCCCCTTGAAACATATTAGTGAACACACAAGTGTAGTATGTATTGTCTCAAACCTATGTGATGGACTACAGATACTAGGTGGGTTAATTTATATTTGTGTATCCTTTTCAAAAATTATTTTTTCACCATATTTTTAGTGATATAATTCCCTCTTAGAGGTTTTTTAATTCATTGATAGTAGCACCTAGTCAAGAGGGTTGTATATGAGTATTGATGTCAATATTAAAGGTAAGTTTCTCTTGAGGCTAGAGGTAGTATTAACATTTTTTGGGTGTATTTTTTATTTTTTACACATGATCTTGATAGGAATATTTTTTTAACTTGCATATTAGTTTACCTAAAATGTGCTACAATAACTACTAGAAGATATTTTTCCCTTTTAATATTATTGGGTATTGATAAACATGAAATCATAGTATATGTCTATATTAAAATTATTATTTGATGTGTGATTATGATTTATATAGTTAAGTATTGAAGTGAGGTAGGCTCAATGTAGCTTATAGTACCTTGATTTCTAAGTTTGGTCAACTTAAACACAAAGATTGTATGGCATATGTTTACAGATATTTGGTAATTTGTTTGGTGGTAGTTGTCCTCCTAGATACTTTATTAATGACCCTTTAAAAGTATACTATGGTTATTTTTATTATTATAGATGTATTCCTAAGAAAAACTATTTTATTTTGAAAGATCAATTCATGAGTTTTCCTCCACATTATAGGGTAATGAGTAACTAAAGGTAGGATACCTTTGTTTAAATTAATAATTATTAGTTAACATGTATGATGGTAAATTTATTAGAGAATATGGGTGTGTGTGTATTTGACTATAATTAAAACTTTGGCCAAAGTAATTTTATAAATATAGATATTGTTTATCCATTGCAACTTCTATTTAAGATGTATGTGTGTGATTTTATATTAGAGATAAGACATATTTTATGGTCTGTATGACTAATACATGTGATATTGATGATACAAAACTCTATTTTGATAACCCCATCTAACCCTTTGAGAAAGGAAGAATCACTCACAGTGGGGAGATGAAGTTGGAGGAAATGTCTAAATGATGATTATTTATTCTATAATAGCCTATCTAAACTAAAAATAGTTGTATATTCATAGCTATTTGAGAATTAACCACTCATTGAAGAAATAAAATAATTAATTTATTGTATTGTTTAGTAGTGGTTGATAACATGGTGATATTCCTAGTTGCATTGTTATGGTATTGACCTGATTCATCAATAATACTATAAATATTAAATATTCATTACTTTTTTGTGTATTAATTGGTAGAGGTAATAGTGCTTGTGACTTAAATAAGCATTCATTATACCTTAGATAAAACTATAGTAGTTTCATGTATTAATTTATAATGGAAGTATATTTTCATACATTGAGGTTGAAATATTATATTGTTGTACTCTTAAACTACATTTACGTGATGATATTGTCAGGGGAGAAAATACCTACAACAATCAATATGCTATGATACTAACTGTTAGGTGACCCCTTATCCAATGGAAGCACAATTGATTACTTTCTTATAAGCAATTAAACACGGAATTATACCAGAATGATAAAGTAACTAGAAACTTGAGACAACAAAGAATTTGAGAGACAATACACACTCTTGTATTAAATATTACTAGAAGAAAATACAATAAGGAAGATGTCACTTCTTCCTCCACCTCAAAGGCTTGCCACACCTCAAGACCTTCTTCCCTCTCTCTCTCTTGCTAAACACAAAACCAACTCCACAACCTGAGTTGCTATCCCTCCTTGAATGCTTCAGCTGATCTCCTTGACCTTACACCTGTAGATCTCCTTGACCTTGCTTGCTTCAATGCTTTTACTTGCCTTCTTGATAAAATACAATACATGCCTCATGGGTCTTTAAATAGAATCCCATGGTTACAAAAATAGAAATCTAACTACAATAATTAGACATGCATCTCGTGACTATAATTAGTCATTTGACATGCAAACACTCACTTCACTTAACTGACTGTTCGTCAACAGTAGTTTTGGAAATACACAGGCGACTGATACCGATCCCTGCTTGTCCGGTGCTGCCGACATCGGCCGACTCCCTATCGCCGCTAGTCTCCTTCTCCACTGCATCTGACCGACGTTAGTCATACTGCCAATGCCGATGGCTCTGGTTCTTCAGCATCCTTCCTTGTGTCTGCAAACAGTTGAAGCTTTTAGCTCCACACCTTAACAATCTCCCACTTGGAGATAAATAGATGCAACTTATACCTGTACCTGTACACCATCTATTTTGTTCCTTAGGCTCTATATCCCTCTTCAACGTCACTCTTTAAGACCAACCATCACACAAACCTGTGATTCTATACCTGTCTCTTATGCCACAAGAATTTTACTGCTCCCAAATTCTCCATGACATACTTCTAAACCAACTCTACCCTTAGCTCAGAAAACTCCCTGTCTATGAAACCCTGCAACAAGTAACACAATGCAGTAACAGGATAATGTAGCTAATATTATCCAACCTGGTAAAGGTAAAATACAATGGTCAAACCTCCATTGTTCTGCAGCCTACTCAAGACCATATACCATAGCCTTCTATTTCATGTGTCCATCCACTCTCTTCTCTAAAACAGGAATCCATCCCTCTATCCAGTGCTTTCTTCCAGCTGACAACTCTACCAACAAATACATGTTTGGTTCTTTTCAAGGACTCACACCTCTCATCCATGCCAAGCTCCCACTATTTTTGGATTCTACCTACATTGCTTCTTCCATCTTCCTAGTTCATGACTATCAGTAAGCAATATAAAGAAGGTGAACAATGAATATGAGCTTCACATACCTTTTCTGACCTCCACATGGGTGTTTGAGACTTATTGATCCACCCAACATCCGTTTCAGTGATCGATATCGGCCATCTCCCAGTCTGATCCCAACTGATGTCGATTCCTTGCACTGACCTTGACTGCCAACATCGTTTCCCTGGCTGACACCGGCATCCCTCCTATCAATGTCAGTCCTTATGACCAACGTCGGACTTCTCCTGCCCGACCTACTGACCCAGCTGGTCTACACATGACCGATGTCGATATCTGGATGACTGACATCGGTGCCAAGCGACTGACATCGGTGTTTGTGTGTTCCTGTAAGTGATGAAATTTTCATTTGCGAGCTCTTCTTGGATCAAACCTCTGTCCATGCTGCCCTGCTCAGATTTATTTAGCCCCTGTGACTGATCTCTGTCCTTCATCTCCTCCATAAACACCAAGGCTTCTTTGTTCCTATCAAAAGCATCAATTTTCCTTTTCCTACAATGAACTGTATCTATGCTTTCTGAATTTGAACACATACCTTTTGAATCAAGAACTTCCATTCCCTTCCTATTCACGTGACCAAGCCTATTAGACCACATCTTTGAATCTACACCAGAAGTAGAATCAGTAATACAAGTAGGTAGATAAAGAGAACCTACTTTCTTACCTCTTTCTAGAACAAGTGCTCCCTTGGTAACCTTCCAAGAGTCTACTGTGAGGCTTATTGTGCACCCCTCATCTCCCAACCTTCCTACAGAAATTAGACTCTGCTTCAAAATTGGAACATGCATGACCTCCTTCAACACCCATGTGTTGTCAATCTGCAATCTCAGCTACACTTTCCCTTTGCCAACTATCTGACAAATCGTACCATCCCCTAAATAGAGCACTCCAAAGTCTCCCTGTTCATACTCATGAAACAAATCTCTGTTTGGGGATGCATGAAAAGATGAACTAGAATCTAAAATCCATGATCTTACCTAACTATCCAAAGAGAGTATGAGAGCATCCTGTACCACAATATTTGCATCCTTTGCTTCTTCAGTACCTGCATGTTGATTCTCTTTATCTCTCAACCAACACTCCTTCTTTGTATGTCCTTTCTTTCCACAAAATTAGCAGGTAATACCTTTGGACACAGATCTCCTTCCCGACCTTGATTTCCCTTACTCAACCTTCTCCCTTTGCCTTCCCCTACTTTTTGCACTTAAAGCCCTTGATGATTCACCTGTGCTTCTCCTATGTATTTCTTCATTCAAGATCACACTCACAACATCATCAACTTTTAATATTTTATAAGTAGATGCAAAATTACTTACTGCCATAACCAAACTGTCCCAACTTTCAGGCAAAGAACATAAAATCAAGAGAGCCTTTACCTCATCATTAAAAACAATATTGACTGAAGCTAGTTGGTTTACCAAACCATGGAAATCACTGAGATGAGTATGTACTGATCCACCTTCCTGCATTTGCAAAATAAATAGCTGCTTCATAAGATATACCTTATTAGAAGCCGAGGGCTTTTCGTATAAATTCACCAAGGACTTTATCAACTCTTTCGTTGTCTTGCATTGTGATAAGCTAGAAATCACAGATGATGCAAGGCTCAACCTTATGGAACTGAGAGCCTTTCGATCAAAAACACTCCATTCTTCATCCTTCATATCTATGGGCTTGCATGCAACCCCACCCAATGGTAAGTATAGATCCTTCTGATACAAATAGTTCTCAATCTGCATCCTCCAATGTTGATAATTCTTGCCATTAAACTTCTCCATTCATAGCCTACTTTCTTCTGCCATTGCTGAACTCTCACTCAATTAGAAAACCTTGTGAATGACCTGTAATCAAATAACAATAACCTACTTCCTGCAAATCATAGCTTTGATACCACTTGTCAGGGGAGAAAATACCTACAACAATCAATATGCTATGATACTAACTATTAGGTGACCCCTTATCCAATGAAAGTACAATTAATTACCTTCTTATAAGCAATTAAACATGGAATTATACTAGAATGATAAAGTAACTAGAAACTTGAGACAGCAAAGAATTTGAGAGACAATACACACTCTTGTATTAAATATTACTAGAAGAAAATACAATAAGGAAGATGCCACTTCTTCCTCCACCTCAAAGGCTTGCCACACCTCAAGACCTTCTTCCCTCTCTCTCTTGCTCAACACAAAACCAACTCCACAACCTGAGTTGCTATCCCTCCTTGAATGCTTCAACTGATCTCCTTGACCTTACACCTGTAGATCTCCTTGACCTCGCTTGCTTCAATGCTTTTACTTGCCTTCCTGATAAAATACAATACATGCCTCATGGGTCTTTAAATAGAATCCCATGGTTACAAAAATAGAAATCTAACTATAATAATTAGACATGTGGCTCATGACTATAACTAGTCATTTGACATGCAAACACTCACTTCACTTAACTGACTGTTCGTCAACAGCAGTTTTGGAAATACACAGGTGACCGATGCCAGTCCCTGCTTGTCTGGTGCTGCCAATGTCGGCCGACTCCCTGCCATCGCCGGTCTCCTTCTCCATTGCATCTGACCAATGTCGGTCATACTACCGACGCTGGTGGCTCTGGTTCTTCAGCATCCTTCCTTGTGTTTGCAAATATTTGAAGCTTTTAGCTCCACACCTTAATAGATATATATTAATTTTACATAATTATAAGCAAATGATGCTCAGTTAGTGAAATTCTAAAAATGAAGCAACCCTTGTTTATCGAATGATTGGATGATACATTTATAAATGTGATTTATATAGTTTAATTAGTTAAGTATTAGATGAAATATTTATATATGTTACCCATTCATAATTTATTGGTGAAAGGATTGGATGATGTTTGAGGTTTTTAAACTTGTTTTTGTTGATCCTGGTTATTAACTAAAAAAAATATAAGTATGGTTGCTTGAGTTACAATCAATATAGGATGCAACAATTCTACCTTAAAATTTAAATTTTTCTCAATATTAATTTACTTGTAGGTTGATTTAATCATTATGACGTCTCTTTTTTATAAATCCTCTATGTTTATATCTCCATTTATTTTAGTGAGTGCCAAAATGACATGATTAGATAGACATGGATGGGTATATATAATTATACCCATATAATCCCATGTCATGGCTAGAGTATAAGCACATAGCTTCATTATTATTTGTTTTTTTTGTTTAGGAAATATTTTCATGGAGTATGAGTGTTATAAAGGGTTGAACCCTAGTTGGTTTCAAAAGAACATTGTTGGGTATCTTCATATGTTGATAGAAAATAATCTAAGTGGTTGTTAAGTGAATTTGATTAGAAAAAAAAAATTATATCTACACCTCTATTATTGTATTATTATTAGGTATTAGTATATTGTCCTTTTTTGTGCTAAAATTATTAAAATAAAATATTACCCCAAAATGGTTATGCATACTTGGTAGAAGAATTTATGTCCTAACTCATTATTATATGTTTTAGGATTTTAAAATTATAACTAAGTAAATATTATTATTTTATTATGGGTAAAGTGGATTATTTTTAAGGGGACTCTAACTTTTCACAAAATATCCATGGACAAGGTCTCAATAACTAGAATATCCAAAAAAGTTTGCAAAGAAAAACAAAATTCCAAAAAACATCTATATCATAGCAACATCACAATAAAAAAATAAAAAATAAAAAATAAAAACAAATAGGCACCTCAAAATGATGGAGATATAAATTTTATTCCCTCTAAAGGATTTATTCCAATTAACCAATATTTCCTTCAATCTTTGTTTCATGTAGTTAAACTTCTAGTCTTTCTCCTTACTAACTTCTTTAAGCTTCTTGGTCTTCTTACTTAGACCTTCACACTATGGATTCTTCTTAATGAGTTATAAAAGATCCCCCATACTAGAGAAATAATTACTTACCATGGCCTTGTTGTACCTAACTAGAGAATCAATATTATTTTTAAGAGAGATGTCCTCTTCTTCCAGCCTATTGAGCCGTTCCTCAAATATTCTCACCTACATAGCCATATCCTAAAATTCTTCTTTGTCTCTTGTCACTTTTTTCTCCTAATTAAAATTATTTATGGTATATTTAATCAAGTTTTGGTCCTTTATAAACCAATAGAGTAAGGCCATATGTAAATTAATTTCCTCCCATAGTTCATTAAATTTGTCATGCTCTTTACTAGTAGTGGTAATTTCCCCAAATTCCCCAACTTTTCTTTTGTTCTTCCCATTATGTTTATCTAAGTTATCGATGTAATATTCCTAACATTTTAAAATATTTAAACTCTCAAAAACCTCTTCAATTATCTCATTGTTAGGGATAATTTTACCATCCTTAGATCTCAACACTTTACCAATCATGGTTTTTATAGGGATGTTCACATCCTTCCTAATAAGAAATTTATTTATCCCTAATCTTTGAGGCTTCTTAATGGGATTTTAATTCTTATTGTTATGGTCCATTTATATCTCCAAGGTCACTTGGATAGTGCTCATCTTTGCATATTTAGCATACTACATAGAAAAAGGATCACAACTTGATGCAAGGGAAACCCATTCCCTTTTTTACATCTAAAATAGATCTTTCCATCAAATTCAAAAAGTAAAAGGGAATATTAACTTAGTCATGATGTTTAAAAAAGTTAATAAATACAAAAAATAGAGTAAGAACTAAGTTTTACCTCCCATCCAATGTAATACACTTCATTATATGCTTAGCAACAACATTATAAGACCAAGGGATGAATTCTTTGAGGTATTCATGTTAAAAAGTAATTAATTCCTCACCATTAACCATAAATTTATTGATTTCCTTAGTATCCCTACTAGTTTTAGAATTTTTGGCCTTCCATATTCATGTTGCTGATGTGATCTATGAACTCCTTAGTTATCTCAAAATCAATCCCTTGGATCAAAACTACTATGTCCTTCCAGCCTTCAACAAATTTCAAGGATATATGAGGGTCATATCCCTCAATTTTTTAAATGATATTATTCAATCTCCCAGCATGAAGGATCCCCCAAAATTATTAATCCTTAGCTAAAAATCAACATAAGAGGGTTAGACATGTCATATATCTCCTCCCATTCTAGTGACAACTTATTTCTCCTAGCATTGTGATTATAATTAAAAATTAGAATCATGTAAGCTTGAGGCATTATAAAATCTAATAATGAAGTTCTTATGCTAGAATTAATGAATTATATACCACCTAAGATGGTTGATCATGGTTCAATCACCAAATATCCACTTTACACAAGTATTAATATATCTATCGACATAATCATTACAATGACTACTAATAATATTCCCTACAAAAGTAAGCTTGTGAATCTAATATTTAATACATCCAGTTAAAAGCTATGTAAATAAGATCCTCACATTGATGTTTCTTCTATTAAAAATTTAAAGGCATCCCTATTTAAATCCATCCAAGGTTCTCATGAAAGTCTGTAAACTAATCAAAACAAAATTCATGCAACAAATATAAAGAAGAATAGAACCTAAAAAAATACTACATCAAAGAATCTTACTCAAACAAGGAGATATAATATTCTTGGTTGATTATTTGAATAATGTCATTTGACAAATCCTCTTTATAAAGTCACTTATTGAATATATTAGAGTACCATATTGGTAAACCAATTATATAATTAATTTCCCTATATATATATATATATATATATATATATATGTATATGTATATATATATATATATATATATATATATATATATGTATATATATATATATATGTATATGTGTGTATATATATACATATATGTATGTATATATATATATATATATGTATGTATGTATATATAGATATATATATGTGTGTGTGTGTGTATATATATATGTATATGTGTATATATATATATATATATATGTATATATGTATATATATATATGTATATATATGTATATGTATATGTATATATATATGTATGTATATGTATATATATATGTATATGTATATGTATATATATGTATATGTATATGTATATGTATATGTGTGTGTGTGTGTGTGTGTGTGTGTGTGTGTGTGTGTGTGTGTGTGTGTGTGTGTGTGTGTGTGTGTGTGTGTGTGTGTGTGTGTGTGTGTGTGTGTGTGTGTGTGTGTGTTGAATACAAATATTATCAAAGGAGTTAATAATAATAGAGGATTCATTCATCATATTACTAATGATCCAACTCATAGAATACTTCTTCAAAAGGTAATGGATGATATTAAGGGAGTCCCCCTCTAAGACCAATTAGTTCATCCCTAGCTCCTTTTATAATTGCAATCCCCATATGGTATCTATAGCTTCCACCCAATTAATAGTTTGAATTATTATACTCCTAGCATAAGCAATAAGAAATTCCCCCTTGGATTTCCTCAAAATTATTCCTCCTTCTATCATCTTGAGGTTCCCCTTGGAATATCCATCAAAATTTAATGTTACCCAACCTAGAGAGGGAAATTATCACTTAGTAAATTTTATTAGCTTGATTCTTAGGTAAACCAAATGACTACCAGATAATTCTACATCCTAGTTCTTTATAATAATAAGATCTTGTCCTCCACAAGAATATTTTGTTTCAAACTTTAGAGCCTTGAAATTTTCTACAGATAGGTTTTTTATTTTAAAATCCACTCTCAAGATGAAACTCTTGAAATTTACAAACACTATATCATTTATTTTCTTCCAAATTACCCTCAAGGTATGAGGTAGAGCCTAAATCCACAACTTCTTTAGGTAATAATTTTTTAATGGAGATTTAAAACTATGTCATAGCTCAAATAATCAGGGTTGGACCCATGAAATCTAAAAGTTACTGAGAATTCTTTCCCATACCTTAAAATTTAAAGAGCATCCTAGAGTTAAATGAAATACCAATTCCTCCTCCTCACATAATGTGTAAGGAATCCCATTAGAAAATAATGTGACTATGATAAATTAATGGTTATAATCATTTGTCAGTTGATTGTGAAGGTAAGAGGATTATACACATGGTAAATGATAGCTCAATAATGCTTAAATTATTACCTTAGGCTGCAATAAAAATTACATATGTATTATATGCTATAATAATATCACTTCATGACCTTGTGAATTAATTGGTAAGATAATTAAATTAGTTTAAGTAAATGATTTAACATGCTATGATTCCAAGCTTTATCTATTAGTATAGCAATTTTCATGGGTGTAATTAGTGTGCAGAAATATGTCATTGCCAACAAAAGAATAAGGAATACACCAAGAATAGTCACATCGTGTGTGATCCTACCTCTAACCCATATATTTTACTAACCTCATTTGATCCTAGTTGGATGACTTATATATCATTCATCCTTTCCTTTAAAACTTGGTGTATTGTAGTGGTTTTAATCTCTATTGGGTTGGTCAAACCACTTTTGTGATTTTCATTTTTAATGCATGAGATAAATTAGAGCAATGTCTACATTATCTAGTGGAAACATACAGGCCCATCCATTAATTAGTCACTTACTTGAACCAATGGGAAACATTGGGTTGATCTTAGAATCAACAATAAGATTATGTATGAGCTTCCATGCACCATTATGGAATTACAAAAGATCTAACATTTATGAAGGCATGGACTAGATAGCAGAAGTGGTTGGTTGATCCAAGTAAAGAATATACATTTATCACATTCTGATTAGATTTTAAGAAGGATAAAATGCCTATTTTAGGAGCATGAATCTCTAAGAAAATATTTTGAGACTTTTGGCATTTTTGGCCACCTTGGAAATAGAGGAAGAAGAAAAGGGAAAAAAGAAGAGAGCTTAGAGAGGGAGAGACTCTGTTAAGGTGTGGAGCCTAAAAGCTTCACCAAGGAGTGCATTACCAAAGTTGCAGGTTTACATAGTCACCGGCGTCGGTCAGGAGCGACCGATGTCAGTCAGGTGCAGTTGAAGAGATGCCGGTGTCATCAAGAGATCGGCTGATGTTGGTCACAGGTAAGCAGGCAGGAACTGGTGTTGGTTACCTGTGTGTCCAGAGAGTTATTTCCATGGATAGAACTGAGTGTTTGCATGATGAGTTTAAGTCTTAGTCTTAAGTTCGCATCTCTATTATTAGTAAGGCTATTTTTAGAGCCCTTATTCAAGAGGCTTAACTATTGGTTGTAAGTGCATGCTCAAGTCTCCTAATTCTATATGTAGAATTAGATCTTCTTAGCTTATTATTGTTGAAGTTCACTGTATGTGAATGTTGAAAGAATAGTACATAATTGTATAGGTGAATCAATTCAAGTTGTTGGAGTTGATTGTACTTGAGAGAAAGAACTCTTGAGGGAAAGATATCTAGAGAGAGATCATGTGCATCTGAGAGAGGTGTGGAAGAAAGAAGTTTCTTCAATTGTATTCCTTCTGTAAAGAGTTTAATACAAGTTTTTAGGGTGGTTTCTTGTATCTCTTGTTCTTTGCTATTTATCATTCTAGTTACTTATCTATCTGATTTAATTCCATGGTTTATTGCTTTCATAGGTGTAATCATATTGTTGGTTGATCCCCAACAAGTGGTATCAGAGCCTTGGTTGTAGGTTTAGAGCTTAATATCCAATAATCAGTATCAAAGCTCAAGTTCACTAATAGGTGGTTCAGATCTGTGTAGTGTGTATTGATTACAGGTGACTCACAAGGGTTTCTGTAGGGATTTCTATTTGAGTGGGAGAAGCAATGGTAGAAGAAAGTAAAATGAGAATGGAGAAGTTCAATGGCAAAAATTATCAACATTGGAGAATGCAGATAGAGGACTATCTGTATCAGAAAGATCTATACTTACTGTTAGGTGGGATTGCAAAGAAGCCCATAGACATGGATGATGAAGAATGGGAAGTTCTTGACAGAAAGGCTCTAGGGTTTATAAGACTGAGTCTAGCATCTACTGTGATATCTAATTTATCACAGGCAAAAACAACGATAGAGTTGATGACTACTTTAGCAAATTTGTACGAAAAACCCTTAGCTTCTAATAAGGTATATCTTATGAAGTAGTTATTTAATTTGCATATGCAGGAAGGTGGATCTGTATCTAATCACCTGAATGATTTCCATGGAATTGTAAATCAATTAAGTTCAGTCAAAATTGTATTTGATGATGAAATAAAAGCTCTTTTAATATTATGTTCTTTACCTGAAAGCTAGCATAGCTTAGTAATGGTAGTTAGCAATACTGCATCTACTTCAAATATTTCAAAAGTAGAGGATGTTGTTAGTGTTATCTTGAATGAGGAAATTCATAGGAAAAGCACAGAAGAGACATCTAGGAATGCTTTAAGTTTTGAGAGTAGGGGAAGGCAAAAAGAAAAGAGCAAGAAAGGGAGATCAAGATCTAAGTCTAAGGGGAGAGGTAGATCCAAATCCAGAAATGGTAGGAAGCCACAATGCTGGAATTGTGGAAAGATGGGGCACATAAGTAGAGATTATTGGTCAAAGCCTAAGGAGGACAATCAACATGAAGGAAAAGAAGAAGCAAAGGTTGTAGGTATTGCACAAGATGCTTTAATATTCTCTTTGCATAATAATATAGAATCTTGGGTGTTAGATTCTGGTGCATCTTTTCACGCTACCCCTAATAGGGAATATTTTAGTGACTATATCCATGGAGATTTTGGAATAGTGTATCTAGGGGATGATGAGCCTTGTAAAATTATTGGCAAAGGTAAAGTGCAGCTGAAAATGCAGAATGGCAACACATGGGTGTTGAGCGATGTTATGCATGTTCCTAGCTTGATGAGAAATTTGATTTCTGTAGGAAAGTTAGGGGATGAGGGTTGTACAGTAACTCTCATAGCAGAATCTTGGAAGGTGACCAAGGGTGCACTTGTTATGGCCAGAGGTAAGAGAGTAGGTACTCTCTATTTATGTAATTGTGTTACTAACAATTCTCCTTCTGTATTATCTACTTCAGATATGGATGCAAAATTGTGGCACTCAAGGCTTGGCCACATGAGTGAGAAGGGAATGTCAATTCTTAAGTCTAAAGGTAAGCTTTTAGATTTGAAAAGCATGGATCTAGAATTTTGTGAGCACTGTGTATTTGGAAAATAGAAGAGAGTGAGTTTTCTCAAGACTGGGTCTATAAAGAAGAAGCATAAGTTGCAGCTTGTTCACACAGACGTGTGGGGACCGGCTCAGGTAGCTTCTATTGGAGGATCACAGTACTATGTTTCATTCATAGATGATGCTACAAGAAAGGTATGGATCTATTGTATTAAGAAGAAATCTGATGTATTTGAGACTTTTAAGATTTGGAAAGCTATGGTTGAGAATGAAATAGGTAGAAGATTGAAGTGCCTGAGATCTGACAATGGTGGTGAGTTCTACAGCTATAAGTTCAATTGGTATTGTTATATGCATGGAATCCATAGGCAAAGGATGATTCCAAGGACACCTCAGCGGAATGGAATTGCTGAAAGGATGAACAGAACAATTATGGAGTGTGCAAGATGTATGAGATTGCATGCCAATTTGCCCTTAGAGTTTTGGGCAGAAGCTATTGACATTACAGTGTACCTGATTAATAGAGGACCCTCTACAGTGCTGGATGGTGGAATTCTAGAAGAGGCATGGACAAGTAAAAAGGTAGATCTCTCATTCCTCAAAGTTTTTAGTTGTGAAGCCTTTGTGCACATTGACAAGGAAAATAGAAATAAGCTTGATGCTAAGTCTATGAGGTGCACATTTATTGGCTATGGCTCAGATGATTTTGGTTTTAGATTTTGGAATCTAGGAACTAACAAGATAATTAGGAGTCGTGATGTTGTTTTCAATAAAAAAGTGATGTATAGTGATCAGCTACATAAGCTGAATCAATCTGGGTAGTGCAATGGTGAATTGGACGAGGTGATGGTCCAAAATGAGCTCACAAGAAAAATAAATAATCACTTGCAGGAAAACACAAAGACCGACATCGACAGGTTAGGAACCAGCGTCGGTAAAACAAAAACCGATGTCAGTCATACAGAGACCGACGTCAGTAGGATAGACACTGACATCAGTCAAGAAGAACTGGCATTGGCCAGTAATAGGTCTGGAGGTGACCGAGGTCGGTCACTGTTAGAGAATTTGGGTGGACAGCGTGTTGTGAACGAGTCTCAGACACCCATCAGGAGGTCAAAAAGGGTAAGTAAGCCTCCAATCAGATATTCTCCTTCATTATTCTATTTATTGCTAACTAATGGTGGAGAAATAGAGAGTTTTCAAGAAGCATTACAGGTGGAGTCCAAGAGTCAGTGGGAGCATGGCATGGTTGAGGAAATGGAGTCCTTAAGAGAGAACTAGACATGGGATTTGGTTGAGTTGCTAGCTGGTAAGAAGACACTAAAGAACAGATGGACCTATAGATTGAAGGAAGGTGAGAATGGATAGATGAAATATAAGGCCAGGTTGGTAGTGAAAGGATTTACACAAAAGCTAGGTATTGATTTTGGTGAGATTATTTCTCCTGTTGTTAAAATGACTTCTATACGGATTGTACTGTCTTTGGTTGCTATTGAGGATTTGCATCTTGAGCAGCTAGATGTTAAGACAATGTTTCTTCATGGAGATTTGGATGAGGAAATATATATGGAACAACCGAAAGGATTTGAGGTCAAAGGTAAGGAGAAGTTAGTGTGCAGATTGAAGAAAAGCTTGTATGGCCTCAAGCAAGCTCCTAGACAGTGGTATTTGAAATTTGATAGGTTTATGACTGAGCATGGCTACAGTAGGTGTCAATCTGACCATTGTGTGTATTTTAAGAGATTGGATAATGATATATATATTATTCTATTGTTGTATGTAGATGATATGCTAGTTGCAGGATCACACATGCAGGATATCTTTGAGCTTAAGGTGAAATTACTCAAATGTTTGCTATGAAGGATTTGGGAGTAGCAAAGAAAATCCTTGGCATGAGCATTAAGAGAGACAGGAAAAATCATAGGTTGATATTGTCTCAAGAGGATTATGTGGACAAGGTGTTGAAATGGTTCAATATGCAGGATGCTAAACCGGTAAGCACACCTTTGGCTGGACATTTTATGTTGAGTAAAGAACAATGTCCTAATTCACATGATGAGGTAGAGTACATGAGTAAGGTTCCATATTCTTCCGCAATAGGGAGTTTAATGTATGCAATGGTTTGTACTAGACCAAATATTGCCCAAGCAGTGGGAGTTGCAAGTAAGTATATGGCCAATCTAGGTAAGGAACAATGGAAAGCAGTTCAGTGGATCCTTAGATATCTGAGAGGAACCAACAGTAGGCACTTGTGCTATGGAGGTTCAGATACTTCTCTACATGGTTATATAGATTCAGATATGGCAGGTGATTTGGATGGCAGGAGGAGCACCACAGGATATGTTTTCATTGTAGGTGGAACGGTGGTTAGCTGGATATTAAAGTTGTAAAAGGTTGTTGCCTTGTCAACTACAGAAGTAGAGTATATTGCAGTCAAAGAGGCTAGCAAAGAGATGATATGGATGACACAGTTCATGGAAGAGCTTGGAAGGGAGCATGAGAGTTGCAGATTATATAGTGATAGTCAGAGTGTAATTCATTTGGCTAAGAATTCAGCCTTTCATTCAAGAACAAAGCACATACAGCTTAGGTACCACTTCATAATATAGGTATTGGAGGATGGTGAGTTGAAGCTAGAGAAGATCCATATAGACAAGAATCCTGCTGATATGTTAACCAAGCCGATTACAAAGGAGAAGTTGAATCTTCATTCAACTTCTGTTGGTCTTCATGATTGAGTTGAAGATGGAGGAGCTAGAAGATGTTGTTGTACAGGTACTGGTGTAGTTGTTTATCTCCAAGTGGGAGATTATTAAGGTGTGGAGCCTAAAAGCTTCACCAAGGAGCGCATTACCAAAGTTGTAGGTTTACACAGTCACTGGCATTGGTCAGGAGCAACCGACGTTGGTCAAGTGCAGTTGAAGAGATGCCAGTATCGGTAGGAGATCGGCTGATGTTAGTCACAGGCAAGCAGGCAAGAACTGGCGTCGGTTACTTGTGTGTCCAGAGAGCTATTTTCGTGGACAGAATTGAGTGTTGCATGATGAGTTTAAGTCTTAGTCTTAAGTTCACATCTCTATTATTAATAAGACTATTTTTAGAGCCCTTGTTCAAGAGGCTTAACTGTTGGTTGTAAGTGCATGGTCAAGTCTCCTAATTCTATATGTAGAATTAGATCTTCTTAGCTTATTATTGTTATAGGTCATTGTATGTGAATGTTGAAAGAATAATATAGAATTGTATAGGTGAATCAATCCAGGTTGTTGGAGTTGATTGTACTTGAGAGAGAGAGCTCTTGAGGGAAAGAGATCTAAAGAGAGATCTTGTGCATCTGAGAGAGGTGTGGAAGAAAGAAGTTTCTTCAATTGTATTCCTTCTGTAAAGAGTTTAATACAAGTTTTCAGGGTGGTTTCTTGTATCTCTTGTTCTTTGCTATTTATCATTCTAGTTACTTATCTATCTGATTTAATTTCATGGTTTATTGCTTTCATAAGTGTAATCATATTGTTGGTTGATCCCCAATAGACTCATCAAGTATAAACCTTCAAAAAATATCCATGGAAAGGATTGTATCATTTTGTAGGTATCCTTTTAACTTGAATATCATTTTTTTGACCAATTGAAGTTTGTGTGATTCTTTATTGAGTTATGATGTTTGAGAGGAGTAAGGTAGTTGGCTTAATTATTCTCTTTTTTATTTAATAATTGTTGTGATTGGGTCATCCCTAGTGTTATTACCCATTTTATAGGAGTTCAAATTTGAGATATTCCTCCATGATAGTTCTAAGTATTGTATTTATGTTTACATGGATATTATGGTTTCATCATGTAAGACTATTGATGCATTGAAAAGTTACATTATTCATGATGTAATAAGGGCTAGGTCTCTCATGTTGTACATGATGGTAGGTTACCTAATCCCTCTCATGACTAATATTAGAATATATCTAAGTGGTTTGATGATTGATTATTTTTATCCTTGTGGTCTCTCTTTTATGATTTATGCCTTCTAAAATAGATTCAAGGTTGGTAACCTCTTGACTATGATATGTTTAGTTTGTCACTATGAGTATATGTATCCTTAAACCCTTGACATTTAAATACTTTGACCTTTATTTGACTCTCACCATGATGTGAACATGCCTAGAGTTGGGAGTCCTACTTAAGAGTGCATAGAGTAGTTGTTTGATGATGAAAAAAGGTTGGAAAGTGATCCATATTTTTATTGGCTGAAGTGCACTTTGAGTAAGGAGGAGCTCATGTTTAGTGATTGATTATGCTCATTTTTTTTCTTTTTATAATTGTATATAAGTCAAAGATTACTTATTTTAGCTGAACCTATTGTATTTATATGTTAGTGATCTATTATGGGCTAAGGAGAGAGCCACTATCTTATGTATTTTACTAGATACATGTTCTAATTATTAATTTAGATATATCAGATTAATAGGCCTCCTTGTGAGGTATCCTTGTTGAAAAATTAATCTTAGTGGATTCTTATATATTCATGATAGAGCTTAGCCAATTTAATGGCCTTAATATATATATATATATATATATATATATATATATATATATATATATATAGTTGAATATTTTGTGGTTGTCTTGTGAATTGTATCTTGAGTTGTTTAAAAACTTCATGTCAAAATGATTAAATGTGAAAGACACATCCAAGTATGAATTCAATTAAGTATTCTACCTATGCCTTTGATAATAAAGAGAACTTGTGTTCTATTTGTATAAATTTGGGTATATAAACCTAGTAATGATATGGATTAAACTTAGCTAGTCTAGATATGATTGGACAAACTTTACTAAGGTATAATATAAGAAAGATAAAATATTTAAAAACTCTTATAAGGAGTGCCATGGGTAACCTTAATGGGATTTGTCTCTAGACATCATTGATGTAATCTATCAACTTTAGAAGTAGAACTCTATAACATGTATGGCCCTATTTAATAACATGAGATGTGTGCTTTACTAGATTAAAGCTTTGTAATAATCAAATTTATATTGATAATAAAGGAGGAGCCTTGAAATTTATTATTTTATGTCTATCTTCAAGGTTTATACCTACCCATGTGAGGGAGAAACCTAATTAAATAAATGAAAGAATGTTATTGGAATAAGCAATATAGTATGATTACAAATTTGAATATGGATGATACCCTGGTAAAAATATGTCTTATGTAAGAGTCCTTATTGAATCTTGAGTAAGATTTATGTCTTAGACCTTCCCTATAACAATACCAAATTTTATAAAAATAAAAATGGTAATAGAGTTGGGCTCGTTGGATAATGTAATTATATTAATACAAAGCAACTAGATGGGTCTCACTATAAAGACCTTTACAAGAATTAGTTATTAATTAAAAAGGATTTAGAAGGCCAATCCTAGACTATGTGTCCTTATACTTTAGAAAAAACTTATCAAAACACTTGTCTTTAGTTTATCAAAAATGGTCTTTGATTTACTGCTAAGAATATTGAACTTCTAAGGAAAGGACTAGTCGGCTCATGGCTAGACTAAGTTACTTTTAGATATTTTGAAAGTGACTAAAACAATGAAAATATTGGTTTAGTATTGAGATATTTTTTATCATCGAAGCTTTTGGTTTTATCAATTGTAGACTCAAACTTTCTTGTGAGTTTTAAACAGCTTTGTATTTTGGTCTTCATACCTTTCTACACTTTGATTTGACATTTGAATTCTATCCTTACTAAACCATTTTGCATAGATTAATGTTTTAATTGACTCTATTTTCCTTATTTTAATTATAAATGGTTTTATTATTTATCTTAGTCTATTTTTTCTCTTTTCCTTAAATTATTTTTAGATGGGCCCTTTCACAGTGTTTTTCCTTAGTCAATTTCATGATGTTTTAGTGAATGGTTCAGATGAAGTAGGTTTTTTGAAACTACCTTGGCGACTTTTGATACATTTGTTTTAACTTGAAATATGGAAATTATACTTGAATTATTCATCAAAACCTTATTTGAACTGATATATCTTTTGGACACCTGCCTTTCATACTCTTACTTTCACATCATGAAGATATCTTTTAAAAGATCAAATAGCCCAACTAGAAAACTATGCCTAGTTGCTTGACACTTGTCACTTGGATGGCCATAAGAATTAAATAATAATACTTTAATAAGTGAGAAACATGTGTGTGAAGTTAATTTTTCCTATAGTATATCATGAATACCTTAGGAGAATTTAAACCTATTGTTTATTGCTCATCTAGATGGTCACCTTACTTCATATTAGCCCATTGAGATTGTTTTTAACACATCGAGCTATAAAGGTGATTTCATGGATTAAAAAAAGATGAATTTAAGGTCTAATATGTTGGAAAAAATATTCATGTACCACCCATTATAACTTCTATCTATTCACCCATCTTTACACCTTCTTTCTCCTTAGAAACTTGCAAAACATAGCATTTATCACTTCTATATAGGTGACAGTATGGACTGACTATGGGATCAAGACATTATAAGAGTGTTCAACATTTTCAAACTATAAAATGGGAAAATTCAATTCATTTGTATACATATTATTAAATATCTCCCCCATCAAGTCTCTATTAGGGTTGAAGAGAGGTTTATGGAGGTTTAGGTTCTTAGCAATAGTTCATAAAGGATAAGCCCCCAACCTATGAAATAATTCCACTAGTTTCAAGAATGCAAGGTACCTAAAATTTTACCGTATTATTGGATATCCATGAAATTAATCCATGTAGTTATGATTTCATTAAGATGCTTCTCAAGTGACTAGCATTCATTTTGTGTAGTCCTAAAGCCATTTTTAGGCCCAAATGACCAATTCTAAGTTCTTCTCTACAAACCAATGCCACTCTCATCTATAAAATTTCCATAGGAACATTTCCATGTTATATTTAGGTCTTTATTCAACCCTTTCTTGATTTCAACCTTAGTCCTTGAGTAGTGGTGCTTTGAAGAGGGTATTAGGCTAATAGGCTTAATGACTTTGTTTCCTATGGTTTGCCTATAAATGGAGTGATTTAATAACTTAGACACCTCTATGTGTATTTAATCCACTCCTTATATCCCATTGGATAATTTTTTTATATTTTTTAATCTATTTTATTCCGCCATAACACTTTATATAGTCCACTCACTAAACCTTAGGGTACAATTGTAGGTTATCATCAAAATCTGAAGTCCCCTATAGGTGATATTTGTGATATGATAAGTTATGTTTCACATTATTTTATGTTTCATGAGGTATTTAGGACCATTAAATATCCAAATGAAGTTAAATCTTCCTATATAACCTTGAATTTGTCTCTTGTTCCTCATGACTGGCTATAGGTGGTGTTTGCAAGGTTTTAAAACTTCTTTTTGACATTTTACACTACAAGTTTTGAGTAACCTCATCAATAATTTGAGTTCACTAAAAAAATATGCAACCATTAATTCCTCTTAGTCTATAAAAATCTTCAAAATACTCATATGTTTCCTTTTGGTCTTATGTGTAGAAAGATGCTCTTAAGCCCATTTAGGCCTTCTAAGTTTTCCTCATGAGATGATATTGTGGGAGGCCAATTACTTATTCAGAGAAACTAGGGTAACTTATCCTTTTTTTGGTAAATAGAATTACATACTTTATCATACCCCTCATATTTTATGTCACTGAGTATGTTTCATCACCTAAACTAGGTAGGCTTATAGGTGATGAGAAATGTGTGGTGGTAGGCCTAGGATTATTTTTTATTAAGGTCAACTTGTCTATTATTATCTCAATAGGAATTTATTAGATTAATTTTGGTATAAACTCAAGGATTTTATACTTTGAACTCCACTCAACTTACTCACAAGACTTCAAAACTCTGAAATATCATCATTATCTATCTTTATCCATTTAGGCTTGGTTATAGGCAATGATCTCTTAGAGAGTTATAAGTATATAGTTACAACTTGGATTGAATAATATTTAATTTTATACTAGATATATTTTTTTCCTATTACAAGTTTAAAACATTCACTTGGTTCTTGTTTCAAACAATTGACACCTTTACTCTTTGAAGTGTATTTGCTCATTTTACACCCTACCTGAAGGTCTTTCTACTTGTAGGCCATCTTCTTGAGATCTGATATTATTTACTCCTTGAAATTTTATATTGTATCACTTTTTCATTGATAAACTTGAATGATCTCTTCAAAAAATTTGCATATTCTAAGTATATATCAAATTTTCACCAATTTATTCTCCTAGATGTATAGGATTATATGTGCAGTGGTTCATATGAGAGTTGGAGAATCCTCATTTTACAATTTATTATTCGGTTATCTTAAATGGATATACTAATATTTTAATTATTTTAAAAGAGATCAAATTACACCCCATGTTTTGAAGACACTCCTAACACAAACTTGGGCTCATGAATGTCCACTTGTAGGCCTATAGGTCTATGTGACTTAAATACTTTATTGGCCTTTATTTCAAGGCGTAAATAGAAAATCACCATAATTACCTAATATTACCAATATTTTAATGGTTTTTCATTCATTCCACCATGTATTTCACATTACCACTCAGACCTAACATTGATACTCATACCTAGAGAAGGTTGTTCAAATACTATATAAGCTTTCCAAAAAGCAAGAATCTTAGGGACTATAGAAAAGATTGAATTCCAAGGGAGAGTACATTAACTATATGTATTTTTTTTATATTACATTAATTATTTAGAACCTAAGAACTGTTGATAGTGTAAATGACTAAAATAAATCAAAATACTCACAACAAAAGAGACTAAACACCTTGTACTTGAAACACTTTTACCCTAATGAAAAAGCTTTATGGATATGATTTATCTGATTAAAAAACCATTAAAAATATATATTATACCTATTAAAACATCCATAAAAACCATTATTCTCCATTGAACTTTGAAGTGGAGAAACAGATGTAAAATCAAACCCTGCTTGGATGGACAAGGCATAGTGACCTGCTATCACTATTAGAAATTGTTCATAAATAAAGGAAAATTAATCCACAAATTAATAAAACTAATTTAGATATTATTATTACACATAAAAATGGACAAATTTTTATCTCCTAATTCTCTCTCTCTCTCTTAGACATACCATCCACTTCAATTTTTTCTTTTCTAATCTTGTGAAGGTAGCGATGGAGGAGAGATAATTATTAAATAATTTATATGACATGAAAATTTGTCCAAAGACTAAAAATAATCTTAAGGATCCCATGGAACACTCTAAAACCATTTTAAACTAACAAGTGATCTTCTAAGGTTGTACAAGTTCCCAAAAGTTCTTGTAAAGTGGTATTTTGCTCATTTTAGGCATTGAACGTACAAGTTTGTCAATTTTTGACTATTCATGAATATTATATGACATCAAGTACATTTGGTAACCTTCTTGAAATTTTATAATTTTAATATAGGATGTACAACTCCATAAAATAAGCCAAAAGATGATAAAATGAATTTTTATCATATAAGAACATAATACAATGCTAACACATGATAATATGACTTTAAATATTTATTAATACTCATTATAATTACTCTAAACCATGTCAAAAAATTTACCACACTTGATAACACCAAGACCATATAGATAATACCTAAGACTAGATAAGACATATGAGACTAAACCTTGGGCAAAGCTACACTAGTAAAAGTATGACCAAATGAAGACCATAACAAGACATTTATAATGAAACATACAAGTTTGAATCACCCTATGAAATTTTCAATCTATATTAGGTTAACCTTTTTGACTTGGGAGTCAAAACTGGTCAATAAATCAGTGACTCATATGGGTAGTATGCCTACAATTTTGATATATTAGTGGCTTTATCCTTTCTCATTGGGTAATGGGGTCACTCTAAAAATAGAACTTGGCACTTACCTTTGAACAAACTAAAACTAGAGAAACACCAAACAAAACTACACAAGACATTTCATAAGACACTTAGAGTAAGTAAAGACATAAAAGAAAGAAGGTAAGTACTAGTGCATGAAGAACTTAGGGAACTCAAAACATACTCTAATATGCACAAAAATATAGAACTAATCTCAATATCAAAGCTTCAATTTTATTCCATTGACTTGGATACTCAATTATTATCCATTTAGTCTTGTTATTTGAAAGGCATTGTGCTCCTTGTAAGCAATGATGACATAAGGTCCACTCCATAATACATCAAACTTGGTATGTTTACCAAGCTTATCTCTATTATCATCCCACTTCGAAATAATATCCCCTTCTTGGTATGTTCTTGAGATATCCCTCTTGTTAAATTTTATCTTCACTTGTTTTTGGTGACATTTCATGGTGTGCATAACATGTTTCCTTGCTTCCTTCAAGGCCATTATTTTTGCCCATATTATCTCCATAGGATCATTACTATCCAATCAAGTTGATGTGCCAACTCAAAATCTAGTAACTCAAGTGAAATATGTAACTTAGCTTCTCTCCCATAGACAAGCATATACAGAGTTACCAAAAACATCCTTGGGAGTGATCTTATCAGTCCATAGGGTTGTCTTTAGTTTAGTATTCCAAATTCTTTGATTATCCTTTACAGTTATCTTTATATTTCTAATTAGGTTCATAGTATTGGACTCATATATCTCATTACCTTGGGGATAGTAATTAGATTAAGTACTCAATTAGATTCCATATTGTAGAGCCCATTCCACTATTTTTACTCCACTAAAAGCCATGGAATTATCAAAAATTATGGTTGCAGGTACTCTAAACACTTTTACTATGCTCTCATAGAAGTCAAAACATAAATTTCCATTATCCTCCTTAAGGGCCACTACCTCTTCCCACCTTTTGAAATAGTCCATAGTTGTAATAACCCATTTGTGACCATCACTTGATGCAAGGTTGATAATTCTAATGAAATCAAACCCTAGCTACATGAATGGTTGTTCAACTTGGATTGGGTAAAGAGGAAGGGCTGAAAGTATTTTTTTACCTTCAAATAATGCACACTTTTGACACTTTCTAACCCAAACATATGCATAATTTAATATATTGGGCCAATAGTAACCAACCCTCATTATTTTCATAGCTCTGATTATAGGTGCAAAATGACCTCTTACTAGCCCATCATGGAATTTTTCTAAGAGTTTATCAACTCTATCTATTTCTACACATCTAAGTGGCATCCCATTTAAATATTTTTTTTAAAATGACCCCATCAACAAGTACATAAGGTATTTCTTACAATTTGAATTATCTCCTTCTTTACTAATCTAAATCTTTAGGACACTCATCTATTTGAAGGAATCTAACCATTTCTTTTAACTTGAAGGAGACAAAATAATAGCTATACTAGGACCACCTTTAAATGCCAAAACCATCCCTTATTATTCATTTAGGTCTGATGCTAGGCTCCCACATATAACTTTTCCTCTTACTAGCTTGGTAATCATGATCTCAACATCACACTCCATCACTTTAGTTATCCACCTAGCCTTTTTCTCATTCAAGTCCTTATTCAAGAGGAAGTCTCTTATGCTTGGATGGGTTACCATCACATGAATTTTTTTAGTTTACACCATATGTATAAATTTATTAAGACTTCTTATCACATCCAACACTTGCTTCTCAACATATGTATACCTTTCTTCATAGTCTTCTAGTCCTTGACTAAAAAATTGTATAGTTTGTTCAAGTACTTCATCATTTTGTTGCATCAACATAGAGGAGATGGTGTTGGTGTTAGAAAAAACATAAAATAAGAAATATTTAGAGAAATTAGGATTGATTAGTGTGGGTTCTTGTGCAATAGCTTTCTTGATGGCCTCAAAACTAGTTTGTCCTTCCTTGGTCCATTAGAATGCTTGGTTTTTATTCAACATGATTGTTTTTTCCTTCTTTGGTTCATTAGAATGATTGATTTTTATTCAACATGGATATTATAGGCTTCACAAAAGTGTAAAATTAAGGTATGAACCTTCCAAAAAGTTCATATTTCTAACAAATATTTGCAAAACTTTCTTATGCTTGGGTAGTGATAAAGCTAGAAGGGCCTCAACCATATCAGGATCAATATAAAGTCCATATTTAAAAAAAATGTAACCAAGAAATATTAGCAACCCATGAAGAGTGTTTGATAGGAAAGATGATATTTGAATCCATCAACTCGATGAGTTCCTTTCTAATGAGTACCTCCACCTTAGGATTTATTGGCCTTTTCCTTTTCCTTATAGGCTTAGCATTGGGATTTAGTTCTATGGTATGTTGAGCTAATGATGGATTAAACCCCTTGAGGTCACTATACTCCCAAGGAAAAATATCCACAAACTCTCTACATAGTTTAATTAATACTTCCTTTTATTCTTGTGTACATACAGTCTCAATCTTGAGTAATTTTTTTGTGAAAATAACTACCCTCTCATGGTGTTATTCCTTGGTGGATATGCTTACTTTATCTCTTCTCATTTGATAATTTTCATTGAATATACTCTCAAGAGTAACCAATCCTTTAGTGATCTTGTTAGACCTTAGTTTTATAATTTGTTCCCCATATTGATGTTGTAACTTGGCCTAGTTTTTGGAAGAGAACTCAGCTTTATATTTTAGGAAACATGCTATTTTTTTCCACTTTCAAACACCTACCAATTTACATCATTATCTAATATGGAAGGCCTTACAACTACCATGATGTGTGACTAAAATTTTGGGTTCTTGAAATCATTGGGAATGTCAAATTATTCCCCAAATGATTCTAACCTATCAACATGTTGATTCTCTTCCCTTGGGACTGATTTGATGTCAAAATCCTCAAAGTCCTTATTAAGATCCCACACTCTATGATTTTAGGACTTCAACAAAGTATTCTTAGATGCACTCATACCTATTACTTGGTTTACAATAATTTCACTATCTCCAATAGATTGAACTTGTTTAATTTCTCTATTCCTTGCCCATTGAAGCCCATGAATGAGAGATTCATACATTGTTGCATTGTAAGAACAACTAGACTAAAATGTAATAGCTAAGTAATACCTTTCATTTTATGGATAAACAAATATCATTCCAACACCTATTTAATTATTACTTATTGATCCATCAAAAATAACTTCTATAAACCATCATCATCATCATTAGGCTTAGAAAGAGAATTTAAGGTTTTAATTTCTTCATGTAAATAATAGACTCCAAGACCAACCTCTTTAATCCCTCTATATGGATCAAACTCATGATTTTTTTCCCCATTCATCAAGGAAGAGGTCTAAAATGTTTTCAAAGGTAAAAATTTATTCTTGTTCCCTAAGTTGATCTTCTACATCAATAATGGCATGATTAACATTAGTTACATTTGGCTTGTATAGATCAATATGAAACCTTGATATATGTTCTGATTTTATAGTAACTTTGGTGTTGTATCTTATCCTAAAGGTCATGTAGGATCAATTTTATGATAAGTAACTACCTATATTTTCCATGAAGGATCTTGACAAGAAAAGGTAAAAGTATGGTGGTAGATTAACCACAAATACATCTTGAATAATATCTAAGTTAGGACAAGAATGGAGAGTTAGATTCAAACCCTTGACAACATCATCTTAGTGTTTGATTTATCTAGTTGCAACACACCTTTAGCATGAGGTTCATATTTGAGGTCCAATTTTTTTGAAATTTACTTTAGCATGACTAAGCTACGATCCCCACTATATATCATGTAATTATGCACCAAACAATCACCAATGATCACTAGAACATAGAATATAGGAGGCTTGTTCACTTTACCTTGTTTGTGGTTGAATAATCTAGGATGTGTTTACATATATAGTAGTACATTTACTTACTACTCTTGATGATAGACTAAGCTTAGATTATTATTCTTAAAACATATCCATTTGCCTTGGAATTTACAAAGTGTCTCACATATGTATAATTACATGAAACTTTTTCATTTGATATACTATGTTAAGTGAAGAAGCATCGATCTTTGGTTGTCCTCTACCATTCATAGTATCACCTTGGACTTGCTTGTTTTGGTGTATAAAAGTACCTTTGTCATTCTAATTTATTTGAAATTATTGATCCTTGAGAGGTAAATTAGCATATCTTACCCATTGGGTCATTGGTGGAAATTCATTTAATCCTTTTCTGCTCTCTTGTATCTCTTCAACAACTCTTCTTTTAGACCTAGTGTTGGTTGTAACTAAACTATCCACCCCTCTACTTGAGATTCCAACCTAATTTGCTTCACAACAATCCTCTTTTTGGAAGTTAAAAAGTTTATAAATTAATTTAACTTACTCTCTAATGGTCATAACCTGATTATAAACTTCATCTTGTGTCATGAAAGGACCAGTTCTTTCTTATGCCACACATGTTTGATTCAATTTCCCATTGTGATTATTAGATTTATTATGAGATTAATTCCATTTAAGAGGTCATTGTAACTCTTACATTATATTATTCTAAGTGGGTTTTAATTCTCTTAAATTAGAGGCTACATTTGGATTGAAACTTGTATATGGTCTAGTGTTAATGATAAGACCTTGTCCTCAAACGTTTCCTTGAAAGGGTGGCCTATTTGATTGATAGGGATGACGAGATTGATATTTAGTTTGGTAAGGCCTATGAAAATAATTTTTCTTCCTTTACATTTCCATTACTTTACTTTCAATAGTATTAAGAAGTATTTACCCATCATTTATCTTACTTGCTTGACTAGGAGGAGCTAATTCATGACCGATTATGGTAGGAATTGGGGACAGATATGGGGTAGGGGGTTGAATATAAATAAATAAAGGCATAAGGGTTCATAAATTAAGTTTTACATCTTGGATCAAGTTATTCTTAGCTAGTATAACAATTTCATATGCATTTGGTAAAGTATTACCACCCATGGATTGGATCATAACCACAATATCACTATTCAATGCCTTGAGATAATAGAGAAAAGCATAATTTAGAGTGGGTATTACAAGAATTTAGATTATATCCCATGTATTTTGGAACTTAACATTGAAATATTACATTAATTATTAGGGGGGCTCTTTTTATGGTAGTCAATTGTCTAGCCAAGGAAAAATGATCACTTTTATCTTAAAATCTCTTTCTCAATGCTCTCCTAAGTCATCCCATGAGTAAATTTAATTAGGAGATAAGGCCCTATACCACTCTAAATATTTTCCTTTGAAATTAATTACTAATAACCTAATTTCAACATTCTCTTGTGTGATGTTATGGATGTTAAAATATTTTGCCATGTCTATAATGTGTTAAATTATAGTATGATATGTCTCTCCATTGAAATAAGGCACACTCTTGAGGGTATCCATGGGTATATAATCATATTCTTGAATATTAAAATGATAATCACCATTGAACTCAAAAAAAGACAGATTTTTAGCCATTTTATCAGCTTTAGGAGAGCTTAGATAATCTATAATAAAGAGCCTCCTTCTAGGTGACTTAGTGTATGGCAGAGTATGATTAGATCTCTTTCTTTTATAGGAATGCAAAGGTAATTCAAGAAACTCAAAGTGAATACCTTTCACTTTTGACCTTATATTCACCTTTAACATGAAAGTTGGCCCACTAGTCAATAATCAGGAGTTCAAAACCTTTTAGAGTCACCGAATGTTGCATAAGGAAGGTTGATACTACTAAAATAGTGTCAATACTAGCATCTATCTTGGACAACCTATTTTATTTTGAGTCATACTAGGCATGCTAGAACTATTATAACTCAAGTTTTAACCCTATGAGATGGTGATTCAATCCTTCAAAACTTGAGTGATGCAATGGGATTGAACCTAGGTTTTGGGTTACCTACAAGTGAGTCAAACCTCTAGATTTTAGGCTAGCTCCAAAAGTAGAACACCTAAAATAACCAACTAGACTATTTTTTTGACATGTAAAAGGAAAAAATGAGTACTAAAACCAGAAATATAACATTAAGGTGATTCACCAAACATGAATTCCTCATCTTGTTGAAGATGTACTATGAAACATTAGACTATAATATGACTATACTACTCCAAAATAGTCCCAATCACACTCGTGTTTCAGTATTAAGGTTAGAGAGATTGAAAAGGTACTAGGATGATCAACCAAGAGGTTATAATAGTAAACACTAATGGTTTATTATTTTTATATCTTAGTAAACTAAGCAAAACACTTCATATGACATGTGAGAGGCAAAACTTGCATACGGCATGATATTAAGGATAAATGTAAGAATAAAACACTATCACTAAGCATTAATAAATATAACATACTATAATTCATTGTTTGAAAGTAGGATATATAATATCTAGATTTAATTCACTTTAATAGGCAAGTAAAAGACTCAATTTTGGTAGGGTTTCACCATAACCAATGCGAAGATAGATTACAAGGTCAAAAATGATTATTTATATAAAGAATTGTCAAGAGAGAGAGAGGTGGATGTAGGAGAGAGAAATGATGAGTTTTTAGTCATCATGAAATCAATTACCCTCTTAAAAACTAGAATACAATAACATAGAACTCCCTTGAGACATGTGTCAATTTGATCTTCAAGTAACTCCATGAAGATGGTGAAGATGAGAGGAGAAAGCACTTATTGAGCATCTTTGAGGCTTTGGATAACTTCCACCTCAACACCATGGAGTTAAATTTTTGAAACACTCCTCAAAATATCATGATCATATTTACACCTTATTCAATTCTTGACATCTCAACTTGACACCTTCATACTCTCTCTATGCCAAAAGACACTTTCTTGATTAGGGAGTTAGTAGGTTATTTTTAACTACCTTGGAGATTTTTGACACCTTTATTATGACTTGAAAGATTTAAATTATGATTGAATAATTAATCAAAACCTTATTTTAAATGATATATATTTTGGACACCTACCTTTCATAATCTTACTAGTACATCATGAAGTTCTCTTTTTGAAGATCAAGTAGGTCAAATAGCTAACTAGGCCTAGTTTCTTGACAATTGTCACTTGGATGGCCATATGAATTCAATATAACTCCTTTCATAGGTGATAAAAATCTATGTGAAGTCCATTTTTCCTCTATTCTATCATGAATACCTTAGGATAATTTGAACCTATTGGTTATTGCTCATCTAGATGGTTACCTCACTTCATATTAGCCCATTGAGATTATTTTCAATACACAAACCTATAAAGGTGATTTCATGAATATAAAAGATGATTTTTAAGGTTTTATAAGTTGAAAAAAATATTAATATACCCCCATTATGAATTACATCCATTCACACATCTTTACACCTTATTTCTCCTAGGAAACTTGTACAACTATAACATTTATCAATTCTATGTACGTGACAATATGGGTTGATGGAGTGATCATGACATTATAAGAGTGTTAAACATGCTCCACATATAAAATGGGAAAATTCAATACATTTTAATTCATTTTATTTAATATCTCATATGTCCTATCTCTATTAGGGTTTAAGATAGGGTTGTGGAGGTTTAAGTTCTTAGTGATAGTTCATAAAAGTGAGGCCCCCAACATATGAACTAATGCCACCAATTTCAATTATATATGGTCCCTAAACTTTTTCCATCTGATTGGATCTTAATAACACTACTTCATGTAGTTATGAGTTCACAAAGATTATTTTTGAGTGACCAACATGCATTCTATGCAGTCCTAATGCCATTTTTAGGCCAAAATGTCTAATTCTAAGGTATTCTCTAAAAACTAGTGTCACTCTCACATATATAACTACCATAAGAACATTTCCATGTTAGCTTTAGGTCTCTATTAAAACATTTTTTTTACCTCAATCTCTAAGTAGTGGTGATTTGAGGAGGGTATTAGTATAATAGGCCTAATGAATGTGTTTCCTATGTTTTACCCTTAAAGGGAGTGATATAATCACTTGAACACCTCTATGAATACGTAATACACTCCATATACCCCCTTGTATCATTTGTGTTGACTAGGTTAAGCCATTTTCTTCCTCCATAACACCTTCCATAGTCCACTCACTAAAACTTAAGGTGTAGCTATAGGTTATCATCAAAATTTAGAGACCCCTATAAGTGATATTTAAGCTATAATAAGTTTTGTTTCATGTTATTTTATGTCCCATGAGGTCCTTAGGACCATTACATATTCCAAATGAAGTTAACTCTACTTATATAACTCTAAATTTCTCTCTTGTTCCTCATGACTAGTTGTAGGTGTTGATTGCAGGGTTTTAGAATTTCTTTTTTGACATTTGACACTACAATTTTTGAGTAACCTCATCAAAACTCTAAGTGCACTAATAAATTATCCAACCATTAATGCCTCAGTCTAGTAACCTCATCCAAATACTTAGATGTTGACTTTAAGTTTGATGTGTTAAAATAATCTTTTTAGCCCGTTTAGGCCTTCTAGGATTTTCTCATGAGGTATTATGGGAGGCTATTTCCTTATTCAGAGAAACTAAGGTAACTTTTCCCTTTTTTTGTAACTTTCATTACATACTTTAGCAAACCCCTCATCCTTTGTGTCACTAATATATATCATCACCTAGACTGGGAAGGCCTATAGGTGATGAGGATTGTGTGGTGGTAGGCCTAGGTTTAACTTATCGTTTGTTATCTAAATAGGTAGATATTGGATTAATATTTATATCAAATCATGAATTTTATGCTTTTAACTCTAGTCAAATTACTTATAAGACTTCAAAACTCTAAAAACTCATTACTATCCATCTTTATCCATTTAGGCTTAGATGTAGACAATGTTATCTTGGAGATTTATGAGTATCTAGTTGTAATTTGGATTGAATAATGGTACCATTTGATACTAGAGATAGTGGAACCTATTACATGTTCAAAACATTCACTTGTATCTTCTTTCAAACCATTGAACCCTTCACTCTTTAAAATGTCTTTTTTGGTGATATTCAATGGAGAATCTTAATTTTCTCATATCTTCTTTATTTATCTTCAATGGAGACAATTAGATTTGAATGTATGTCAAAGATCTCAAAATATACCCTATGTTGTCAATACACTCCTAACATAGACTTAGACTCATGAATGTCCACTTGTAGGCCTATAGGCTTGTTTGACTGAAACACATTATTAGCCTTTATTTGAAGGTATAAGTGGACCATCAAAATATTTATCTAAGACTCTCAATATTTCAATGATGTTTCCTTCATTCCACCATGGATTTCTCACTATTAATCAGACCTAACATTGATACTCATACCTAGAGAATATTGTTCAAGTACCATAAAAGAATTCTAAAAGGCAAGACACTTAGGGACTATAGAAAATATTACATTCCAAGGGATATAACATAAAATATATAAATTTTATGGATATTCCATTAATGATGAATCATCTGAGAACCTATGAGAGTGGAAACAACTAAAAAAATCAAAACACTCGCAGTAAAAGTGACTCAACACCTTATACTTGAGACACTTTTCTTCCTATTGAAGATTCATCATGGAGATGAGTTATGTGATGAAACCAACATGAAAATGAGATATTTAACCTATTAAATCATAAATATAAAAAATTATTATCCATCAAATTTTAAAGTGGAGAAACAAATGCAAAATTAGACCCTACTTGGATGGACAAGGCATACCTATTGTCACTCTTAGTGATTGTTCATAAATAAGGGGCCATGAATCTAAAAAATGACACAAATTTAAATATTATTATTACCTAAAACAATGGACAAATTTTCATTTCCTAACTCTCTATCTCCTATTCATACTATCCACATTAATTTTTCCTTTTTAAGCTTGTGAAAGCAATGATGAAGGAAAAAAAATGAATGAATAATCTATATGATCTAAACCATTGTAAAAATCCTTAAAAAGATCTAATGGATACAAATGGACACTCTAAAACTATTTTCAATTAACAAGTGATCTTTTAAGGCTGTACAAGTACCTAAAAGTGATTGTCAAGTGGCATTTTGCTCATTTTATGTGTTAAACCTAAAATTTTATCAATATGTAACTATTCCTAAACATTATATGACATTAGATACATTATATAACCTTATTTAGACATTTTAATTTGAATATAGGATGTACAACTCCATAAACTAAGCCAAAAAGATGATAAAATGACTTTTTAGAACATGCGAACATAATAAAATACTAACACATGATAATATAACCTTCAAGACTCATTTATAATGAATCTAAACCATGTCACAATTTTAACCAAACTTGACAACACTAAGACCTTATAAATGACCCCTTGGACTAGACAAGCCATATGAGATTAAACCTTGGGAAAAGTTAAACTAGTACAAGTATGACCACATGAAGATCATAACAAGCCATTTGTAATGCCACATACAATTTTGAATCACCCTATTAAACTTTCAATATATATGGGGTTGACATTTTTGACTTGGGAGTCAAAATTGGTCAATAATAATCCTAGAGACCCATGAACATAGAGAGGACCATATAGAGATCAATGTCTCTAGGATAAAAGGATAGTGAGATGTTTCCATGTGGCATCATATTAATGACCTGTGATTCTAGAGAGGACCTTATAGACTATGGGATAGTGTAATAATGAGATGTTACCACATGGTATCATCCTAACAACCTGTAAACTTGAAAATGTTCATACATATAGTGAGGCGTCTAGGAAAGTGGGCCTAAGAAATGTTTCCAAGTGGAAAAAATATAACCCATGGTCCCAAGGCTACTCATGCAATCCTTATGGTGAGTCAGATTAGTCAACAAGTGGGAGGTCATAACATATAGCAAATAATGCTATTAAAAGCCTAAAAAGGAGTTGGTGTGGCTTTAGAGCATGCAAAAATAACCATGTAGTGCTAGTTACATTTTTTATCACCCAAATCAAACTTTACAATCATCTCAATGTATTTTTTATATTCATAATTTGGAGTATGATCATGAAATAATTTAAAATGATGGCCAAATGAATCAAGAATTTAATCTTCTTAGTTATTAGCTCATGTCTGTTAAGTTTTAAGAGTAGTTTTAGGATTATTGTTTGTGATTGGATTAGATTTTGGTATCTATCCATGTTCATTGGTGGTTTGGTTGTTGTGAAATGGTTATGTCAACCTATCATTTAGAGGAAAATATGTGCATTACATAATGGGCATATATTAACAATAGTTAACCCACATTTTTTAATATTATCCATTGTGAGAATATTTTCTAGAACTAATAACCAAAGTAATATATTCACTTTAGGGATTAAATAATTAAACCATAAGCCTCCCAAAGGAAAATCATCTAATGGACCATCTAATAGCAAGTCATAGCCATATTTAACAATATAAGTCCCATAAATATATTTTGACAAAACCAATTCATCTTCTTTGGGTATATTTGAAATATGATAACCTCTGGGAAATAAATTTAATTCATTAATGATAGTTATCACTTCAATACTTAAGTTTTCTACTTGTAGATGTACCTAGTCCTTACCTCTATCAAAGACCTGAATGTTATCAGTTACTTTAGTAATATAAATAGTATGTATCAGTAGACTAATTTTATGCCACAATTCCAAATCTAAAAATGGATAGTTTATAATCTAAGAGTCTTGCCAAAATGTGGTCCTTTCATTATTTACAATATTCCATTTAATTCCCTTAATAATAAGCTCTCTATTATTAATAATATTATTCCAAAAAGAAAAACCTATAAAAAATTAGTTTTCAATTAGTAACATGGTGTTTTCTTGCATCAAGATATTTGGATATTAAAATTGTAGTCAATTCATTATTATCATTAATGAATCTCCATCCTATATTATATATCAAATATTGATTCATATATTTCATATTTCTTGCGCCTAATCTTCCTATATGTCTTGGGAGACAAATATTATCCTAGGCAAAAATGTGGAATCTATTTTTTTTACTATAATCCAAGTCATAAAAATGTCTTTTGAATAATTTTAATTTGATCAGCTATGCCTCTTAGCATTTTGAGCATTGACATAATTTACACTAGAAGGCTCTAGAAAGTGATTTTAATAAGTGTGAGTTTCCCTACTTTGGATAAGAATGCTCCTTTCCATTCGACCAACTTACTCTTATGTCAATAAGAGGATTTCATGTATGGATAGGTAGTGGACCAAAAACGATTGTCATACCTAGGTAAGAACAAGGGATTTTTAAGATTTAACAACCTAATATTATATAAATATTTTTTATTCTCACAAAATGATTGTTAAATAAGAACACCAAAATATTGTCAAAGTTAATCAATTACTTGGAGGCTTCTTCATATTCACCTAAAAACCTTTTAAGCACATTAGATTACTTAAAAAAATCCTCAATAAACACCATTGTATCATCAAAAAACTATTGATCCTAGGAATGATTCACTCTCAAATAAAGATTAAAACCCTTGATCTTTCCTTAGCTAATATCATTAGTGGTCATCTAATCAAATATTTAGTCCATGATTACAAAAAGAAAAAGGGATAAATGATAACCCTATCTAATACCTCTTATTCTTTTAAAATACACTTGAGGAACACCATTAAAAATAATAGAAAACATAGCCATAGATATATAAGTATGAATCAAAATTCTTATATGTGGGTAATAGCCAATATGAAGTAAAACCCTATCTTAAAAAGACCAATATAACCTATCATAGGCCTTGTTCATGTCAAATTTAATGGCCATACTAGATTTATTACCTTTCTCTAAGAAATATAGGGTTTCATGGACAATAATGATTGCATCTTGAATTTGTCTCCTTATCACAAAACCATCTTGATACTTAGAGATGATCTTATCCATCAAATATTTCATCCTTAAAACTAATTTTTTTGTGAATATTTTGTAAGCATTGTTGCACAGGCTTATTAGATGAAAGTATTTAAAATCAGAGACACATACTTTCTTTAGAACCAAAATAACAAAGGTGTTATTGAATTATATAAAAATATTACATGATAAAAAGAACTCATCCACCATATCTACCAAATCCATTTTTATGATATCCCAACATTTTTGGAAGAAGGTAGTAGGGAATCTATCTAGGCCTAGAGCCTTGTCTTTATTCATTATAAAATATCACTTTCAATTTCATCCATAGAAACTAATTGGAGGAGTTTCATGTTATCCTTATGAGTAATCAGTTAGGGATGTTATAAAGGAAATTTTCCAAACTAATCTCATTCAAAGTAGTGTTTTAAATAAAAATATTTCAATAAAAATACACAACCTCCATTTTATGATTAATAGATTATAACTATTGACCCCTCTTTCCAAAGAGATTTCAATAATTTTTTTATGGCTCATATGATTAAGAGTGGTCAAATGAAATATTATAGTATTTCAGTCCCCTTATTTAAGATATATGGCCCTATAAATATTAGTTACCATGATCTCTATATAGGTAAAAGATTATTTTAATATCATTAAATTTTTTAAGTGATTAGAAGATGTAAATTAGTGATAAAATATAAGAGTATGATCTTGCATTTGAATCAGTGTTAGATATGTTCTACTTATAAGGTATGAAAATGGGATGGAATATAAATATATGTGTTGGTAATTTATAGAGAAAAAATCATATTTACCAACTAGATGTATGATACACGCTTAACATATATTACATCTAGGGATATGTGTGGTCGACTTATGGCTTACATACTTTCATATTATCTTATTGCATTTCTTGATGTTCTTAGTATGGTTAGCCTATGGAATAACCATGACTAATTAAAATATATATAGAGGTATTTTTTATTATTTAATCATCATATTAATAATTATTAGCTTATTGTATTATTGTGGAGATTGTCCCCTAGAAGTGGTTTTTTTATATTAATCAAGCAATTTAATTTTCTATAAATTATTTTGTGGATCTATTATCTTTGTTCTCATTTATGTGATATATTATTATACTATGCAAACATATAAGTAATTTAATCATAAATGGTATAAGAGATTTTATTTTAGTAATTTTATATGGTGGTATTTTTTTTGTATATGGTGTTGCATGTCTACTACAATCTAAAGGATTAAAAAAACATAACTAACAGTCTAGAAAAAAATTATTTTTTTCCATCACTATAGTATTGCTCAATTATTTTTCAAAAAAAAGTCTAGAAAATATTTAACATTGTGTAAATTAGAATTAGTTGGATTAATCCATGTGATATAGTTTTAATAGTGTATTCTATTAGTACACTTTTTGGAGGTGGAAATTTTCACCCTTATGCACATTAGTAGTCATTGGATATATCTTGGTGAGGTGATCATAATGGTCTCATTTGATGATATAATTTTTTTGAGGTTGAAACCCTCCTATGGATTGTTCATGGATGATATTAACACTCATATATTTATGAATGGTTAATAAACTATTAAAAATCCTTACAAGGATGACATAGATCCATAAATTATGATCTATGTATTTTATAGGTGGTTCAAAAATTTAAGACATAATTCTATGGCATGGTGCATAAAAATGATCTTGATATAGTTAAATGGGACATCACAAGGATGAAATGGGACTTGAATGGATTTAAAGAGCAATTAAAACAAATAAATTATGAATTGGTAAACTTTTCATCTCATTTATTGAAAAATAAGCCTCCACTACTCTAGTTTAGTTCTCACCCTCCAAATAATCACAACACTAATCTTGGTTAGAAGATGATATTACCAAAAGTGGACCTACACAATTTTAATTGTAATTATCCACTCACTTAGATCACTCAAATTGAAAATTTATTTGAGCTACATCATACTTCACATTCATAAAAGGTGGTCATGACCTCTCTATATTCGGAACATGAGCAGTTCATTTGGTATCAATGGTTGTGTGCTCAAAATAAAAATAAGGGTCTCTTAGTTTCCTATTCTATATTTTCTAAAGATTTGTAGTTCTACTATCACAATAGTGTCTTATAAAAATACTTCATCTAGCTATCCAGACTATGCTAAACATGGACTATAAAGGATTATATTCATCAATTTCAAAATCTCTCCTTACATGTGATGAATATAACCAAAGAAAATCTAATTGACTTATTTTTAGGTGGACTCAAGGATAACATCCAATTAGAGGTTCACATAATTATTATCATTTCAATATTTGGAGCCATCCCAAGGGTGTACATGGTAGAGTAAAAAAAGATAATCAAAATAAGACCTTTCACTAATGTCTCTAAATGCACTTTTCCAAGACCATCATTTCCTCAGTCTACCTGATTGAACCCTTAATAAATTGAGGAGAAGTGTAAAAAAATGTTTGTGTTTTGGCTATGTTATAAAATGGAGAAAAGGAAATCTTTCTATTTAAAATAATTTTTTTTTCATTGCAGGCAACAATGAGGATGACAAAGATGTTGAATCCTCAAGTTCAAGTTTGGATGAACCCAAGGATAAATCTACATATTTTCAACCTATTATTTTCTACCATGCACTTTCCATTTATAATACTCCTCAAACTATTAAGGTGGTGGGTTTCTTAAATAAATATAAGGTTATTATGTTGATTGAATTTTAGAGTACACATAACTTCATGAATGGTAAATTGGATAATCATTTGAACTGTTTCATAAACCCAACTCTAGAATTTTAGGTCATGATTATAGATGGTGGTAACATCAACTATTATGGAAAATACCATAGTATTAAGCTTTTTATGGGTGACTACATTTTATATTCTCCTATGTTTCCTATTCCCATGGAAGGGGCTGATATTATTTTGGGAGTGCAATGACTCACCTTTTTTGGGTATTATTGAGATGAATTTTTAGGAACTATTCGTGCAATTCCATTTAAAAGGCATGAAATTTTAAATGCTTGGATTATAGGCTAAATTTACATAACTAGTTAGTCCCCATTAGATGATTAAGATTCTTATAAAAGGTGTTGAATGATTTGTGGTGCACTTATTTTCCATAGAAGTTTAACCAACCAAGGATTCTATCCATATTGATTTCCAAATGGTGTTGGATGACCATTTTTAAATTTTTAGTGACATGCCAAAAATACTTCCACCAATCAGAGTGCGTGATCATGCCATTAGACTACTTCCTATAAATACAACCCAAAATCATACCCTATAGGTATCCATATGCCCAAAAGAGTGAAATTAAAAATATGGTACAAGAGATGTTAAAGGTAGGAATCATGTAACATAACCAAAGTGAATATTTATCCTAGTGGCCATGGTGTGGAAGGACAACACTTAGAGGATGCTCCTAGATTATAAGAAAATAACAATTACACCATAAAAAATAAGTCTCCCATTCTAGTAATTGATGATATTCTAGATGAATTGTATGGTGTAGTTTAGTTTACCAACTAAGATCTTTAGTCTAGTTATCGTCATATTTGAAAAAAAGAAGAGGAATAACTAAAACAACTTTCATAACTCATGAAGGCCATTAGAATTTATGGTCATGCCTTTTGGACTCACAAATACATCATCTACATTTCAGAGTTTGATGAATAAATTTTTTCAGGTCATTTTTTGAGAAATTTTGTGTTGGTGTTTTTTAGGACATCTTCATTTATAGTAAAATATGGGAAGACCATTTAAATCATGTGAAATATGTACTCTCTATTTTAGAATAACATTAGATTTATGTAAAACATTCTAATGTGATTTTTGCATCTAAGAGGTGGAGTACTTAGGTCATATTATTTCAAATTAAGGAGTGAAATTTTATCCTAAAAATTTCCAACTGATGATGGAGTTGTAAGCACTTAATACACTCAATAACCTCTAGGTATTTTGGGGGATAATTATTTACTATCATATGTTTGTCAAATATTATGGTATCATCACAACCCCACTCAAATATTTATTGAATAAAGACTCCTAGTGGTTTGATACATCTAGAAAGGCATTTGAATAGTTTAAATGGTTGTACACCACTCTATTTTTAGCCACTCCTAATTTTTATATAAATTTAATTATGGAATTTGATGCATCAAGATATGGCATGGGGGTTATATGAATGTAATAAGGTATACCACTTGCATTTGAGAGTCACCAATTAAAGAGGAAAATAGGATCAAGCCAATATATGAGAAAGAAATGATGGATATTTTGCATGTAGTTAAGCAATGGAGACCTTATCTGATGTGTCTTCACTTTTAGGTAAACACTAATCATGATAGCCTCAAATATTTTTTGGAATAATACTTATCTCCTAAAGAAATAAAATGGGTGACTAAATTTTTTCTATGATTTTTAAATAGTCTATAAGAAATGAAAAGAGAATGTGGTCGCAGATGCACTATCTCAAAGGGATGAATGATTTGAGGCATTATAATGTGCAATGACTATTTGGTAGGAAAATTGGCTAGAGGGTTTAAGATCAAACTAGGAGAATGGTAGTGTTACCCATGATTTGATAAAAAAAAAAATTAACAAGTTTCTAGGGCATCTAAAAAAATTACATTGAAGGGGAACACATTATGGTATAAAGATATATTATACCTATGTAAACATTCTCTTCTAAAAAATAAATTCCTTTGATAACTTCATGCATCTCCATGAGGAGGTCACTCATGATTTTTTAAAACATATCATAGAATCAAGCAATATTTATTTTAGGAGGACTCAAGGGAGATGTACAAAAATATGTGGCTAAATTCATGGTAAGTCAACAAAACAAATGTGAAACCATTAAGACCTTAGGCCTTTTTAAACTTTATCCATCCTTTGCCAAAGTTGAGAAGAGGTTTCCATGGATTTTATTAAAGGGCTACCATGGTTTGGGGGTAAAATTGTTATCATGTTTGTGGATAGACTCACTAGGTATGCTTATTTTATAACTTAGAATAGTCATTTGTTTCCAGTATGGTAGCTTACTTTTTTATTAGTACAATTCATAAATTACATGGAACTCTAAAGATCATTGTAAGTGGCTGAGATACCATATTTATTAGTAGTTTTTAGACTAGATTATTTACATGTTTTGTTACCCATTTGGTTTATAACTCATTCTATAATCCCTAATATGATGTAAAAATAGAGGTAGTCAATAAATGTCTAGAAGGGTCTCTTTTTATTTTTGTTTCTAATACATAGGAAAAATGGGTCTATTGGTTGATATTTGCCAAATAGTGGTCTAACACTTATTTTTACACTTTTTCCAAAATATCTCCCTTTGTGGCATTGTATGGGTATCACCTCCCATCCATCAATTTAACCCTGATAGTGCATCTTAAGGTTCAAGTTGTTGAGGAACATGTTTAACATCAACAAGAGGTACTAGTTAGTTTACGAGAAAATTTAGTAATTGCACAAAATAGAATGAAGCAAAAATTATATCAACACCATAATGAGAGGCATTTTGACATAGGTGATTATATATTTGTGTGTTTACATCCATATAATCATGTCTATAAAGTAAAAAAAAAACTATAATATTTTTTCCCCTAAGTATTATGGCCCTTATCATATCTTGTATAAAATTGATAGTGTGGCATACAAGCTAGAATTTCCACTATCCCTCACATACATCTAATATTACATGTATCTTTCTTGAATAAGGTAATTAGACATAGATTTTCCACTCAGACTAAGCTAATTGAATTAGATGAAGAAGGATAAACCATCATAACTATTGAAGACATCTTTTGAACATGTACTAAGCAACTATGAACCAAAGTGATTAAGGAGTATTTGATCAAATGAAATAATCTATATTCTGAAGATTCAACATGGGAGGATGAATCATTCCTACAATAATATCTTAATTTGATTCAACATTGAAGATAATGTTCTTTTGATAGGGAGGGGCATGCTACACAATTAACCTATAGTGCATCTAAGGATATGTTTGCCAAACTTATGGCTTACATACCTTCATATTATCTCATTATATTTCTCAGTGTTCTTAGTATGGTCAGCCTCTACAATAAATATGACTAAGTACAATATATATAGGAGATAGTGGCTAGTCTTTTATCACCATATTTTGAATTCTAATCTTGTTGTATTATTGTGGAGGTTTCCACCTAGAAGTTGTTTAGTTATATTTATCAAGCATTCTACTATTCAATCAATTATTATGTGGATCTATTAACTTTTTTCTCATTTCTATGATATATTATTCTAATATGTGAACGTCTAAGTAATTTCATTACACTATATGATTTCATATGAACTTGATTTTGATCAAGTATTGATGACTTATGTATGATTGATTAACAGGTTGGTGAATGGTAAACACGTATATGTAGATATTGTTTAAAATTTACATTCTTAAGTAAACAACATGAAATAGTTTAGTTTCACATTGTTTGACTTCTATTTCAAGTGTTGTATTTTAAAAGTATAAATCTCATAATATTAATTAACTTAGTTAATTAATTGGTTTATTTAAGATTTTTTTTGTGTTTATGGGACATTATAGGCTAAAACACTTCCATTTATTATTTAGAATGCTCGTGACAATGGCTAGAGTGCATGTGTGTATATTTACTTATCTATTTCAAAATTTATAATTTTGATCTCCTAAAAACATAGATATCCACCTTGTCATGAAAGTTTGAAAACATTTAATAATTATGAGAATTCATATAATATTTATTTAATATAATGAGATGGTTTATGCCATGTGTTTCAATTGGAAATCTTAGTAATGTTTGTATGTAGGATGAATTTGCATCACCAATTTTGGATAATAGGGTGGTAAATGTAGAACTAATCAAGGTAATTGATAAATGAAAGATTAATTTGTGTAAAAAAGAGTAGAATAGTGCAATGTCCAATGAGACCAATAATCTGAAGATAGTGCCACCTAAGAGGACTATGAGGAATTTCATAAATTATTGCCTCATTTATTTTAATAAATTTTCTACTATCGCTTATTTTATTTTCCAAATATGTATATAATAAAGTCACCAAAATGATGACATATTTAAGGGGAAGATGATGTTACAAATAAAACTTTTTTTATTACATGATATGACCATTCGTACTACACTGATTTGATGAGAGTATATTAAAATATTTTTTTATTTCAGCATTATCAAATATTTATAGATGATATTGTATGTGTATCATAATGAAAGATATATGATGATATTTTTAGTAGTTAAAATAATTAATTTTATAATATAATTATGTAATGACCTAAGTACTATTTTTTGTGAATGAGATGGTTGGTTGTCTCACCCTCCAAAAGTATAACAGAGGGAGGGTATCATCAGGGAGGAGGAGGTAAATATCAAAAATTTAGGGACAACAAGAACTCAACCAAACACTCACGCACACTTTCATGTTTTCATGTTAAAATATTGTGTGTTTTTAGTGTATTGTAGAGTTTTATGTGTTTACTTTGATTTTAGGATAGTATAGTGTTTTCTTGAATTGATTTTGAAAATAATAATTTTGTGATATTTTTGATCACTCTTACCTTTATTGAGTGTTGTTTGATTTGGTATGTGAAATTAATGATAGAAGTCATAAAAAAATATTGATTCTCGGGTTTTATAGTTTAATTACTAAATTGATTTCACTGTTAGATTTGGTTGTAATATAACCCATATTCGGTGGCCTAGAGGTCATGTGATTTCTTTGAGGTTTAAATGGGAATTGAAACTTAAAGAAATTGATTGCTAAAAAAAAATAATAAATAAAATATATAAAAGGGAAAAAATCTAGACTTCTATAAGAAGTCGATCTAAACATTGTCCTCTCTCTTTTTTTCAAAGGCAAGATATCTGCATGATGATTAGATGGTGAAAGGATTGTTTTACATCTTTCACTAGGATTTCATTGTGCCATTTTTGGACAAATTTATGCATGCATCTTCCATAACAGGGAGAGATATCCAACATGATAGTGATTTTTTAGGTAAATAAATGAGGGATGAAAAAAATGGGAACTAAGTTTAGTTTGGGGTGAACTAGCAAATTAGGGAAACAAGAAAATAACTAAAAATAAGAAATTGAGGTCAGTAGCAAAAGAAATGATAGTGAAAAAAAAATAATAAGGGAAAAGAAAAATAAGGGTTTTGCTACTATTATCAACATCAAGAAAAATGATACACACAACTACTTGTAAAGGTGTCCTTAACTCTTATAGCCCTTAAACCAAGTAAGTAATGTATAGGTTTTCCTTTATTATATTAATATTTAAGTCTTGGGTATGAATAAATTGGTTATTCTTTTGATATTACCTTTAACCCGTTAAATATATTTAATCCTCATGAATGTTGATAATGGATGTAAGACCTTTTTATTCAAACTTTCATCACATTACCTACACAATCTTATGGATGGAATTTATTCTACCCATAGGCTAAGGATATTTTGGGAGCTATTATTATTGTTCCAATAAATAATTTATGTTTATTAAACCTTTGTTCAAGTGAAATTCAACCTAGTTGTAGGTGTTCAATCTATGGTGATTTATAAATAATATATAAACCCTATACCTATATATATTTTGATACGATTAATCATGTTGGTTGAATACATAAAAATTTACCAAGTGATGAAATTGTAACTCTCTTTCATGTTTTATTCATGGTAAAAAACCCTTCAAGAATGATTGACTATAGTTAGGAAATTAAGCGTTAAATTAGGACAGAGAGATGAATTATTTTCTATTGTATTTAAATAAACCTTGATTTATTTTAATGAACTTACAAATATAAGAGTATCAATTTTACCAATCTTAAGATTTTGTCATACATGCCTTCGTTCATAGTAGAAACTATAAATAAATTGGGATATTGAAAATTTAAAAGGTCTATGTGCATATAGTACATGGAACACATTATTTAAAACTTGTTTGGATTATCATGATGGTTGTAGTTGCACATAAAGATAGGATTATATGAAATTTATATCCATACTATCTCTGTGTGTGTGTGTGTAGGAATGCATTTCTAAGATTAGTATGAATTATTGGTAGGATGTAGTAGCATAATTGAAAGAGTTTTCCACCCAAGCTAGATCATCCAAGATGAGTATTAATGAATCAATGTTGCATTTGGTAGTTGGAATTGAACTTTGTAAAATGATTGGTTCAATTTATCAGTTGCAGTTGTATATTAGAAAAGTGATTTTCTAACCATGCTTGATTTTGAGAATTGTTTATTTATGGTTATAAATGCTTATTGGAACTTGAGTTTGAAGATTTTTTATTAATGGTTGTAAATGCATATTAAAAACATGATTTCCAAACATTTTTTATTTTGAAAAATATTTATTAATAGTTTTAAATGGATTTTATAAAAGTGATTTAAATCCATGCTTGATTTTGAGAATTGTTTATTAATGGTTGTAAATGCATATTAAAAAAATGATTTCCAACCATGTTTGATTTTGTGAATTTCTTATTAATGAATTATTTTTATATATAGTAGTTGAAATTAAATTTTGGAAATAATTTGGGTTGGCATAATGGTTTTGCTTATGCACTAAAAAGGAATTTCATATAATTCTTAGTCATGCTTGATTTTTCTAAAAATTAAATTCTTAAGATGCAAAGTTGCATATGGTAATTAGAATGTATTTTGATAATTATTTTTGTTATTAAAAATAGTATTAACTTTGTCTATTTTAGGCCATGAAAAAACACTTAAATTTGGTTATTATAAATTATAGGTGGAATATAATGTCTAATATGTATCTTAGAGGGTTGTTGGCCATTATACATGACTGTAGGTGCATGTTTTTTTAAGTTCTTGCATTTTCAGCCATGCCTAATGACTAAATTGGTATCTAAATAATATAAGTGAGCATATCATTTGAAATAGGTAGTTGTATGCCTTGTATATGGATGTATTACAATGTTTATTATATATTTTCAGCTAAGCACAATATATAGTTTGATAATAGGTCATGTGCTCCCATGATAGTAGATATTTGAAAAATATTTGTCAAAATTTCCCAAAGGATAATAAAAATGTTTTTAATACTTAAATATTAGTTGAAATAAATTATTATGGCATATATATATATATATATATATATATATATATATATATATATATATATATATATATATATATATATATATATATATATATATTCCATAATAATTTATTTCAACTAATATTTAAGTTATATTATATTTTAGACTTTTATTGAATCCATATAGTCAGAGAATGTAAAATTGCATATGCATTAATAGAGTTGATTGCATTATATGGATTTATTATTTTTAATTTAATATTAAAAGTAGTATAGAATACATTTTAAATTGATTTTTAATAATCCTTGTTAAATACTTATTCATGTTAAAGGATGATATGTGTGTATGCAAAGGGTAGCCACTAATTACACATACCTATCATCAGGTAACATAAAAGAGGTATAGAAAGGAGTAAAATAATATGAGTGTATGTGTGTTATTAGATTTATTAAAATCTAAATATATAATGAGAATCATTGGATAAAGTAATGTTATATCTGATGGCATTATCTTTCCACCATAATGTCTAGTTTACATGTGTGCATGATAAGTCATATTGGATAGAGGATTTTAATTCCATGTTATTATAATTATTACCTATAATATTATATGTAATATGAATTATTTTAAATTATTTATTAATCTCTAAACTATCATTAATTTCCCTTCCATGAAGGTAAGGTCCACTCCTAATGGAGAGGTGTGTGGGGGACCAATAGTTTATGATTGGACGAAAAGCACTCTGATGTCATTCTCCCTCTTTAAACTAATAAACCTTCCTAGTTATGTACTAATTACTATTTTATTGATTATAATATGACTTATAAATATCCAATATAATTTATATTCTATTTGTACTATTCATAAAACAATGTATTACTTGTATTTTTTCTTAAAACATTACATCAGTGATTGTATAACTAAAAATGATCATGTACACCAAAATATTATGAGGCTATTTTTTTTTTATAACTAAAAATCTACCTTACTTATGTGTAAATTTAGTTTAAATACCTTATTTTATATATTTTATCTTCTACATTATTATCAAACTAAAATAAATGATGTATAACTAGTGGGTTCGTAACTAAATTTTATGTATATTTCATCATTTTTGTTTATTTAACTTATTAAATAGTAAACTACCCATGTTTATAAGTATAATGGATTAAATTATTATAGATACAGTAAAAAAAATTACTACTTTTGAGTAAAAACTAGTTGGGTTGTTACCTCTAGATTCCTACTTGGTCAAAGCCCTAGATTCTCATTTGGAATCTCTTCTAAATTCTCCTTTGAAATCTCTTCTAGTTCCTATTTTGGTTCTTCTCTAGCTCCCTCTTTGAATTTACCATTGTTAATACATTTATATTAATTTTTAGTCTCTCCTCTAAATTCCTCTTTAAATTCACCTTTGATCATAACTCTCTTCTCCTCTTTGGGTCATTATCTAGTTTCTCCTTTGAATTTATATGTTTTCATACCCTTAGATTCCTCTATGAATTATCCCATGAATTCCCTTTTGTAATATTCATTTAATCCTCATTTTTTGTCAATTTAAAGTAATGGTATTCCTTCCATCACATTGTGTTATGATGCTCTTACTCCATCCTCATACTTGTCTTTACATGATGTAACTCTTGCACCCCAATGTCATAATCTTAGCATAGGGTCATCACATGATGCCAATGTTTCTCTTATTAGTGTTAATTATTTTAATATTATAAATAAAAAAGAATAAATTAACTCATATATGATCAATGAATCTCTTAGTATAAATAAATATCCTATCTCTCCACCCCCTCTTGATGGTGTGCATATTCAATAAAATATTCATAATGTTTGTCCTTTTGAATCCCTTCTGGATCAAATCATCATTATTAATACTTTAACATAAAAGTTTCAAAATCAAAATTAATATTTAAATTCAAAGATCATATCTCTTTAAAATAACAAAAAAATATTAATAATATAAAACATGCTAGTGTTAATCATGCATCTACATCTTCATCTAGTTATCTTGTGTCTTATAAGCAACTTACATATACACTTATTGTTCTAAAAATTAAAGACCAATAAAATTCCAAGTGACCTTATAAGATAAATTATTCTAAGCAAGTTGATTACATTACCTTTTATACCTCCTCTAAAAATACCAAAATACTATTGTGTATATCATATATTTTATGGGGCCCATACACATAATTGTTTGGTATTAAAGAAAAAAAATAGAGTCTCCTTGATAATGGTGAATTTATAATAGATGATGCCCCACTCCTATTGTATCTCCTAAAATACAAGTTCAAAAAGAACATAAAATAAAAATATGGATAAAAAAGGATATTTTAGAATTAAAAAATATTTAAAAATAAAAATTAGAGAGATAAAGATTATAAAATGAACAAGATGAAAAAGAAGAAATTACCAAAAGAAAAGTTGCAATAACAAATTCAAGATAAGCAATAAATCACCTTTTTAAATATTTTTTCATGTATAAATATCTAAAGAAAAATACTCCTACAAATTCTAAGGTTACAAATATGGTTGATAAGGAACCAATTATCATCTCTAATTCATCTATAGAAGATAAAGATAAGGCAAAATTTATGGATACCTTTTCCACTCAAAAATATAAAGTCAAAGTAATAATTACTTCTCTTGCTAATGTTCAAATAATCATACATGATTATTATAATTTGAGATAAGATTTAAGATCCTAATAGTGATAAACATATTTAGAAAACTCTAATCTATGGTGCAAGAATTTTCTCTTATGTAAATACAAAATATAATCAAAACAACATCTCACAATTTCAAGTGCAACCTAAGAAGATAACTTTCTCATATGATAATGATTACAGTGATGATTATGATATTGATAATATAGAATATTGGTATTATCCCAATTATATTGTTAATGATGAATATGACACTATTACATGTGTAATAAATAAAATACTCAATGGGTATTTGCCATTCATTTTTCTATCTAGTTGAAAATTCACTAAAAATATAAAAATTACATATCTTCTTTGCTTTCATTTTCATTACTGATTATTCTATACATTAACCTATAAATATTTTATCCCCTTGGATTTATTTTTAATTTGGGTACTTATCCTCTTGATTTTCAACATGATTCAAATAAGCCAAGACACTTATCTTTATGACACTCCACTTCCTTATTATTACATATCTTACACCCTATGGCACTTACATGATATCATCTTTATACTTTTACATGATAACATTTAGCCTCTTTGACATTGAGTAAAATTCACATTATTACTTATGTTAATCATTCATTATTAATTTCTATAACTCAAATTTACATACATATTCAGGGAACATTTCTTACCTTTCTTCATATTACGCCTTTTCACCTTGTTGAGGATTATTTGAATCCCTCATAATTTATCCATTTTCAAAAAAAATACTTATTATAACCTCTTTTAATATCTATTTTGGAATTAAAATATTATCAAAAATTCTTAAAAAGTTCATATATTTTAAATAAATTTAAAAAATGCATATATTCCAAAAATTTAGAAAAAAAATGTTCAAAATCAAGACCAAAAGCATTTTCAAATGTTATTGTCTTACTTATTTTAATATGTTATTATTTTGTGTTGAATATATATAATATTCCATACTTTAATACATAAATATTATTATAGGTAATTTATTATGATACATGACATACTTTCATATGATTCTTTGATGTCAAGTTTTCCTTATTACCCAACATCTTTGCTAAGTTTGGGGCATATATTCATTCTTTGTGAATGCTCTAATAGGTGTCTCTATCTGGAACCTCTCTACCATTTTAAGCTACATATCATACACATGTCTTGACAAAGCATGATTATTTTAAAATATATTATCCAGAAATATGCTACCTACTAACAATGATATTCATGCATATGTTTGAGGTATACTACTCTCATTTGTTACATGGTTTGATTTACATTCTTATTTTAATACATAATGGATTGCACTTACTTTATTATAATTGGTGTGTTCCTTGGCCTTGTGTATTCAAAAAATTGATTACCTAGCATCATTATGTCATTTTTATGTGGCCCTTGGCCTTGTGTGTTATATGGCATGTGCATGTCCCTTGTATGTGGCCTCTTAGGCCTTACATGTTACATATTATGAAAATTACATGATAGTGTGTGACACTACTTCTATTATTGTTTCTAATTAATAAAGTGTCATGATTCATATCATGTATCACTTGCATTTTATATTTCTTCTATAGTGCCATGATGTATATCATGCATAAATTGCTCCATACCTCAATGATACATTTTTCTAACACATGTTTTGTATGAAAACTTAATGTTATATTGAAATATTATGATGTATAAATTTAAAATATTCAAAGGGATACTATATCAATATATCTTTCATATACGATTTATTTTGAGATATGTGACTTGTAGGCTAGCTCTCATCACAATGGGCTTGCTTGGAACATTCAAGTAGAAAAAATTTAGATTTATGAAAATATGCATTTTTTAAATGGAAATATGATTCACTATTTTTAGATTATGGGGGAATGCCACATGCATGTTCCCTCATTACATTTTAAAATTACAAGTGTCAAATAATTTCACAGGTTACAAGTTGTAAATTTGTAAAAGTTTCAAAAGATTTAAAAAAGTGGTAAATTTTAAAAATTATAAAGTTTCAAAATTAAAATATACAAATTCAAAATGGAATTATAATAATTTTAAAAATTATCAGGTTTCAAAGTTATAAAGTTTAAAATATAATTTAGATCCATCTGTAGTAGTGTTTTTCATCTCAATGTTACTCAAATATTTTACAAAGTAATCTATATAGTCAAATGAGAGTTGGAACATACAATATTTCAAACTCACGATCATTTAATGGTTTTCAAATTGATACTTGATCACTCTCAACTCACCACAATTAAAAACTTCTATAAATGTTCCAAAAAAGGGGTATGCACTTTTCCAAATCCAAGTTTAATGGAAAATGGATTTACATACTCTCATTCCTTTTTTTTTTGAAATTAAAAATTAAAAAATTTCAATATGAGCATATATTAATTTTAGTGGAATTGTTGTAGATTTCCTACATTAAGGCATATTTAATAATCAAATTTCACATCCAAATACAAAGTGTGTATAGACATTAGGGTTTGCATCTATTTTACTCAAATAATTTCACTTTTATGTACCACTAAAATAAAGTATGGGTAAATGTAGACAACCAAATTGAGAACAATACTTATTTTTAGTGTCTTTTTAATTTCTTTACTTATGTAGATCTTAGCTAATAATTAAATACTTAATAATGAATTTTGATTATATTTTCCCTTTTAAATTTATAACTTGTTTTATATTCTCAACATTTAAATTTATGATTTTATTGTAATTTTTCCTTTTACTTTATGATCATTTATGACTTGATAAACCCCTTTTTATTTCTTTTGAGTCAATTATTAAGTCTTTAAGTTTATATTTAATTATTTTGAGTCCTTTAAATATTTAAGTTTATTTTTAATTATTTTAAGTCTCATTTAAGTTATTATTGTTCCCTTATGTGTACCACTAAGTTTTTAATTCAAATTGTAATAAATTCTTATATACACATAATATTTTCAAATATTTATCGAATATTGACACTTTACATCTTGTCAGAACACATTGAGACTCAATCTCTCTGAGTGTGTGCCTTAAGGGTTGCATCAAGAAATGGGTGGGTTGACCATTGGTGCTTCACAAAATTGTTGTCCTTTATTGTTACTTATTGCCAATCCAACCAGCTCTTAAAACCATTCCCTAAGCTATTACTCCTCCCTTGCACATTCCTCTAGTCTTTTTCCTCTTCCCATCCCTCTTTTCCTTTATTTATCTCCTTTTGGCCAATTAGCTATACTAGGTTGACTGGGTCAATCATGTACTATTTTGGGATATTTTCACTTGAGATTTATGTTATCCCTTGGCTGACCTAACTCGAGACCTAGTGAATAATTGACCAAAAACATATAAGGTCAACTAGGTCGACCTTGTACAATTAACATTTTTGAAAAGATTTAGGGTAAAATATACCTATAAATATAACATAATTTCATCATTATTTTAATATGTAATCAATATTTATTACTCTCTTATGCTTCTTTACAATATGCTCTTCCACCATTCTACTTGAGTAGTCTTAGCTTAGGGTTTCTACTTGGAAAATATAGTCTTGTGGATAATTCTTGGATGATTTGGACTTTCTTAGTGATCCTCACAAACCACAAAAACCTCTTGCAAATCCCCTTTAGTGAAGGGAGATATTGAGTCCCAATAGTTTCACATTCAAGTAAGTATTCTCTAACTTTGCTCCTCTCGTTAGTAGATAGAAGTAGCATAAGTATTAACTAAAATAATATTACTATTCATTTTCCATGTATTAGGGTCGTACTCACACTTAGATTAATTGAGATTCTCTTATACATATTTTGATTATTTCTAACCATCATGATTATGTAGACATAAGTGAAACATTAAACCTAGGACTCTTTTAGGGTTGTTGTGTGATTATGTTAGACTATAGGCTTTGGAACCCTTCCTAGCATGGTGTATTATGACAAGTGATCCCTTACTTGGGTCTAGTGAATCCCCATATTGGTCATGCTCCCACTTAACAAATATATTCCCAATCAAAAGTGTAGTTATGCTATATCTTCTTCAAGCTAAGATTGATGTATAAACATGATGCATTTCTAGTTTCATACATTCTAGTGAACCCAATGTGAACTAACCCTTAAAAGAATTTTTCAATTTATTTTATTTTTATCATATATTTTCCATATTTGGTCAACTACATTGACCCAATTCTAACTTTTGTGTGTAGGTTTTGAGGTACAGGCTATTAGATCGACTCAGTTAACCTAGTATAGGATTCTATATTTCTAGACATCCAATATAGACTACTAGGTCAACCCAATTAACCCTATACACTTTTAGACATTAGGGTCAGCATATTAGGTCAACCTAGTTGACCTTGTATATTTCAATCACTCAATAACAAGTTTTTACAAAGCTTGATCGACCCAGTTGACCCAGTTAGTAGAATTTTCAAACATATATCAATGTTATTCAAATATCAATATTCATTCTCTATATCTTTGATCCACCAAAGTTTATTTATATCTCTCTATCTCTTTCCTTACAGTCTTTCCTTCCAAAAATTTTAGTCTTTAAAACTACCCTTACACAGTCAACTAGATCGACCCTATCGACCTAGTTCTATGTTCTATGTGCTATCTAGATAACCAGGTTGACTATGTTGATCCTATTTATTTTTATACCTTGCTTCCATAGTATAGGGTATACCTTATTATATTATATGCATACAATATCAAATGTATTGACACTATACATTGTTTGAAAGTTAGAATTAACCTTATATGCTAGTAATTAGCTCACACTTTCATTTTTTGTTGCTTGCATGCATATAATAGATCAAACAGTCTAATTAGGTGGTGTTAAATAAATAATTTAGTTTCAATATTTATATTTTATATAGACATGACCAAATCATAAAATCTAAACAATCATTTTAATATTTGTCTACCCAAGGCCAACCTACTTGGATTTCATCACTAAGGGGGAAACTAACTTGATGATTTAGTAAAGTATAAAGCATTATTAATGGTATATTATAAATAATCACCCATTACCTTTATTTTTTTAGTGTGTGAAGTGAGAGGTTAGGACCCAATACCATGTTTATATCATTACCACTATAGATCCCTTTCAGACCAAATTACCTAAAACTATCCTTAGATTGCTTTCTAGTTCCTTAGTCAAATCCAATTTTATTTCACAATTAAAATTATATCCTAATAATATAATAAAGATTTAGGTTTATCAATTAGATATCTCTTTACTTTCCAATTTTATTTATTGTTCTTTGCTCATTAATATTTTGTATTACAAAAAATTGTATTAGCTAGCATTAATGCAAGGTTTTATGTTGTGTGATTCAATTGGATTGGCCAATGTTGATCTAATTGATTTTTTATTTCCATTATATTCTTACATTAATTTCAAAATTTATCTTATTTCAATTCATAATCTATTATAGGTTTCCTAATTTTCCTTATCTATTATACTAGTTCAACCCAATTGACCTTGTATATTCTTTTAGCCTCTATTCACTATATTGGTTTGACTCAGTTGACTTTATACTATTTTTATACCTTTTTCACTCTTTCCCAACCTCTATTTACTATAATAGACCAACCCAATCAACATTTTATTGTTTATAGACCCTATTTCTTGTGTTAGGTTGATCCAGTCAACCTTGCACTATTCTTTTGCCTTTTCTATTTAATAATCTAGTTTTCTATTACTCCTTTGCATTTTGTTCATCTCTCTTCAATCATAATGAAGTCTCCTATCTAAATCTTCTTGGATATATTAAATCCATTTAGATACTATATGGGATGTTCATTTTGTCCTTTCTTTTCCTCCCAACAAAACCATCGCTCTTGGGGTACTTCTTATCCTCCTTCATCTATGAATTATAATATGGTGAAAATAACACCTCAAGATGAAGTTGATGGATCTATTCCTTTCTATACCTACCAAGAGACTTCTCAAAACATTCAAACTAATGTGGGAGTCATTGATACAAGTTTACTTAATAATCCCACTATGCTTCTTCTAGTAATCCTCCCCCTAATACTTATTTAGTGAATACCCCTAATAATGCCAACCCACCTCCTGATACAACTCAAATTTTAGCACAAGTTATCCAAAAAATGAACATAATGAAAAATTATAACACCAATCAAATGATGAAACTTCAACAACATTTAATTAATGTGGCTAATCAACCTCCAACTATCTATCCTCAAGCTAATCCCAATTACATTTCTTTGCTTCTTCAGGATGACTCTGGAAATGTTATTCCTCAACCCATAATGAATAACAAGATACTTCAAACTATTTAAAATGAGCATTTATCTCCCTTCATTGTGTCTATTTATATTGGTAACATATCTCCAACTATCAAATATGATGGGACTAAAGACCCTACCTCATTTTTTAAATCTTTTAATAACCTTTACAAAGAGTGGATCCAAACTAATACTTTCACCATCACTAAACTCTTAGTCAAAAAATTTATTGATGATGTATTAGAATGGTAAACCCAACCACCCCAACATTATATTTATCAACTTGAATATTTGGTTAATCCTTTAGTTGAATAATTTCAACACAATGATCTCCCCAAAAATTGTCTTAGCCACTTCATCAAAGCTAAATAATGTCCTAATGAATTAGCTCATGAATTTATCAAAATATGGAAATCATTGGCCCATGAAGCTGACCATAACATGAATGATGATAACTTATTCAAACTTGTTATGATATTTATAACTCTCACTCCTTAATATAAGGTTAAAACCTTACCCAAACACTTGTTGAATCTCTTGACCAAGATAAATGTCAAGAATTTATTATGAAGCAATTTAAACCTTATATTAAGCTTCTTAAAGGATCTTTCTAAACATCTAATTTTATCACTAGTAATACTTTATAAACAAATTTAGGTCTTCTCAAAACTAATGTTCCTTTACCTTTTCACACACCTCTCTTAGCTCAAAAAATGAAACAATTTTTACCACCCTCTAAACCTTTCATCTTTCCTAATGATCCTCCTAAGTGGTATGACCTAAATCTATTTTGTTGGTTCCATGCCAATATTGGGAATTCTCATGAATCTTGTAGAGGGATCAATAAATTTGTTGTCCCTTATATTCTTGGTGATTCATTCAACCATGAATCTATAATCAACCTTCATCATCAATATTACACTATTGCTTCTCAATAATGACAAGATTCTAAAGCTTCTACCTCTAATAAGCAAAAATCTTATTCAAGTAACCAATCAAATACCAAGGATGTTTATGCCATTAACACTAATTATGACCAATATTTCAATAATTCTCAATGTGTCAACATTGCTAAGGTTAACTATCATCTAAGCTAGCTCATAAATATCCCATTACCAAGCCTTAAAATCCATATTTAGAGGAACTAATTCTTAAAGATACTACAATTATTAATCTAGCTTCAAAAGCCCATGAAGAACCACCTCCTCCTTTTGATCCTCTGAGCACATCTATTCCTATAGAATCTAATTTACCACCCAAAACTCATGCTAGTTCTTATAAAACTCATTGGAATTTCTTGAAGAACTCAAATATATGCCTTGTAAGATTCCATTTATGGATTTGGTTCATACTTCTCCCTATCATCATAAATTCCATATGAAATAGCTCCAAAAAAATGAAGATCCATCCCCCATAGATTAAGAACCCCCTTCTATTGAATCTCAACCTACCAATGTAAATACCATTGAAACAATGTGTTCTTCTTCCAAACCTTCCATTAAATTCCTTGAAGAGGACATGATCAATGATGAAATTTTCTTTCATGTTGATGATCCACCACTTTTCATTAAAGTATCCATTAGTACCACCCTTATCTAAAAATTTTTAGTTGATGAAAGCTTTGGTATTAATGTGACATCTTTGTGGCTTATCTAGCAACTTGGTTATAACAAGGATCATCTCAAACAAACCCATCTTACCTATCATGGTTTTGACAAGACTAACCAAAAGCCACTTGGTTGTATTTAGATTCCATTAACCATCAAACCTAAAACCATTCAAACTAATATTATGGTCCTTTATTTACCTCCATCTTACAACATACTCCTTGGTCATCCATAGACTCATATAATGATGGCCATTGCTTCTTTTGGTAGCCAATACATTAAATTCTTACATAACAAAAAATGATACAAGCATGAAGCCAATCCTAACCCATGGAGTATCTAACTTCCTAATCTTAAATCTCAATATTATGTTCCTATAATTCCTAAAATCAATAGTGATCCTTTACCTGAGTTCATTAACATGAATCCTAATTTACAAGTCACTCTTGTATATTTTGATGATGATGAACCTAATGAGTTGAAACATATTTTTAATACCACCAAGCTACCTGCTTACATTTTAGAGTAGCGTCTTCCTTTCCTCTTGCCCAGAAGTCATATTGTTCCTCTTATTGATGAGATTACAAATTTTCTCCCTCCATGCAATTCTTAGGAGCCTTCTCTACTATAATATGCTTTTACTTAAAATTATTTTTTAGTGTCCAAATTATTTCCATATCCTCTCATCATGTCTCCTCATACATTCAGTAACATTGGGGTTTCACCTTCTAAAACACCTCATGAATCTCAAGCATGTATAATTTCTCTAACATATGATGATGATTATATAATGCCACAAGCTCAATATCCAGACTTGGATTTTTAGCATTACCAAAAAACCTTAGCCCAAATCCATGCTTTTAATCAGGATGTCCATACTATTTTTGTGGATCTTGACATAGATCCGTAAGGTTATGTGCTTCCTACTAATTCTCCACTTATTGATACTCATTGGGTGGTAGAGAAAATCATACCTTGTGAACCCTTAGACATTATACATCTCTTTTACCACCTATTGATATAATCATTACCTCTAATCCTTCTCCCATCAATGAATCCACCAACATACCAATCTCTTCTACTCCATATTCTATTTATTATCTTTAAATTACACTAGATGCCAAGGCAACTAATGTCCATTAGATACATTTTGAGTATGATCATCATGGTAACTAAATTATAGATCTTAAAGTAGATGGTGAGTATTATGGTCCTCTTCCTACTATACCTAGTGATAAAGCTATTCTTGAGTTACTTTATGCTTAAGAACCTCAAATTCCTTGAAAACATCATAAACTTTGGAATTTTAAAACTAAAACACCTTGCTTCAACAACTTCATTGTTAGTATTGATCCCAAAACTAATCCAATTTCAGCCTTACATAATGACCATATCACTTTCAAGATGGTAATTCCATGTTTATTAAGGAGACTAATTGAATCAAATATGGTAATATTAACCATTTTGGCCCTACAAGCTAGAATTAGTCTCCTTCCCTTGTTGTTCTAAGCCATTTTCAAATTTGATTTTTTTCACAAGTCTTTCGGCAAAAGGAAGAACTAGTTCAATGGTTCAATGTTGGGGTCTAATGCCATGAGCTTTCCAAGAACTTTAAACTTGAACTTTGGTTCAAAGGTTTAGTTCAATAGCTTGGTTTAATGGCTTGGTTCATTGACTTGGTTCAATGGTTTGGTTCAATGGCTTGGTTCATTGGCTTGGTTCAATGGCATGGTTCAAAAGCTTGGTTCAATCACTTTGAACTTGGAAATATTGAACCATTGAACTGTTGAACTATTGAACCATTATTGGTTTAAGAAATTGGTTTAAGCAGTCAATTCAATCAAAGGGTTTAATCAATTGGTTCAAGTGGTTGGTTTAAGCAGTCAAATGAATGAGTAGAACATAGTATTGAACCATTGAACCATTAAACCATTTAACCAATTGTTGGTTCAATCAATCAACTCAATCAAAAAGTTCAAGGGAGTCTCCCAAAGCCCAAAGTACAAGTGCAGTTGTAGAGGGTAGGGAACACTTATAAATGGATCAAATAAAAGGCTGATGGAATTGACCAAATGGTGACAGGTGCACAGACATCAACTTTGTAGAAATGAAATAATTGTTGGTTTTTTAATGAAAGGCACAAACCTAAAGGAATTTAAAGGCTTAAATCTAGAAGGAAGAAATCATTGAGGAAGGAGTCCAAAGAGCTAAATAATTAGTAGAAGATAGCCCTTGAAGGATGAAGGAGCCAAAAAAGACAAAGCCAAGAAGAGGCAAAAGAGCCAAGTGAAAAAATGGACAAAATAATCCAAGTGGCAAAGGAAGGTGTCGACTCAAGGAGTTACTCCAGTGGTTAACATAGTATCTACTAATTGGTCATCAAGAGGCATTAATAGTGAATGGCATGACCCATTTTTCTTCACTTTGCATTCATGAACAAATAAACTACGTGAATGCCTTGAAGGAGCAATCTTGTTTGGAGACAAATGACATGGCCCATAATTTCACATATGACATTTAATATATCTTAAATGCCTAAAATCAAAATAGGAGCTGATATACCATTATCTATCAAGTGGCTTCCTCTTTCCAATGCTCAAAATACACATGGGCCATTTGTAAAAGGGTGCCAAAGGCCTCTTTCTTCCTCTATATATTGAAAACTTCTCATTTTTGAGAGGGGGATCTCTCTCACGTTGTAAGGTGAAGCCCTACTAATTTTCACCTGGAATCAATAAAATACATATTTTTTACCTCTATTATGGTTGGATATATCTCTGAGTGTTAAAGTTGTGTTCAGTCATTTCTTTATTAATGCTTTCATAGGCTTGATACCAACACACTTGGTATATATGAATCACCATCCCTATAGGTGACAAGAAGAGCTATATCTAGAGCACATAGGTAGAAGGAGGTTACTAGATAGTGTGTTTTTCCTATAGTGCCTATGGTAAGTTCTTTTTGTGTGTGTATCCATTAAAGCCTCCCTATCAAGCTCCCTGTAGCCTGGTCCTTTTACAAATTAAAGTGTATGTATGCGTTATTATGGTTTAGAGTATGAGTATGAGTAGATCAAACTCATTTGGTGCATCACCCTCTTAGGTTAGGTTCTATTTTTTAGTAATCCTTCTCTCTTTTCACCCCCATTATATATATATATATATATATTAGAAACTTACTAGAATAACTCAGATGCATCAAAGGGAGATAGCCCTTATCTAGAGACTCTCCTCTCAATTTTGCTAGACCCACAGGAAAGAAAAAAGTCTCCATTGTGCTACATGGAACAAAGAAGCCCAACTTTCTCTCAAGGGTGCAATCCATAGTGTCAACTATTTTTGGCATGCCTAGTGGGACTAAGTTTTAATACTTAGCAAAGTTCTAGGATTGATGATGGTCTTATTACAACAAAATCAACCATTTTCAGCATTTGGTGACTCCACTGGTAAGAACGTTTATTTTTTATCAAAGACCAGTCTAACCTCTTATGCCTAAGTCACCACATGATCTGTAGTTATGGGTGTCCCTTTTAAATTCATGGAATTTCCCTTGAACTTAGAAAAGTGAATGAGGTTTGGAAAAACCCATCCTTATTCAGCAAATCACTTTCCCATACCTACTATAAGATACACCCATGGAAGAAGGCCCTGACTGAATCCTGTCATAGCTATGGCTTTACCTTTTGTGGCCTTTCATGGTTAGAGTCCTTTAAATCTCCAGCATTATAACCCAATTCCAAGAGTAGTCCTTAAAAGTGTGCCTCCATTTAATGGAGAGGGGCCCTTTACTGCTATTGAACACATCAAAAATATTGCTAACCTCTGCAAGATTCACAATGTCACTGAGGAAAACATTACTATCAAATTGATGGCATTGTCTTTCAAGGGAAAGGTTCTGGACTAGTATGGGACTTTGCCCATGAATTTAGTCAATTTTTAGAATGAATTGAGCACCCTCTTAATGAACTAATTTGGGGAGAAAATTGACCACCTCTCACTTGCCGAGTAGCTAACCATTATGAAAAGAGCTCCACATGAATTCATGCAAGATTTCAACACTCAATTTCAGAAGACATGGGATAGAATCCCCATTCTAGTAAGGCTGACTATGAGCTATGCTTTCCTCTATTGTTTGAAAGCATTAAACAATGACATTGTTGTTATGATATATTCCATGGGAGGACATGTGCTAGCTGCTACCTATGACATAGTTATAGTAGCTAAGAATTTCCTAGTGTAGGATGGAAAGATAGCCCCTATGTCTCATATACCGCTCTTTCCCAAATTATTGCCTCCAATCCAGATTATTGTACCCACCTTGGCTCTAATACCTAGCATAGAAAAACTAGCTGCTACTTCATCCAATGACCTCCATGAAGTCAAAATCCTATTACAAAGTGTAACAAATAAACTAGTAGCTCTTAAAAGGTAGCAAGCTCAAGGAAACTAACCAAATCAAGGATATCAATAGTATGGGCAAGCAAATAGACCCCATTTCCAGAATTATAATCAAGGGTAGGGTCAATTTCCATAGGCCAGACCTTTTTAAGGCTACAATCTAGGTGCCTCTTCATCATCCAAGGCTCTAGCACCCGCTCAAAACAATCTAGTACAAGAATATCCCAATCACTCAACCATGTGATATGGTCAAGATCAGGTTATTTATATAAATTAAATTCCAAGTCAATACATGAATGTAGAAAACAATTAGGTAGCCACTCAATTCCCAAGCTTTAAAGCATTAGTACAACTTGGCATGGGTAGCAGTTAGACTCAACCTGATTCTACTCTAATGAATCACCTAGAAGGTGAGTTCTATGCAGTCAATTACATGGGTAGTGCAAATGATCAGGGTGAATATGTCATAGTCAACACAAGGTCCAAAAGGAGAGTAATGGAAGAAGCTCAAGTAGCTACTCAAATGTTAGCACCACCTTCTTCATCACATGTAAAACAAAAGGTTCCAAACTTTAGGCCTCTGGTTGCACCTTCAGCTCCTCAGCCTGTGCCTCAGGTTGTAAGTAATCCTAATGAAAATTCAAAAGAAGGTAACCCCTGAGTCAATGTGGTAGACCAAATGAATAATCTACACATGAACATCTCTTTATGGGATTCATTATCAATAATGGGACAAAATGACATACTGCAAAAGGAATTGCATGGGCTAAATGAACAAGTTGTCCCAAAAAAAATTGATAATGTCCTGATGATGAATGGACAACCTTCCACATTAGGCTAGGTTAAAAAATAGAAAAAGGTTACCCATTTTTATTTATCCTTAGTCATAGGATATTTCTTGGTGTATAATCACATCATTGATAGTGGAGCAAGCACCTTAGTAATGCCCAGATGCATAGCTGATAAGCTGGGGCTAAAATATGAAGAAATGACTAAGGGAGTCCTATATCTAAATGCAACACCAATAGAGACACTTGGGGTGGTGAAAGGTTTGAGCTTGACACTACACACCTACTCGACCTTCTCAGTTCCCCATGATGTGGTAGTGGTGGATGTCCTTCCTTACTTTTCTATTTGCTTATCTAGGGGTTTCACATCCAAGATAGGCATCTACCTAGCAACAAACTGGTCTTATCTAGTTTTTAGAGCCAAGTATGCGACTAAGGTCAAGATTGAATTAGAGCCACTCTAAAGAGATCATCTAGAACCATACTCGCTCAAGGTGGAAAATTTTAGCTATGCCATTATTGACTAGGAAGAATTCCAAGTGGATCAATCTCCATCCTCTACCCTTGAAGGAGTTGCTGACCTGCTCCTAGATGAATGGGGAAGTGACAACTTTGAGCATGATCCTTACAAGTTCATAAAAGAGGCAGGCCTTGGGATTTATTGTATGCATGAATAGGGTACTCTTGTACCAAATTTGATGAAAGCAAGCCAAGAAAATTTATGTTTATGGTAGTTTTTCTTTGATGGCTCAAGAAGTAAGTTGGGAGCTGGGGCTAGAGTGGTGCTAGTTTCTCCTTAAAAAGAGAAATACTCTTTAGCTTTTGGGTTTCAATTTTCTTTCATGAGAAATGTTTTGGAGTATGAATCCCTCATCCATGGTTTGGATTGGGTGAGGAAAAGAGGAATCAAAGAGCTGTAGGTTTTTTGTGACAGTGATCTAATTGTGAATCAGGTAAGGAGCCAAAATCTAACAAAGAATTCTTTGCTTAAGTCTTATAAACATAGGGTATGGGAATTATTAGATAATTTCCTTACTTTCAATGTTACCTCCATTCCTAGAAAGCATAACAAGCAAGTAGATAGGTTGGCAGTAGTTGGTACCCAATTTGATATCCCTAGGGAAATAGGTCAAGACCATAGTTCACGCCACTTGAAGGTAGTAATCTAGCCCTCTATTCCTGACAACATCACTAACTAGAAGGTGTTTGACAATGACCATCAAATAACACTCTTCTTATAAGAAGAAGCTGAGTTTGCTGCTAAAAACTAGGCTAAGTTACAATAGTAGTATGGCATCTAAATTGTTCAGTTGAAGAACAATAAACTTCCCAAAGGCTTGGTCACTCTCAAGAGTATCTTCAATGAAGAGGACCAATTCAAAAGAGATAAGGCAAGCATCAAAACTAAGGAAAAGAACTATGAGAAGGTTGAAATATTCAAAGATAAGCTACTTGCACTTGGGAAAGTGTGCATAGACCATGAAAGGTAGGGCTTCACCTTGTTTTGTCAGGAGTTTGCTGATGTCTTTGCCTAGGAGTATAACGATTTGAAGGGTTTTGACCCAAGTTTAGCCCAACATACCATTGAGTTGGAGGAAGGTGCCAAGCCAATCAAGCAAAAGCAAAGGCATGTCAACCCAAAGATTTAGTCTCTCATGTGGAAGGAACTCACCAAGTTGATTGACTCTAGGATAATATTTCCAATCAAACACTCTTCTTGGCTGGCCAATCTTGTTCTTATCCAGAAAAAGAATGGGGAGATCAGATTATGTGTAGATTTTAGAGACCTTAATAGAGTCTCTTTGAAAGACCATTATCCACTCCCAAGTATGGAGTAGATCTTTCAAATGGTGACAAGCAGCGAGCATTTATCCCTCCTAGATGGGTATTCAAGATATAATTAGATTTTGGTGCAAGACTGTGACTAGTACAAGACAACCTTCAACACAAAATGGGGTACATTTGCCTATAGTAAAATGCCATTTAGATTGTCCAATGCTGGTGCCACCTTTTAATGAGCCATGGACATGGCCTTTTGAGGCTTGATAAATAACACTATGCTGGTGTATCTTGATGACGTGACAATATTCTCTAAGGAGGTGGGCCAACACATGCAACACCTCAAACAAATATTTGAGAGGTGTAGAGAGTTTGGTATCTCTCTCAACCCAAATAAATGTGTGTTTGTTGTCCATGAGGGTAAATTCCTTGGCCACATTATTTCTAAGAAAGGCTTCACTATTGATCAAAAGAGAGTTTGCTCCATCCTAGAGTTATCCTTGCCTAAACACAAGAAGGGCCTACAAAGCTTCTTCAGTAAAATAAATTTCATCCAGAGGTTTATTCCAAATTTTGTAGAGGTATTCAAGCCATTGACTTTTATGCTGAAGAAAGATGAAAAGTTCATGTGGATAGCACAAAGGAGGGATAGCTTTGAAGAGATCAAGTAGGCTATCACCCAGACTCCTACCTTGATGAATCCTAACTTCACCAAGGATTTCAACCTCTATACCTTCAAAAATGAAGAGGTAATCTCTGCCATGCTTACCCAAGTGAATGGTGATAACCTTGAGAAACCACTTGCATTTTTTAGCCAAGGCCTAGAGGGTTTTGAGGTCAGGTATACATATGTGGGGAAGTAAGTCCTTGCAGTCATATAGAGTCTAAATAAATTTAGGCACATGTTATCCACTAACAAAATTCACCTCATGGTTCCACATCCCAGCATCAAGGATTTCTTGACTAACCATGACCTAAATGAAAAGAGAGCGGGGTGGATCACTAAGGTAATGGAATATGACATGGATATCAAGATCACCAAGCTAATAAGAGGGAGAGGCCTATGTGAACACCTTTCTATAGACTTTAGACAACAAAAGGATGATAGTTTGCTAATTCATGATGCAGCTATAGTGGAAGAACCAACTGTTATGAAGGATTGGACATCAGACTTGAGTCATTTCCTTCTCACTAGTGAGTGTTTATAGGTCCTTGATAGGACCAAGAGGAGGTATTTTAGACTCCAATCTCTCCTTTATGTCTTAATTAATGGAGTGCCATTCCGAAAGTATCTCTTAGGAGTGCTTTTAAGGTGCATAGACCCAAGTCAGGCTAATAGGCTGATGTCTAAGTTCCATGATGGGCCAATTGGTGGTTAGTTTGCTCCTAGGCCTATAGCTATGAGAATAATGAGAGTTGGTTACTTTTGGCCAACTATATTCAGAGACACTCATGCCTGGGTACGAAAGTGCTAGAAGTGTGTGCTCTTTGATGGGAAGCAATGGTTGGCTACCATGATTTTACAGCCTATTTAGGTAGAGTAGCCATTCATGTAATGGGGCCTTGACTTTATAGGGATGATTAACCCTCCCTTCAGTGGTGGACACATGTGGGTCCTAACTACCATAGACTACTTCACAAGATGGGTAGAGGCTGTCACTTTGAAGGAAGCCAATGAAAGTTAAATCCTAGATTTTTATGAGGACCTAGTGGCAAGGTTTGGAGTTCCAGCTACCATCATCTTAGATAATGCTTTAGCTTTTTTGGGAACTAAAACAAGTGAATGGGCATTGAGATATGGTATCTATCGTAGCACTTCATCAAATTACTACCCACAGGGGAATGGGTTTATTGAGTCCACTAATAATAATCTGATCAAGATTATCAAAATAACAATGGATGATAATCAGAGAACTTGGCATGCCAAGTTAAAAATAGCCCTGTGGGTAGATAGGGTTACTCAAAAGAGAGCAATTGATAATTCACCATACATGCTTATGTATGAAAGGAAAGCTAGGCTTCCTATTTCACTTGAGTTTTTAGCCTTAGACATTGCTCACCAGCTACAGTTAATAAAAGGCAACAACATGGAGGTTAGGCTATGCAAGTTGATGGAGCTTTAAGAGACAAGGGACCAGGTTATGGCTTCTATGACCAACCACCAACAATAGACGAAGAAACACTTCGACAAGAGATATTCATCAAAAAATTTCTCTAAAGGAAACATAATCTTGAAATGGGATACGAACTAAGCTAAGCCTAGAAATCACATGAAGTTTGATGCTATATGGAGTGTTCCATACATCATCACTTAGTGCAAGCAACACAATGTGTTCTAAATCTCTAGGTTGGATGGTGAAGAACTATATATCCCAGAAAATGGGATACATCTTAAGCATTATCACTGAGCCCTCCTCCCATCATGTATATATTTCCTTGTTTTTACCTATTTTCCCTAAGTGCTTTTGTACAAGTAATGTTTTTAGCCTTGTGTGTGTTTTACTTTGTTTTTAGGGTAAGAACTTCATGATTGATTCTTGGATATCTCAAGGTGGTTGCTAACTTTTCAAGCTACATTTTGACTCTATACCCAATGGAATTTGAGGCTACTAATTTCTAATCATATCAGGCATGCTTCCCCTGGGAATCACCAATTTGTTAACATTTTTGGCCCTACAGGCCAAAATTGGTCTCCTTCCCTTGTTGTTTTGAGCCTATTTCAAATTTGATTTTTTGCACAAGTCTTTTAGCAAAAGGAGGAACCAGTTCAATGGTTCAATGTTAGAGTCCAATGTCATAAGCTTTCCAAGAACTTTGAACTTGAAATTTGGTTCAAAGGTTTGGTTCAATAGCTTGGTTCATCAGCTTGGTTCAACAACTTTGCTCAATGGCTTGGTTTAACGGTGTGGTTCAAAGGCTTGGTTCAATCTCTTTGAACTTGGAAATATTGAACTATTGAACTATTGAACCATTATTGGTTCAAGTGATTGGTTCAAGAAGTTGGTTTAATTAAAGGGTTCAATTATTTGGTTCAAGTAGTTGGTTCAAGTGGTCAAATGAATGAGTAGAACATAATATTGAACCATTAAATTGTTGAACCAATTATTGGTTCAATCAGTTGGTTCAATTGAAAGGTTCAAGGGAGTATCCCAAAGCCTAAAGGATAAGTGCCCTTATGGAGGACAAGGACCACTTACAAAGGGATCAAAGAAAAGGCTGAAGGAATTGATCAAATGATGATGGACACGTAGACGTCAACTTTGCAAAAATGAAATAACCATTGGTTTTTTAATGAAAGGCACAAACCCAAAGGAATTCAAAGGCTTAAAGCCAGAAGGAAGAAATCATTGAGGAGGGAGTCCAAAGAGTCAAATAATCAGCAGAAGATAGCCCCTGAAGGATGAAGGACCTAGAAAAGACAAAGCCAAGAAGAGGTAAAAGAGCCAAGTGTAGAAATGGACAAAATAGTCCAAGTGGAAAAGGAAGGTGTTGAATTAAGGAGTTAATCCAGTGGTTGACATAGTATCTACCAATTGGTCATCAAGAGGTGTGAATAGTGAACAGTGTGACCCATTTTTCTTCACTTTGCATTGATGAGTAGACAAACCACATGAATGCCTTAAAGAAGTGGTCTTTTTTGTAGACAGACGATGCAGCCCATAATTTCACATATGGTGTTTAATATATATTAAATGCATAAAATCAAAATAGGAGCCAACACAACATTATCTATCAAGTGGCTTCCTCTTCCCAATGCTTGAAATGCACATGGGCCATTTGTAAAAGGGTGCCAAAAGGCCTCTTTCTTCCTCTATATATTGAAAACTTCTCATTTTTGAGAGGGGGATCTCTCTTATGTTGTAAGTTGAAGACCTGCTAATTTTCACCTAGAATCAATAAAATATGCATTTTTTACCTCTATTCTGGTTGGATATATCTCTGAGTGTGTCTGAGTGTTAAACTTGTGTTCAGTCATTTCTTTCTTAATGCTTTCACAGGCTTGATACCAACACACGTGGTATATACAAAGCACCATCCCTGTAGGTGACAAGAAGAGCTGTATCTAGAGCACAGAGGTAGAAAGAGGTTACTAGACAGTGTGCTTTTCTTATAGTGCCTATGGTAAGTTCTTTTTGTGTGTGTTTCCATTAAATCCTCCCTATCAAGCTGCCTATAACCTGGTCCTTTTACCAGTTAAAGTGTATGTATGTGTTCTTATGGTTTAGAGTGTGAGTATGAGTAGATCAAAATTGTTTGGTGCATCACCCTCTTAGGTTAGGTTCTATTTTTTACTAATCTTTCTCTCTTTTCACCCCCCCCCATTATGTGTGTGTGTGTGTATTAGCAACTTACTGGAATAACTCAAATGCATCAAAGGGAGCTAGCCCTTATCTAGAGACTCTCCTCTTAGTTTTTTCAAACCCATAGGAAAGAGAGGAGTTTCCATTGTGATGTGTGGAAGATAAGAGCTTAGCCTCCTATCAAGGGTGCAATCCACTGCATCAATAGGTACTCCATCTTGTCCTAGACCAATTAAATTTTCTTATGGACTCTCACCTTATAAACATGATAACTTTAACTTATTCTTTGATAAGTATCATGAAATTTTTTCTTGGTCCTATGAGGACATGCCTAGCATTGACCGTAGCATTGTGGTGCATAACATAATTACCTATCTTGATGCCAAGCTTGTGTTTCAAAAACAAAGGAAACTTATAACCAAAGTTTCCACTTTATGTCATAAGGAATTCATCAAATTACTTGATAAATTTATCAAACCAATGGATTATTATAAATTGGTTTCTAACATAGTTCCCATTCAAAAAATGGTCACCATGGTCATTCACATTTGTATTGATTTTCACAATATTAATATTAATATATGCCATTGTTGATTCCATGACTAGTTTAAAAATGTTATCTATTATGGATGGCTTCTCAGGATATAATTAGATTCATATCACTCCCAAAGACCAACATAAGACAACTTTCACCTCAAGATGGGGAACCTATTACTATGTCAAAATGCCCTTTAGCCTAAAAAATTCCAAATCCACTTGCCAATAAATGATGAATCATATATTTGATGATCTCATCCATAAAAATTTTGAAACTTATGTGGATTATCTCATTGCTAAATATAAAAATCATCTTTTTGATCTTGTTATCATCTTTGACCATCTCCTTAAATATAAAGTTAGACTTAATCCTTAAAATGTGTCTTTTGAGTCACATCTAGAAAATTATTAGGATTCTTGGTCTCTCTCTATAGCATCAATGTTAATCCCTCCAAGATTAGTGTTATTGTTAACATGCCCATTCCTAGATCTATTCCTGACATTAGTACCTAGACAAAATTGGTTTAACTAGATGATTTGTCCTTAAAATGGATTATTACATCCACTCCATCAATTCTCTTCTCAAGAAAGGTAATACTTTATAATGGATAGATTTATGTCAAAAATCTTGTAATAACATGAAAGAGTCTTTGCTTCACCCACCTACACTTCATCCTCCTTCCAATGATAGACCCTTGATTCTGTATACCTCTTCCACACCCATATCAGTTGGGGAAATAATTATCCACTAGGACAATACAAGAAATTTTGTAGCTGAAAATTTTCACCATTACATGTTATACCAAATTACTTATGTCATCAGTCATTCTGACCCCTTTCATCACTTCTTCTCCAATGCCTTTCTTCTTGGGGACGAAATTGCCAAATGGATAGTCTTCCTTATAGAATTTGATCTATGCATCATCACTCAAAAATATATAAAAGGAAAATTCATAAATTATCAACTTGTCATAGCTCCCATACCAACCATTTCTTCCCTTCAAGATGATCTTCTAAATGTTAGTATCCTTTACATTAAAGGTCTTAATCAATCTATTTCTCTTAAATATTATTTTCATATCTTTAATGTTGACCTTAAAGCCAATAATCTTGAGGAATCCATTACTACCTTCAGTACTACTAAACGAAAAGTAGTTATCGAGGAGCTTCCTAAAATTAATGTTCATTTGTATGAGGATACTTAGACCCTTCAATTTGATGGTGCTAAATGCTTTTAGGGATTTGGGGAAGGTTGTATTCTCACAAGTCTTTTTGGAAAGATCATTCCTTTATCTTTTCATTTCACTTTTGATGTCACCAACAAAATGACTATGTAATAAGCTCTTATCTTAGGCATGAGATCTGCTCTAGATTTAGACATTCAATACCTTCATGCTTTAGGTGATTCTCAGCTTATTTTCTATCAAGTCTATAGTGATTATCGATGTAAAAGTGAGAACCTCATTACGTATCATCAAATTGAAATCAATCTTTCTTAGGATTTTATCTCTTTCACTATTGATCCCATTCCTAGAGATTAAAATTCCATTATTGATTCTCTTACCTCTCCAGCCTCTCTTTTTCATCTTTATCAAGTTATTTATGATCCTAATTTTTTTATACAAATTAGAAAATTTCCATCTTCAACTCAACCATTAAATTTTATTATATTCACATTAAGGTGGTAACCATTCACCAAAACATGCGGTACCAAAATATCATTCAATTTCTAGAATGCCAAACTTAGACTCTTGTGAAAAGACATGTATTCACAAACAAGCCTTAAAGTATGTATTTCAATAAAATGTCATTTATTATCATAATGTTAAAGGTACCTTTCTCCATTATGTTATGAAATATGATGTCCCTCCTATTTTTGAACAAGCACATGGGGGAATTTGTGGTTGTTACTATAGCAAACATGCTACATCATGCAAATACCTACGTATGGGTTACTTTTAGCCTACTCTCAAAAAGGATGCAATTGAATATGCTAAAAAGTGTAATCCTTGTCAGATTCATAATGATCTAATTCATTCATATCTATCCTAAATTTAAACTATTAAATTTCCTTGGCCATTTTCCATGTGGGTATTTAATCTCATTGGCTAACTACCTTGCTCCCAAGATGGGCATGTTTTTATCATCACCGTTACCAAATATTTTACCAAGTGGGTTGAATCCATGCCACTTGTTAATGTCATTGGTCCTACCATTTAAAAATTTATTCTTAATGAAATCATTTTCCTCTTTGGTGTTTTCCATACCATCATTTCTGATAATGGTGGTAATTCTAAAAATAAACATGTGAAACAACTTTGTACTAAATTCAAGATCAATCACAAGTTTTATACACCTTATCATTAATAATTCAATTGTCAAGATGAAGCCACTAAAAAAATTCTTCAAAATATAATTCATGAAACCTACATAGATTGGCATCTTCATATTTATCTTTCACTTTGGGCCTATTGGACTAGCATACGTACTACCACTAGGGCAACTCCATTATGTCTAGTCTATGGTTATGAGTCAGTCCTTTCTTTAGAAATTGAGATTCCCTCCCTTTGTGTATCCCTTCATGGTATCATTCCTAATGAAGCATTTCATGAATATAATATTCATGCCCTTTATCTTCTTGATGAACATTATCTTTTTGCCTTACAACATAACTACCAATATAAGGAACATATTGCTAGACAACATAGCAAACATGTTAAAATTTGCACATTTAATGTTGGTGATGTTGTCCTTGAATTAGACTAAACCTATAATAAATAAGTTAAATACATCTAAAAATTGTGGGGCCCATATTTATTTAAATATATCTTTGGTCCAAACACCTACAACCTTCAAACCAATGAAGGCCATGTTTTTAAAGAGCCCACCAATGCACAATTCCTTAAAAGTGCTTTGCCTAAACATTTCCTTTTTTTCATGATTTCTATCTATATTTATATAACACTTTTTTTAGGTTAATATTGATGCCTCTAAGTGTATCATAGGTTCTCTTAGTGTTTAAATAACACTTCTCATTTAAAATTCTAAGAATTTAGAGCATGAGTAGCAGGTTTTGGAAATCTAGCTACCTATGGTGAAATAGAGGCAAAGCAAAATTAAAATATTCCAAAAATTTATATTGATTGGTGGTTGGAAGCTACTTTTGTCCTTAATATTTATTAATTTTGAATCATCTATGCTAATCCTAGTGAGTTATGATCAAATTTCTACACTAAAGCTAATCTAGATGAATATTTACAATGAGATCTAAACTAAAGTGATTTGATCAAAAAAAAAGAAAAAGGAAGGTTAGGGTAGAAATAAAGTATGTGACTGATTATTTTTTACTTAAACATCATGACAAGTTTTTTATTTCAATTGAACATGCATTTGACCAACATATAGTGTGAAGTAGCAGATTTTCAAATCCCACGATATACTAGGTAAATATTTGAGGAAAACATAAAAGAATACAAGTATGAACAAAGATTTTATTTAAAGATTTAATAATGCATCTAAATAGTATTTTCACATCTTGATGTATATAAATAAAAGGAAACAAAATATAATAACATTCAACTAATCTAGCTTCAACACAATTTAACAACCCTGTATCAAAGATACACATTCAAAATTTATAAAAACTATTCAAAATCAATACTTAGAATAATCAATTGAGAGAGAAACCATCTACAAATTGATATAAAGAAACTTGGATAAAATTTTAAGCATTCCTTGATTATATTAATTACTCATAAGTATACAATTTTTGGCTCAAAACTCCCCCTCTTTACAAAATGGTAATACTTCCTTTTATAGAAGATTTAGGTAGTATACTAGTCAATCATAAGATTACACATGTACAAAGATAAGGATAAATGTCTTTATTCATAGTTATAGAATATGTTTATCTTTCCAAAATAGACTAACGTATAGGAAAATATGCTAAAAAACTAGCACATGTCTTTATAAAAGAATATTTTATGTTCAAATATTACAATGTTTTACATAAAATGGAATATCAATTAACTAGTGGGCCCTAGGTTGAATGGCTCCTTTGTTTCTTTTTGATATTATTCACAAATTTTTGATTTTTCTCACTAAAAATATCCAAATAATTAGTTTGCTTTAAGAGACAAACATCCTATTGGTCAACCAAGTCATTAAAGTCCCTATCATTCCTTGTCATGGCCTCTTTAATGCTCCTAGCTTTAGTAATATTCTCTTCAACAATAAAGATCATGCCCATGAATTGACTATTGTCACTTCCAGATTGGCCATGACTTTTACTCCTTACTTATTGTATCACCAAAGTGGATTTGTGCTTGTACTCATCATCATCAATGATGCCTATGGAATTAGACTTTGTAGGGTTGGCCAGCATGGTACTAAGGAATTGTTTGATTCTATCTATTAGCTCTTCATCATCCCTTATGATTCTATCTAAAATCTTTGACCAAGTACTTAAACTTTGGATTTTAACAATAACTATCCATAATATTACATTCAAGTGGGCCAGGATAATGGCTTTGAAGCTAGGAATCCTACCCTCAATTATCATATTGATAAGATCCCTTATTTTGTCCTCTATATCCTAACACTAGGCCACCAATCCTTTGGCTATTTCACTTTTTTGGTTCAATGCATCCTACCTCAGCTTTATTGACTTCAAAAAGTTAAACATGTCAAATAAATATGCATCAAACATATTTATTATTTCCTTAGGGACTGATAAGAGAGCTAGTGTCTCTAGGTTCTCCTTTTCTTTCTCTAATTTTTATATCTTTTGCTTTATGCTCATAATACCTAATTTGATCTGAGTTGAATGGGCATTAGCTGATATTTCTATGTCCTCTTCATGAATAGGGTGCTCACCGGTCTTCTAACTTTAAATGGGAGTTAAACTAGAAAATGGCTCAACCCTTTAGAATGTGAGCGTCTACCCTCCAACCATGGTTTGTTGGTGGTGACCCTTTTCAATCTTACTATTTCTAGATTGAACTACACTATTTCATGACTTTATGATGTTTTGGTACCTCCATCCATGTGATACTTGAATCTCTTAGAGTGTCTATTTGTGTGTCACTTGATCTTGTTGTGGAAATCATTCTTCTCTCCTCTTCTTCCTTCATCAAGGCTAATATCCATGGCTTGAATTCCTCATGAACATCAATGTGGAATGTATGGGTTATGATCCATGAGTGGGATAAAGTGGGAATATTCTATATATTCCTATAAATGAACCATTCAGGGATAATCGGTCCATGAATGGGGTATTCATCACTAAACAAGTTGACCTCACTCATGGGGTGGGTGAAGGTCAACTTGGGCATCTTTCCCCTAACTGACACCAATGCCAATTCTAATTTTTATTTATGTGGGGGTACTATTGAAACCAAGAACAAATCAGCTTCCTTCCCCCTTTCTTGATTTACTTCCTTAGCTTGGGCTTGGGGTTCTTTAGTTTTCTCTTCTTCTTCTTCTGACCCATATGCTTTGGCAAGTACCTTAAGTGAATCCTCTACTATCTCATCAAGTTCCAAATCAACCATATCTATAAACTCTATAGGAGACTCTGGTATTTCAAGTGGGGCTGAAGATGATCCTTAGGTCTCTCTTCTAGTTCCTCTTTGCTAGTTACTTATGCAACCTATGTCTATGTTTTTTACATTCCAACTTGTGGATGTTTTAGAGGGGGTCTTGAGGATGTTCTAGGTAATAGGTGATATTGTAGGGGGCCCATTTTCCATATCTCTCCTAGTGTCTTATCATTTTCCCTAGGCAACATAGGATCTATCTTAATGTTATGCCTCTTTAATTTAGCTAATACCTCTAGGAAACTAGAGGCCTTGATGTAGAGTGGGTCATGGACATTAGGTTGGTGTTCATAGCCTTTGGTTACTATTTTGGACTTCAAATTCTTAGTGACCCTCTCATTTGGGTCCCATTACCTCAATTCATCTTTTTTTAGGGTGAATGAGTCCTTATGTCTAGCAATGAAATTCACATGTTCCTAATTTTTTAATATAGTTTTTTTTATAATCAAAGGAAAGGGATGGATGAGTCTTTTACTTTTCTCCTTGTAGAATCCATCTATACCATGAATAATTTGGTATGCAATTTCTTGTTCTACTAGTTTTGTGGGAACATAGATGGGTAACCTATAAGGATGTGTCAAAGTCCCTTCAATCCTTATTATAGTGAAATATGGGTAGAACCATATATCCCCTATTAATTCCACATATTTATTAATGAAGGAGTTGACCCTACCCATGAAGATTACTATGATGGCTTCCACTAGAGTTGGATAAACACAATCATAAATGATCTACATGTTGTGTTTGTATTTAAATATGTGAATATTGGAATAATGATGGGAGATATTAGGTCTCCCATTAGGTGACCAATTCTTAAGGCTTGGGATCTTGGTGGTGGATAATAAGGCATCAAGCAAATAAGACATCATGTAAAAGTGTTTTCTAGTTTTCTTCTTGATGGCTATGAATTGTGACTTCAAATATATATTGATCATCTCACCTAATGGGGGAGTAAGTCCCTTCTCTACCATGAAATAAACATAGGGCACCTATAATTCGTCAATATATGTGGTGGAAGGGGCTCCAAATAACCTATTCAGCAAGGTCATAATTATCTTAGTCCCCTCCCTAAATTGGATGATTGGGATTTTGCCTATTAGGTCTTAGATTACTTGGTTCTTGGTAATCAGCTATGGGGTAAGGATTGTGTTTAAATTATGATCTCTAGTCCACTTTTTAATGGTAATTAGGTCTATCTAGGGCTTACAAATTTATATTAGCTTTCAAAATCAAGAGGGGAAATGTATGCTATTTTCTTGAACATACGCTCATGGACTATCCATTCTTTCTCAATTTTATACTCAATGAAAAGAGGAGAAAGGACATCAATGTAGTGTAATACCTTAAGATTGGTAGCAACATAATAGGGGCTAGTTATTTGGATGGCATCCACATCATTGTATCTCTATAGGATGGTTTCATTCTTCTATTCTTCTCTTGTAAGAGCTTGCATCTCCTCAATGGTCTAAAAGAGTTTGGATGAGTTTCTATTCCCATTATTCAAAGATGTAGTATCCAGGTTCATGTCCTTAAAGATTATTCCTTCATTTTCTTAGGTCAAGTATAGATTTGTTTCATCTCTTTGTTTCTATCTATGAGTTGTTATGTTTATGTAAGTTTTGAATACTTACCAATGAATTATAATTAGCTTATGGGTTAACTCGTTCTTTCTTAGATTGTAAATAAACTCTTCTTAGTTTGAATGTGACTAATCCAAGTTTGAATTGGGGATATTATGGATTTTGTGGGTTTTCTAAATCTTTAATGGTGATGGAAATTTGGACTTAGGCTCATTCATGTCCTAGATTTTATTGAGACCTAGGCCTTTATACCTTTGCCTTTTCAAGCACACAAAATCTTTAATTTTGTCAGTTTGTGCTTGTGTGGCAGCCATGTGGCATATATTTGATAACTTTCATGGCCTTTTTCATAAATTCCTTAAGGGACTAGCCATTTTATTTTAAAAAAATCCACTTTTCCTTTATGTTTTTAGATCCTTATTTATGGATCAATACAGACCATTAATCATGATCACAATGCTTGAGAATCATTGGCTACTTTATGTTGGGATCCATGGTTATGCCATTTGGTGCATTCATCAGCCTTATGGGCTTTATATTCTATGTAGCAAATGCATGCTTACCATGTGTCAATATCATGGTCCCTTGGGGGATCATTGAATAGTCTCCAATAGTTATGCTTTATCTAATTTATACTCATGATCAAACGTGGACCATTGATCACAATCGGAATGGATGCACATAATTGGTTTGATGGATCAAATGTCTTAGATTCATCGGGTCTTTTTTATCTACCCAATCAATATCTATGATGAAGTGAGAGTTGTTGATCCTATAAAGGATGATAACTTTAATTAGTTTTGAGATGTAGGAAGGGACATAGGCTAAATGATTTAGGCTAAGGTTTGTTTCATGTTAATAAACACAAGATAAAATTTAGGCTAACATATTTATGCCTAAGTTTATGGAATTTATATAAAAGGGACCTAGGCTAGATGTTTTAGGTTTAAGTTTATGTTGTGTTAATAAACACAACATATACTTTAGGCTAAAATATTTATGATAAGTTCTTATAATACACCAAAGGGGTCCAAATAATAAGTGGTCTAAATGTTAGGTTTTAACCTAGGGTTATATCATATTTATAAACATTATAAAACCTTAGGTTAAAACCATTTTAATCTAAGTTATATGTCACAAGGACCTTAACATAAGTCTCTATCCTAAGGTTTATTGCATTTAAACAAATGTAATTGGACCCTTAGGAAATCAACTTAATATTAAGGCTATGTCTTCATATATTTAAGCCACAAGTTCATTTCATTATTTGAAGTTTAAAATTCCGAAGTGTTTGAACATCTTCTGAGGGGTCTCATTCATTTACAATGAAGCCATAAGATTTTACAAACATTTTGAAGGATATCCTTATGTCTAATAAAAATAATTGACTAGCATATATTTGACAGTCTCATGGATGTCAATGATAGCCTCAAAAATGTCAAATGATAATCAAAAGAAAATCAAATTTAAGTTAGTGGATCATTAATTTTAATGGGATTAAAGTTGACAATTTCATAGACTTCAATAACAACCTCATAGATGTCAAATGACAGTCATGAGAATGTCAATTTTAAGTTCATAAAGTCCTTTGGCCCATAGATCCTAGATTTGATACACTCCATTAGATCATCCCACATAATGAAGTTAGATACATTGACTAAGATTTGGAGAGATTCATGCCATTAGTTTCTATGATCATTAAGGAGATCAAGTTAAAAAGGGACCATGTCATAAAAACTAAACTAAAAAAAAGCCTAAGTTTATAAGTGTAATAAAATAGGTCCCTTAAAATGTTTTGGTCATAACCTAAATTTTTAGCCTAAGGTTTATTACGTTTAAATAAATGTAATGAACCTTAGGTGAAAAATTTAGGTTATGACAAAAACATTGGAAGGTTAAATCTAAGTTTTAATGCATGGGGCTCCTTTGTTATCATGCTCAAATGTAGGAGTGCCATGTGGAAACTCCATGGGGTTCCCTAAGATTTTGAATTTTCAACACCATATTCTATTTGTTGGATCATTTTTATGTAGGTAGCCACAAACCATTGATCTCGATTTGGATACTTACATCTAACTACTTTAAGCTTGTATAATAAAAGGGCATCCATTTAAGCTTTAGGATGATCTCATGTTATTCAATTATTAGTCCCACTAAAGAATAGACCATCGATTATGATCTTGGTGGTCTTAAGATATTAGTCTAATGGATCAAAGCTTTAAGTTCATTAGGCTTCCCATGCTCCACCATATCTTTCCTCACCATGAAGTGAGAGCCATTGGATCTACAAAGAACTGATGTGCTTAAGTTAGGACATGGGTTAATATAAGAAATTAGGTTAAAGTGTTAAGACTAAGTTCTCATTCATGTTGACAAATATGAATGAAGCCTTAGGGTTAAGACTTTAGGCTAAGAATATGATAAGGGGGACCATGTTAATATAAAATACCCTACCACATAAACATTCAACCATGCCAAAATGTAAGGAACTAAAGGGGAGAAATAAAAGGGGACCAAGCATGATTTTTAGGCTAAGGTTTGGTTATGTTGAAAAATACAACCAATCCTTGGCATAAAAATTAGTCTTAAGTCCAAAGTTGATTCAAAACATTCCCACTAAATTTGTTGCCACCAAATTTGAATTTAAACTAAAGGTCTAAGCTAGGGTTTGTTGAAAGAGGGTTTCAAGATATGAATCCATCTACAATATTTTATAGACTAAAGGCTAATGAAATCCTAAATAGAGCTAATATATGAGAATCTAAGCATAATAAATTGAAGGGAGCTCCATAAAATATGTAAGTTAAGACATGAAATTCAACTATTATCAACATTAGGAAAGGTTAAATCAAAACCATGAGCAAATGGGATAATTTCATCAAGTGTGGATGATCTTCATATTCTAATAAAGTGCAGATTATCAAGTTTTCAATGTGAAGGTTTGAAGTAATCACAAGGGTCCCTATTTTTCATAAATGGGGTATGTTTACCTCAATATTTACTTACATGGGTCTTTCCCTCTACAAAAAGTTCCCTCTTTTCACAAACCTTTAGTCCTCCCTTTTTGGTCTTTTGGTTTCTTGATGTACCATAGTCTTCCTTATCTTTTTGAATTTACCTTTTTGACACCCATTGGGTTTTTATTTTGTGAGTTTCTTCATAAGACCATGGATAGGACCCGACACTCCTCACAAACCTACCATATTTTTCTTCTTTCACTTGCTCTTTATCACCCTCATGGGTTTCTCTTTTATGAAGTTGTAGTGTAAGATTGTGGATAAGACCTGACCCTCCTCATAAAATTACCATATTTTTATATTCTTGATCCTTGTTCTAAGATTTAACTTTCATTTCTTTTGATAGATAGAATTTTGCATTACAATCTATGTTATCATGTTTTCCTCCATTTCCCTCATTCTTATGATAATGAATCACATTTTACTATCATTATATCCCTTTTCACCCTTTGTCACAATTTTTGCAGTTTGAAGTAATTCAAATTGTTCCATGTGTCATACCTCTTAGTTTCCCCTTTCTTTCACTCCACATTGGATAAAACAAGGTTGAAGTTAAGATAACACTTTTATTTCACCTAAATTTATGAGACTCTTAGACTCCATGCTCTTTTAAGTTCTCTCTTGGAAACTAAGTCCCAAATATTCAAATTAAAGTCATCTTTATCACCCATGTTTGGTTTTCCAAATTCATGTGGAAGAGGAATAAGAAAATCCATCATGAAATTTAAAATCCAATTCATTTCAAATAAAAGGCAATAACATATAAAAGGAAACATACAAATATTAAAATTCAAAATCACACCAAAAGACATGATTACAAGTACATCTCTTATCTCTAATCAAAGCTAAAACTCCATAGTTGGCCTCACATAGAGCGGAGGTCCATTAGGGTGTGATAGGCTAGTAGATTGGAACAGGGGAATTTAACAAACTCTATGGTGCTACCAACTTTCTCATGTAAGTACCCAATCTTCATATTAGACTAATGGCACTGTAAAGGGTCTTAAAGAATGGGGAACACATTATGGGAAGGTAGGTCCATTTTAATTTTTATGTATATAGCCTTCATGGTATGATCTATGCACTTCATTTATTAACCTAAGACTTTGTGGCTAAGAGAATTTCTTCAAATCCCTTAAGGTTGACAATATTCTTATTTTGATAAACCTAATTTGAGCATCTTGACTTTGATAAAGAGTTCCTCTACCTTGGTTTTTCCTTTATCCTCCCCTCCACCCATTTCATTTCCCCCCTTGACAAGAAAATCATGATTCTAAATCTATTTTCCCTCTTCTTTAATTCCTTATTCTTCATCTCTTAAAAACATGATATCACTAATTTGTTTCCTTTTTATCTATCCTCAGATAAAAACAATATGGTTGAGAAACTATGGATCATTTTTACACCGTAGAATTACATTTCTAGACTTGTTTTACTTTCATTTTTACCATTTATCATTTGTTGTACTATCCTACTTTTGTGGACAATTTAGTTCAAACCCTTTTTCCATTATTGAGTGAGGATGGCTTATAACTTCTCACTCATCAATGTTCTTTTCCCATTTTATACACCTTTTTCCATTGATGATTGAAGATAAGGATTGTTATTTCTCACTCATCAATGTTGTTTTACTATTTTTACTACTTTTTCATCAATGTTTGATTACCATCTTTTTGACATGTATTTTTGGTTTGACTTAGTGAGTTTACCTTTCTTAATTAAGGTTTACTTGTTTGAGTTTTTTGATCTTTAGTAGCCTTGGATTTTTGGTTACCTAATTTACTCTTATTTTTTACTTGGTCATTTGGTCTAACATAACACTTATCAACCTATCTTGCCAAATTCCCAAGTACATCCCATCCTCATAGCACCACTTATCTTATATTTCTTGTATTTGTTTATTTTTTCTCTTTAGTTTATTATTATTTGGTTTGTCAAAAGTAGTATCCACACCCTTACAATCAAAACTAACAACACAACAAATAACAATATAGCTATATAGGTAAGTCAAATTACACATCACATTTTGTTTTCTAGTTATTTCTTTTCCAGTCATTTACTTTCAATTATTTATGCATTAAGATACTATAATTTTTTTAGCATCAGTATTATGTGTTCTTATGTTATTTCTTGAAGCACCATCCCCTGTTACACCTTAGTGACACATGATGAGCTTCAAGTGGGTTATATGTATACACATAATATTTAAAAACTTTTATCAAATATAGATGCTTTACATATTGTAGGAACCCATCAAGACTCAATCTCTCTAAGTGCGTACCTAAAGGGGTGCACCAGGAAAAGGGTGGGTAGGCCATTGGTGATTCATAGGATATTTGTCCCTTATTTCTAATTATTACCAATCCAACTAGCACCTAAAACTATTCCCTAAGTTATTACTCCTCCCATGCACATTCCTCTAGTCTTTTTCTTATTTCCATCACTCTTTCCTTACTTTATCTCCTTTTGTCTAGTCAATTATACTAGGTTGATTGGGTCAACCCTTTAATATTTAAGGAGATTTTCACTTAAGAGTTATGTTAGCCCTTAGCCAACCTAGCTTAAGACTTAGTGAATAATTGACCAAAAACATACAGGGTCGACTGGGTTGACCCTATACAACCAACATTTTTGAAAGGATTTAGGATGAAATCTTCCTATAAATACAAGATCATTTCATCATTATTTCAATATGTAATCAAGATTTATTATTTGCTCATACTTCTTTACAATCTTTTCTTTTACCATTATACTTGAGGAATCTTAGCTTAGGGTTTCTACTTAGAAAATCTAGTCTTGTGGATAAGTCTTGGATGCTTTAGCCATTTTTAGTGATCCTCACAAAGCATAACAACCTCTTTCAAATCCCCTTTAGATAATAGAGATATTGATTCTTGATTGGTTCACATTTAGGTAAGTATTCTCTAACTTTGCTCCTCTCTTTAGTAGATAGAAGTAGCATAGGTATTGGCTCAAATAATATTACTCTTCATATTCCATGTATTAGAATCTTAATCATACTTAGCTTAATTGAGATACTCCTATACATGTTTTTATTGTTTATAACCCCTCATGATTGTGCCTCAAGCTTTGGTGTGCACTAGATTAGATTTACTTTCTTGTTTTTAAACATAAGTGAAACATTAAACCTAGGACTCTTTAAGGGTTTTTTCATGATTGTGTTACTATAGGCTTTAAAACCCTTCCTAATATGGTGTATTGTGACAAGTGTTCCCCTAATCAAGTCTAGTGGATCTCCATATTGGTCATGCTACCACTTAATAAATGCATTCCCAATCAAAATTATAGGTATGCTCTATCTTCTCTGAGCCAAGATTGATTTATAGACATAAAGCATTTTTGATTGCATACAATACCTATATAAACAAAGGTATTATAAATCATTAAGAATAAGCACTCTCACATTCAAGAGTTATTTCAAATTTTTATATTACTATATCTTCATCATGAATTAATATTACATTTTTCATGCTTGTGCCAAGGGTGGGATATGAGGATAAACACATATATCTACATATAACCATTTCATATACATACATAGGTAAGTGAACTACATCAAAATGATGCCCCATTTTTATTATATAGATAGTACTCAAATTATATGAGATTTTCTAAGGATAAATCAAATATTTCCCTTACCCATTGTCACCCTTTTGCATTTTACATCCATTTTTATAATGTTTACAAACTAAGGGTTTGATTTTATAGGTGTGTGAATATGTGAGAAGTCTTAATAAAAAGGGTTTATATAAGTTTGTCTCAATCCCTTTGTGTTTACCAGTGTTCTTGTTAAATAGATACTTGTCAAAATTGTAATTTATAATTGTTTTTATAAATTAATAGCATAAATCAAATTATACTAATTATATATAATTTGATTTTATTATCTTATTGATCTAAATTTTTGATAATAAATTGGTTGTTTGTTAGCATTGAATGTGATATTTTTCATAATTGATATACTTTGGGATAAAAATCTAAAATAGATCCTCAACATGTATCTAAAATCTAAATAACCCATTTCATTTTCAAATACATCAACATTTTTAATACCAAATATAAAAATACCACATAAACTAATCAATTAAAGTATAAATATCAATTACGTGTACAATATCAAAATGCCACATAAGATTCTCTATCACAATAAAAACCACATCTAATGATCATATACAAGTATAAATATTCCACATGAGTCCAAAATAAAAAAATTAAACTAAAAATCTCTATGTGTGTGTGTGTGTGTGTGTGTGTGTGTGTGTGTGTGTGTGTGTGTGTGTGTGTGTGTGTGTGTGTGTGTGTGTGTGTGTGTGTGTGTGTGTGTGTGTGTGTGTGTGTGTGTGTGTGTGTGTGGGTGTGTGTGTGTGTGTGTGTGTTTGTGTGTGTGTGTGTGTGTGTGTGTGTGTGTGTGTGAAAATGTTTATACAAGTATAAAATGATTGAAAGGGACTCTAAAATGGATTCATCATGATGTAAATCACCACCACCATGTACTAATAATCTAGTATGCAAAGAAGAAACCCCATTTTCAACTACTTGTGATCTCGTGTGAGATTGACTCCTATTATCATGGTCCTCATATATGGTCAATCACTCATTTAGTGTTGTATGCTCACATTCAAATTATAGATACTCCTAAAAAATGATTTAGCCTTGAACTTTCATTAGAGTAGGAGATGGCATATATCGTGTTGTGATTTTTGGTCTCAACTGATCACATTCCACAATAATCACATATCTATCAACTATTAACTCATCATGCTCTATCTATAATATGAAAATGAAATATAGTTTATTTTTAAACCAACCTATTTATATGAGTTCAATTTTATTCTTTAAAATAATTTCAATAAATTCTAATTAAATATAAACACATGTGCACATAATATCTCGAGAAATACATGTTAGAATCACTCCCCATGAGTTGAAATGAAACACATAGAAAACACTCTTTTTCATGGTATTATTTTCACCACACTAGATAACTTTTTCATAAATGTTAAATTTCATGATTACTTACAATGCATATTTTTCTACCTTTAGAAAACTTTTCCAAATTACAATAAATTATCATACTATAATAATCAAAATGTTATATCAAATAAATCAAAAAGTTGATGGATTTTTAATTTAAATAAACTATAAACATGCACTTCCTTATTTGAATATGATGGACTTGATTATCTCATTCCTTGCATCAAATTTATAGGGAACATCAATTAGGCTTATTAAAAATTAAATTATGAAGGATTCATAAATGTTCAAATTTATCATAGGTGCTACTTTTTTGACATATTAAATAATATACAAAGTAATATTACGGGCACATGACATACAGGTTCACTCAAAACTAGATCAAAGACAAATACAAAGATGCAAATAATGCAAAATCAGATTATATGATAAAGTACAAGGTTTATAAAGGTGTAAACTTAAAAAAATAGATTCTAAAATAGAGTATAAGTTTTCAAAAGATTCAAAATTATTCATAAATCAAGTGTATAATAATTTAGCATGTAAATAAAAAAATTGGGGGCATATGACATACATATGCACTCAATTTTCAAATACTCAAGGCATAAAATCATGCGCACTTGAATGCATATGCATGGGCATGTGCAAAAAAATTATAAGAGAAAATTTACATGTTGAAAATACATTTTATAATTTAACATATCGATGCACAACATTTTATATCATTGGAAAATATTTATAAGGGCATGATTCTCAATCATCCTCATGTTTATTCAAAGTGGGAAAAATGCAATCTTTCAAATCTTAAAGTTTCAATTTTTAAAGTGAAAAGAGAAAATAAAAAAATCTTCAAATTCAAAGGTAAAAACATTCATTTCAATACAATTCTTTAATAAATATGGTCATGATTGGGACATGAATTTTCTTCATTCTATTTTGATCATGAAAAATAGAATTTATATCCTTCTATAGTTGTGTGATTTGAATCTATGTAAGTGATGTATGTTTAAGCCTAGTGACAGTCAATAGCCATGTCATCAAATATAGTGAACATGGAATGGTTTCACTTCTTTTTTTGGATCAGTATTATTTGTCTTAATTTGTGACCCATAATAGAAGAAACTATTGGACTTAGTCAATCTGATGGAATGAAGGGAGATAATAGTACATGGGATAAAATGTATCCTCATTAATTTGAAGATTGATTTTGGTTCAATCCAAGGACTAAGGAGTTTAACCAAATTTTTACTCTAAGAGTATAAGTTATTACCACTATAGGTTTGATTGATATGAGAATTCATGTTCATATACATGATTGCTAATGATTTTCCTAAATCATATTGTCTACTTATTTTAACTAATAAAAACTTAGTGTTACTTCACTGCAACTCATATCAAGATATTATAAGGTACAAAAATGATTAAAAGAGAGCAAGGTAAAAAAGAGAATAGGTTGTCTTAGATTGAAAAAATATCTTAACACTTCAAGATGAGATAGATCTTGACCATAGTTACACCACTATGTGCTTGGTTTAATTTTTGTATGAACATCAATGACTCAATGGGTAAACTTATAAGGAAATATCAAAATCCATTAATCTATTGGATTCACTATAAATAAATCCTATCTTTTATTATGTCATTATTGCACACCATGAGTACAATCAACCTAATTAAAATAAAGCATAAATAAATCCAATGGAATAGTTATAATAGTTGTTTCACATTATAACTAAGACAATCATGTATGACCAAATTACATTATCAAATCTTATCATATGATTAGTTAGCCAATGAATGCCTTCGAGTGGATTATATGTATACACAATATTTCAAAACTTTTATAAAATACCTATGCTTTACATATTGAAAGAATCCATCAAGACTCAATCTCTCTAAGTTCATGCCTTAAGGGGTGCATGAGGAAAAGGGTGGGAAGACCATTGGTGATTTTTAGGATTGTTGTCCCTTATTTCCAATTATTACCAATCCAACCATCACCTAAAACTATTCCCTAAGTTATTAATCCTCCCTTGCACATGCCTCTAGTCTTTTTCTTCTTTCTATCACTCTTTTCCTTACTTTATCTCCTTTTGTCCAGTCAATTATACTAGGTCGATTGGGTCAACCCTATACTATTTCAATAGATTTTCACTTGAGAGTTATGTTAGCCCTTGGCTGACCTAGCTTGAGACCTAGTGAATAATTGACCAAAAACATATAGGGTCGACTGGGTTGACCCTATACAACCAAATTTTTTGAAAGTATTTAGGGTGAAATATTCCTATAAATACAAGATCATTTCATCATTATTTCAATATGTAATCAAGAGTTATTATTCACTCATACTTCTTTACAATCTAATATTCCACCATTCTACTTGAGAAATATTAGCTTAGGGTTTCTACTTAGAAAATCTAGTCTTGTGAATAAGTCTTGGATGATTTTTCCATTTGTAGTGATCCTCACAAACCATAACAACCCCTTTTTAATCCCCTTTGGCTAAGGGAGATATTGAGTCTCGATTGGCTCACATTGAGGTAAGTATTCTCTAACTTTGCTCCTCTCTTTAGTAGATAGAAGTAACAAAGGTATTGGCTCAAATAATATTACTCTTAATATTCCATGTATTAGGGTCTTACTCATAATTATCTTAATTTAAATACTCATATACATGTTTTTATTATTTATAACCCCTCATGATTGTGCCTCAAGCTTTGGTGTGCACTAGATTAGATTTACTTTCTTATTATTAAACATAAGTGAAACATTAAACCTAAGAATATTTTAAGGTTTTTTCATGATTGGGTTAGATTGTAGGATTTAAAACCCTTCCTAACATGGTGTATTGTGACAAGTGATCCCCTAATTGAATCTAGTGGATCCCCATATCAGCCATTCTACCACTTAATAAATATACTCCCAATCAAAATTGTAGGTATGCCCTATCTTCTCTAAGCCAAGATTGATTTATAGACATAAAACATTTATTATTTCATACAATACCTATATAAACAAAGGTATTATAAATCATTAAGAATAAGCACTCTCACATTCAAGAGTTATTCCAAATTTTTATATTACTACATCTTCATCATGAATTACTATTACATTTTTCATGCTTGTGTTAAGGGTGGGCTATGAGGATAAACACATATATCTACATATCACCATTTTATATACATACGAAGGTAAGTGAACTACATCAACATGATGCCCCATTTTGGTTATATAGGTATCACTCAAATTATATGAGATTTTCTAAGGATAACTCAAATATTCCCCTTACCTATTGTCACCCTTTTGAATTTTATGTCCATTTTGATAATGTTTAGAAATTAAGGGTTTGATTTTATAGGTGTGTGAATATGTGATAATTATTAACAAAAAGGGTTTATATAAGTTTATCTCAATCACTTTGTGTTTATCAGTGTGCTTGTTGAATAGATACTTGTCAAAATTGTAATTTATAATTGTTTTTATAAATTAATAGCATAAATCAAATTATATTAATTATATATAATTCAATGTTATTCTCTTATTAATCTCGATTTGTTGATAATAAATTGGTTGTTTGTTAACATTGAACGTGATATTTTTCATAATTGATATACTTTGGGATAAAAACCTAAAATAGATCCTCAAAATGTATCTAAAATCTAATTAACCCATTTCATTTTCAAATACATCAACATTTTTAATACTAACTATAAAAATACCAGATAAACTACTCTATCAAAGTATAAATCTCAATTACATGTACAATATCAAAATACCACATAATATTCTTTATCAAAGTAAAAACCACATCTAGTGATCATATACAAGTATAAATATTCCACATGAGTCCAAAATAAGAGAAAATAAACCACAAATCCATGTGTGTGTGTGTGTGTGTGTGTGTGTGTGTGTGTGTGTGTGTGTGTGTGTGTGTGTGTGTGTGTGTCAAAATGTTTATACAAGTATAAAATGATCAAAAATCACTCTAAAATGGATTCATCATGATGTAAATCACCACCACTATACACTAATAATCTAGTATGCAAAGAAGAATTCCCTTTTTCAACTACTTGTGATCTTGAGTGAGATTGAGTCCTATTCTCATGGTCCTCATATATGATCAATCACTCATTTAGTGTTATATGCTCACATTGAAATTATACATACTCATAGAAAATGCTTTAGCCTTGAACTATCATTGGAGTAGTAGGTGACATATATTGTCTTGTGTGTTTTGGTCTCAACTGATCACACTCCAAAATAATCACGTATCTATCAACTATTAACTCATCATGCTCTATCTATAATTTGAAAATGAAATACATTTTATTTTTAAACCAACATATTTATATGAGTTCAATTTTCTTCTTTAAAATAATTTAAATAAATTTAGATTAAATTTAAACTCATGTGCACATAATATCTCAAGCAATACATGTCAGAATCACTCCCCACGAGTTGAAATGAAACACATAGAACACACTCTTTGTCATGGTATTAATTTTACCCCACTAGATAAATTTTTCATAAATGCTAAATTTCATGCTTACTTACAATGCATATTTTTCTACCTTAAGAAAAAAATTCCAAAATACAATAAATTATCATACTATAATAATCAAAATGCTAAATCAAATAAATTAAAAATTTGATGGATTTTTAATTGAAATAAATTATAAACATGGACTTCTTTCTTTGAATATGATGGGCTTGATTATCTTATGCCTTGCATCAAATTTATAGGGAACATCAATTAGGCTTATTAAAAATTAAATTATGAAGGATTCATAAATGTTTAAATTTATCATAGGTTATAGATTTTGACATATTAAATAATATACAAAGTAATATTGGAGACACATGACATACAAGTTCACTCAAAACTAGATCAAAGACAAATACAAATATGCAAATAATGCAAAATCAGATTATATGATAAATTACAGGTTTTATAAAGGTGTAAACTTAAAAAAATAGATTATATAATAGATAATAAGTTTTCAAAGATTTGAAATGATTCATAAATCAAGTGCATAACAATTTAGCACATAAATAAAAAATTGGGGGCATATGACATATATATGCACTCAATTTTAAAATGCTTAAAGCATAAAATCAAGTGCACTTGAATGCATATGCATGGGCATGTGCAAACAAATTATAAGAGAAAAGTTACATGTTGAAAATACATTTTACAATTTGACATATCGATGCACAACATTTTATATCATTGGAAAATATTTATAAGGGCATGATACTCAATCATGCTTATGTTTATTCAAAGTGGGAAAAATGAAATCTTTCAAATATTAAAGTTTTAATGTTCAAAGTGAAAAGTGAAAATAAAAAAATCTTCAAATTCAAAGGTAAAAACATTCATTTCAATACAATTCTTTAATAAATGTGTTCATGATTGGGACACGAATGTTCTTCATTTTATTTTGATCATGGAAAATAGAATTTATATCCTTCTATAGTTGTGTGATTTGAATCTATGCAAGTGATGTATGTTTGAACCTAATGACACTCAATAGCCATGTCATCAAATCTATTGAACATAGAATGGTTTCACTTCTTTTTTTGAATCAATATTATTGGTCTTAATTTGTGACCTGCAATAGAAGAAACTATTGGACTTAATCAATCTAATGGGATGAAGGGAGATAATAGTACATGGGATAAAATGTCACCTCATTAATTTTTAGATTGATTTTGGTTCAATCAAAGGACTAAGGAGTTTAAACAATTTTTTACTCTAATAGTATAAGTTATTACCACTATAGATTTTATTGATATGAGAATTCATGTTCATTTACTTGATTACTAATGATTTGTCTAAATCATATTGTCTACTTATTTTAACTAATAAAAACTTAGTGTTACTTCACTGCAACTCATTTCAATCTATTATAAGGTAAGATATCATCAAAAAGGATAAAAAGAGAGCAAGGCAAGGTAAAAAAGAGAAGAGGTTATCTTAGATCAAACAAATATCTTAACACTTCAAGCTAAGATAGATCTTGACCATAGTTATCCACTATGTGCTTCGTTTAATTATTGTACAGACATCAGCGACTCAATGGGTAAACTTATAAGGAAATATCAAATTTATTAATCTATTATATTTACTCTAAATAAGTCCTAGATTTTATTATGTAGATATTTCACACCATCAATACAATCAACCTAATTAAAACAACTCATGAATAAATCCAATGGAATAGTTATAATAATTGTTGCACATTATAACTAAGACAATCATGTATGACCAAATTACATTATCAAATCTTAGAATTCATTGGAAAGATAAATAAAAATATTGAAGACATTAAATGATAAAAAATAATAATATATATACCATTTTATATTATTTCATAACATTCATATCCACAAGAAAATAATTAAGGCCAAAGGCAAGGGAAAAGGGCTTGTGTGATCCAAGCCAATTCTAGTATCATCTCAATGCCTCAAGTACTGACCAAACCTTGACAGAAAATATAGTAAGAATAGAGGAAAGACAAATTCAATCCTATCATAATTTTTTTAGAGTTTCAACCCAAAATATATCACCCCCTAAAAATTAACTAAAGTAACAAAACATACAGGAAAAATTGGTGCAATCTAGGCCACTTTTAGAAGCATCTCGATTCCTAAAATTTTGACCTAATGAATGCACATTGGTGAAAACATGAAGGAAATATAGGTGTAATTATAACACAATTCCAATAACATTCTAACTTAAAAATTCTCAACCTTTGATCATGGATATGCATCCCCCTTAAATAGGTAATTTGAGAAACTTATGTTATTGTATTCCAACTCAACCCACTAACAGGGCAATTAAAAATAGTCAATGATGATTATGGAATGTTATTGAGATTATAACTGACTTACTATATTGACCATGATGATCACTTAGAGTTGTTATAATGGTGTATAGAGATTATCCCCACTCGACCCACACATCTCCTTTTGAATCAAACTGAGCACATAGTTGTTATCACTTATATTTTCACCCTTTGAGGAGATTTCTCATCTCTCCTCATCCAAGTGGCATAATTGAAATTCCTCTAGTCTTCTGGTGGGCCTAAGGATGAGGTGAATCTATATATATGGTTTGTTCCCTTCATGTACCACTTTTGATCACTACTACACCTAAACTTTGGGCGGGGGGGAAAGGAGAGAGAAAACTAAAAATAAACTATCCTAAAGGAGGTGATACACTAAATAATTTTATTACTTCCAACTAATTTCATGTTACACATGAAACCAAGAGACTAACCAAATATACACTTCTCTAATCTTTATCTTCTCACATCAATATTACATTATGAGGCTATGGATGAATTTTTAGGCTAGGAAGATTAGATAAGATGCCTTGAATGGCACTAGTGAATATATTAACTCACTTGACCTTGACACTTCCTAAAAAACTTCACATTCCCTACAAGAAGAATCTTCCCAAATTAAATAAGATGAAAGAATGAGACAACATGCTAAGAAAATCATAGTTATCACTAAGCAAGATCAATCATCAAAGTAAAATACACTATGGATATTCATGAAAAGGTAAAAATTAGTAATCTTATTGATAAAATGGTATGAAAATGAGTAGGATTCACCATACTCATGTGGATCATAAGTTACAATAGCCAAAATGGCTAGTTCTTATAGAACTTAAGAGAGAGAGGAGAAGAGAGAAGTCCAAAGGTCATAAGGACACTTGTCAAGATGACAAAATGAGTTAATTTTTAATTATAAGAGGATATGGTATGAACCATGCAAGGTTAATAAGCACAAGTGTCCATACAAGGCATGAAACTCTTAGAAAGTAGCATAAAACTCATTATTCTAGCTTTAAAAATTACCTTCATGATTTGGAACTATTTTAACATCCCAAAACTGATTAAGGATAATTTTTATGATTGGAATTAATGTAAATTCTTTCATACATGCCTCTCCATGCATTGGTTTCAGGCCTAGTCATCTAAAATCATTGGGGAATGAGCCATCATCATTTGTAGTCCAAAAAACTCTTCCTTCATGCACCCTGCACACTTGGCCTCAAAAACAGCATTAGTTTCCCATGAAAATACCTTTTATGTAGTGTGTGACACCTTTTAAATACCTTCCATGGCTTTAGAGGCATTAGGCACACTTTAAAATCAGCTCACTTGAAGTTTTCCATCCTTCTCACTAGCTTGGTCATTATGTTAGTTTTGACTAGTTGAGATGAAGTAATTGGTTTAGGCACTTAGGTTTTATTTCAAGGCATTAAATTTACATGGGAAGTTATATTAAGTCCTAATATTCCCTCCTATGTGATTATCATCTCTTTAAACATCCTAAAACATGCACAATGCATAAAATTGTCAAGAAAATCCTATTTTGCACTCCATCTATATAGTTACACACAACTATTCTTGATGGTGAGTATCCTGATAGAGTATTATATATACTCCAATCATCATTATAGGAAAAATTTTCCATTATAGTATCTTACCATCCTCATCTTTCTAATTGGGTCTTTATAAGGGTTTACCAAGGGTTTTAGATAGTTTGACATCTTAAACTTTATTCATAAAGGTTAGATGTTTAATTTGCCAAAAAAATACACTATATCATATTATAGTATCCCTTATAACTCCTCTAAACTTCATTGACCTCCATGAAAATCCTCATGAAATATGTGATGAATCAAACCTCTCCTATCGATCTTGTTTCTCCACTTTGCATAGGTCTAATGTAGTTCTGAGCTCAAAATGAAGTTATTCATGATTATTATATAGACTTAAATCTTTAACACACATATAATGACCATATAATCATGATCTAATATGATAATAATCATGTCTTAGGTTATAAGTGTGAATGATTCCCCATTTGGATACTAGGCCTAAACCTTGCACAAAATGACTTTTTATAGCTTTACTTTCTTCTAAATAGCCTATATACCTATTTTTTATGTCATAAATTTTTTTCAATCCATGGGATTATCATCTCATTATAGGAGTAAAAGTGGTTCTCCATTTGGCTTTAGGCCCAAATTATGCTTGATAGGCCTCTTTGTGTACTTTGGTGTTTTAGACTATCCTATTGGATCTTCTCATCCCTACTTGGTTTCTCATGATGTTATATATGATATCCAGCTTTCCAAATATTCTTGAAATGTATAAACATATCTTGGTTAATCCATTCCACCATTCTTTCCAATATTTTTAGGTTTCATGTGCAAAGGGAGTGCTCTCTATCTGAGATAAAATATACGGCATTCCCATATTTCCCCAAACAAATGTGAATATTTTATTGGACTCTATAGTCCATAAACATGTTATTAAACAAAATTTATCCCTTTTTGTGATTATTTGACCATATAAGCTCTTAAAGACCCAAGATAGACTATTTAAAAAGGTAGACTATGTTTATGTTTGAGTATAGATTGTGTTGATTGATTGGGGTTCCATCCTTAACTATTTCCATGTCAGTGGTGTACCATGGACAATCCATTCTCATTTTCCAATCACCTATCATGATTATTAACACTCTTTAATTCATACTCCTGAGTTTTATTGTCTTAGCCTATAGACTATATTTCTATTTAGGAATACCCCTATAGGTGCATTTATATGGATTAGGTAGTATAACATTGAGATATCCATCCTAAGGCCTTTTTATGGTCATTTATAATATTATTTGGACCTATGTTCACCCTAAATATTCTCAAACATCATTGTCTACTTAGTTACAACTATAGGTGAGTATTTTGAATGCTAAGACACATGTAGGTAATCATGGGATATGGAGTAAAAAATTTCAACCTTCTCTACGTGACACTTGGATCAAGAAAACTATTAAATCATATATGCATGCTTTGGTAATTCCATCTCATACCTCCATCTTGGAATATGTGTTTCCTTATTTGAGGTTGTATGTGTGTATCTCCTTGTGAAGGGGTACTTGTAGGTGCCAAAGAGACTCAATCATTACATATCAACTCCTTTTGATGGTTCCCTCTAGCTCAAATATGTTATTTTTACACCATTAAAACCATTGAAAAATGAAGGCATGTCTTGTAATTTTAACATTGGGTGAAGAGTTTATTTTAGGAGCTCAAAGCTTATAGGTGAATTTTGCTTGGGTTTAGTGCATAAAATCACAACTTTGGGCCTACAAAAAACTCACCTCCCATGATCAAATGCCCCTCAAATTCTAAAAATTCCTTGTTGTATATTGAGGCTACAATTTATGGTCATCAATATTCATAAAAGGTCTTTGCAACCTTATTATGAGATATCATCAAAACACTGAGAATCTCTATTTTGGTCTTTTGGGGAAAATCTCCCTAAACATATTCATTTCACCTTTAGAGACAAATTACCCTCTTTTTATCCACTTATAATTTCACACGTGTGTAATTATCTCCTTAACCCCTTATTACTCCAAGAAAAGGTTCATCGTGCTTTAATTCCCCATATGACAACTCAACTTATTATCAAGGACCACTTATAGGTAGCTATTTTAGTGTATACAAGCAATAAGGTGAAAATATGGATAGTAGCATTGTAATTGGAATTAAATGGGTTTTATATCTATTTAAAACCTCAAAATTCACTCTTCACACCTCAAATATCCTAAAACCACCACTAAGTTTCTATTATAGCATGACATCATCATGGAAACCCATGTATATGAAGATGGAGTTGTATGCAGGTAAGAGATTGGGATATTTAATATACCTCACAAAGACATGCTTTGATAACCAAATAATATCTCATAACTATGTTTAAATTTAACATTAATATGTTTTTAAACTCAAACAAGCTTTCACACCTCCCTTCCAACATTGAACCCTTCTTCCACAACACTTGTAGGTGTAGTTCCATGGTGCAAATAAAGTAAAGGTGGTTGATGATTAGCTATTATAGTCCTCATAATTTAAATGAAAATGGGGTTTACTTTATTTTTTTTATGATAATGTATTCATCCTCTCAAGACTATAGTTATAGCCTCATGGATGTGTTAAAGACTTCAACCCAACTCTTAGTTGACTACTCATGATAGTCATGGAGTAAAATAACTATCTCTAACTTATAGCTATAGCTTTATGGAGGATTAATTTTAAGGATGATCTTATAATTAAATGAAACATCATTTTAAACATGGAAACCAACCATCAATAACCTTTGACACCATTGACAGGACATGAAGGTGTTGGAAGTGGTGAAAAACTACCTACTACATAGAATGGGACCAGTCTATAAACCTAAATTTATTAGCTAATAAAAACACCTTGAAACATGAAACAAAAATGGTGAAATTATATAAGGAATATAAAATCATTTTGAATCAACCTCAATAATTGGTTTATATGGACTTGTCCAAAATGGAGCAAAACCTATAGGGTATATAGATTAGTAGGTAGAAAAACACATTAAATTTCATGAGGATGGTTCATAAAGAATAGGCCACCATTATTTGAACTATTTTTATGTAAATTAATATCTCTAAGTTTAATTTCACCTCCCCAAGGCATTTGATCTAGATCCTTCCCTACTACGTGTACCAAGTACAAACCTGAAGACTAGCTTTATGTGCCTAAAAGGATAAAAAAGGATTAAAATGGTTTTAGAAATTTTTAAAAACTTTAAAAAATTTCAATAATTAAAATGGATATAATTAATCTTAATATTCATTCCATGACCTTTTCCCATGTGGCACACTTCCCCATGGGCCATACAAGTGCCAAACTCTTCTCTTTTCCCAAGAAAACTACTCTTTCTTCTAAATCACCTACCACTTTCAGATATAAATAGTTACCTAAGACATAATATGAAACATTTCACATGAAATAACATTTTGACACCTTCAAATTTCCATAATAGGCCATACAACTCATTTAATGCTTGTTTATGACCCCCAAAATGACTCTAAGGACTGGAAAGACTAATTTACCAAGGCTAATATGATATGTAATAACATAAAAAGACATATCATACATCCTATTACATTATATTATACCCAAAAAGAACCTAAAACTCAATTTTTTACCTATAGGTGCCCTGATTTGACCTGTAGGGTCAAAATTTGTCAACAATAGTCTAATCCCAGGCCTTGACTATTTTGACAAATGAGATGACCTCAAAATTTCATATGATCAAAATGTTGATATGGATAACATCATGTAATTTTCCCCCCCCCCCATAAAGTCACATGTCATCTAGGGATCTATCTCCAAGACCTTGGGCTTTTTACTCCACCAACACTTATGCACACTAGATTGGATAAGGGCCCCTTTTCACTAAATCTATGGTATTTGTTTATGTTTTCAATCTCTTTATTTATATAAATAATATTTTATATGATATACAACCATCAATTTTAAATTATTTATTCTCTATTGAATTTTAGGATTCCATCAGGTTGAGGACTTAAGTTTGACATTTAAATGACATATAAACGATCGTCAATTTCTTACTCAAAACCTTGATGACATCATTGGGAGCCATGTGGTAGTTTATTGTTATATGGGGTTTCTCATTCTCTAACATATCTAACACCTTTGATATTTGGACATGTAGTGACCTCTATTTGGTTCTAATCCACCTAGGCCCTAATAATTTTGACAGCCTCAAGAACTTACATGTATAATAGCTTTTGCGTGTCTCTTCCTCATTAACTAAGATCTCTTGGGGATATAACAAGTTTGACACCCATAATATACTAGTAGGTATGACATATTCTATATCTCTTCCTCGTTAATCATTCTCTCCTAAGTCTCTAACAAGTTTGACACTTTTAGGAGACTAATAGGTTTGACAACTCCCATGTGTCTTTTCGTCATTCGTCAAGATCTCTTAGGACTTTAACAAGTTTGACACCCCCAAGATAATGAAATTTTTGATAGATTCCACATATCTTCCTCATTCATCGAGATCTCTCAAGGCTCAACATGCTTTCATTTTTACACCTTTAGGCCCTATGTTATTCTTGGGCTCTTTTCTCCTCACTTTGCTAGCCTTGAACTAATGGAGTAGTAGTATGTCACCATGTGGTAAAATATTGCTAACCTAGAAGCCTAGGACTACAAAAACTACCCCATGACTATGGAGTAGTAAAATGATCCCATATGGTTTAATACAAATAGCTCAAAGGCCTAAAATATTTTTAAAACTATTTAAGTCTTGTAAAGTAATGGAAATCTGTCATGTGGCTATAAGAACACTTCTGAAGAAACATCTAAGTGTTGAAAGGATTTTATAAATGGGTGTACATGATGATGACACTTAGATGGATGGTAGGATCTCTAGGAGCACTTCACACTAATAAATTCTTTGAACTCATGAAATCCCATGAAAGACTTTTAGCTTTGATAATATCCTAGTATCAAAACATAGGGTCCAAGAAACTAAGATCAAGGCACAAAAACCTATCTATGGGCATAGGAAATTGAGTTTAAAGTCTCACGAATTGATTTGAAGGGATGGGAACTATGTTTACAAAAACACAAAGGGATAAAACAGCTTCAAAGGGTATTATTTAGGTTATTCCATTAAAATCAAATTGAAATAAAACTAAATAGAGACCAAATGGAGTTTTTATGACTTAAAAAAAGTCAAATTTCATTAAAATCAAACATTTAAAGTGCTTATTTAGACTCAACATGCTAAACAAGATGAAAAAAAAGGGTCCTCATTTGAATTATAAAAATGGGGACATGTTGGAACATAATAAATGGTAACTTATATAGGTAAAATGTTTCAAAATCATTTAGAACCCAAACTCTTTAGTTTAGATAAATCCAAAAATTAAATCACAAACCTTCACATCTTCACACAAGCATAAACTATGAGCAATCCTTTAGACAAAATTAGAGAGATTAAGGAATTGAAGTTTAATTCAACACATTTCATACTAAGTTTCAATTTATATTTAGACCATTAGTGTGTGAAAAGTGATTAATTCTTTATAGATCTTGAATTTACATAAAATAATTTAGACATGCCTAAGAAACTAAAACTTATGAGAAGGAAAACATTAGTTATTCATCTTCGAGAGAATTGAATGTGAATTTGTATGCTTCCATATAGGCATCTATATCCCTAATAGAGAGGTCTCTAGTCCCACTCAAGGTCTTGTTCCACTACCATCTAGGCCAAAGAGCCTATGGTGGAGATTACTAGAATCCCCCTTTCAAGGAAAAATTTAGAGTTTGCATTTTTATTTTGTTTCCTTCAAAAAATTCCTTCTTAAAATAGATGTTATAGTTTTATCCATTGATATTTGGGTACCAATCCATGGTTATAATGATTGACTCAAAAAAATTAGAATATTAAGACAAATTCAAGCTAAATCAATGTTTCCATTTACTTTAGATGTTCAATTAAGCGAAATTGATGGATTTAGACAAGAAAAGAAACCTTTCTAAAATCCACACATTATTTTTAGAATCATGGTCCTATAAAATGTATAAAATTTATAAAATAAAACTAAAGAAACCTATGTAATTTTTCAAACATGATTTTTCACTTTCTAACTTTAAAAGCTAAAATAATTATCTGAATTATACATCCACAATTTAAGGTCCCTTAGCCTACTAACACAAGAAAAATGGAATTCACAATGTCTGCCCTTTTACTTAGTTATTTTATTTCAAAAAAGGGATTATTAATAAAATGGGGTGCCTAAGACAAGTAACGTGCCAAAATTTTGAGGTAAAGTAGGGCCAGAATAGGCCCACAAAAAAACCAAACCAAAGGAAGGAAAGATATAAAGTAGGAAACCTACTCTAAAGAAAGGGAAAATAAGATACAACAAGGGATGATAAATGAACACCAATAAATCAAAGAAAAAAAGGAAATATAATTTTATTTACAAGAGGTTTTCTTAATTAAATGCATGATTGAATAAGTTTGACACTTGATTTGTTTAGGATTTGGAGAATGTAAAATGACATAGCTAATTTATTATATGTTTTCATCCAAGGTGGAAAACACTATCCCATAAATATTTTTCAATGTTAATTTCATGCAATTGAATCAAAATCATATTACCTAGATCAACATTATGCTTACATATAATTTACTAAAGTTTATTGAAGGCATGAAGGATAGGGTAAATAAAATACCTTGACCCATTCATAGAATTGTGAAGAAAAGTGAGGATTGGAGCTAATGCATAACAAAATATCTTCAACATCCAACTTGGGAGGGGTATGAAGAGATCTTGTTTGAGTTAGATCATATTTAGCTTCCTTATCCATTAACATCACTTCTTTATTCAAGCCATTATATTCTTGATCTTCCTCATTTAATGCCTCCACTACTGAGAAGAGTTTATGGTTGCTTTCAATTGGTTTGAATACAAGGATAAACTAGGGAGATATTGAATCAACTTCAAGTTATTTCAACTCATTCTAGTCAAAGGAACAACCCATTATTCTTTGAATTTATTCTTCATGGCACTAGTCCAAATCATCTATGATTTATTCCCATTCATCTTCCTCCAATGATGAGAGGAAAGCCAAACTACTGCATATATATGCTCATCATCCTAAATCAACCTTGTAAATATATGAGTAGGATCAAATGATAAGGATGCTTGAAATACAAAATATTCATCTTCCTCCACTTGTTCCTCCAACTCTTTGAATGGTTATTTATCTAGTTTACTGCATGAGGTATCATGTTGTTCTCCTCCATACTCAAAAAAATGTGTCTACATGTACTCATAATGATCACTATCTTCAAACACCTAATTATAATTAGTATAATCATAAGTGTGACATTCATCTACTTCAATATTTTAAAAATAACTAGTATTATTAGAAATATTTACCTAAAGATCCTACCAATCATAAACAAGGAATTATTTTAATTGAGGCTTGAGAATGGTGATTTTGGGAATGAAATGGTCAATATCTACTAATTCATGAATATTTGAGTCATCTAAGATAAGAACATCCAATATTTGATCTCCTATGTTTTCTTATAGCATATGATAATTGGACCCTTCTGAATTTAAGACCTCATCATTTTTATTCTCATTTAAAGTGCATTTTAGTTGTTCTTACAACTTTAATATTTCCTCCTTAATGGCTAGAATATGTTCCTCCACTTTTCTTATGTCATAATTTATAGTGGTAGAAATTTTAGGATCAGATTTATCATAATAAAAAAATTCTTTTTTAATTATTATAGGGGTTTTTTATCATTTTAATCAATAGATATAATATTTAACATGAAGGTCGGGTCTTCTACCTAGCTTCCAAATTGTAGAAAAAATTGATTTTAAAGAGTATCACTTCTAGAGATGGAATTAAGTGCCAAACTTAAAAATCAAAAACATGATTCTTATTCTAGAGTGAAGGTAAATAGTATTTAGGTTACATCCTCATTTTATACATTTAAAATGTGCATATCACACCTATATTAAATAAGGTGTTCCTTAGCAATTCTATTATGATTTCTTGGAAATCTAGGAAGGAAGTCAAAGTGGTTATCAGGAAATTCATGATGATTGCCAAAGATTATGGATGAATCAACAAGATAAGACATGGTGATATCCCTAAGATTTAATGAAATATGGATAGGCTATAAAATTATCGAATAATATGTGCAACAAGTTTATCCCCTGGTTTCTATTCCTCTTATGTCTCAACAAGTGAAAAAAGAAATGGGAAAATTTAAATCTAAACATTGTGATCTTTATATTGGGGTCCAATTTATTTTCAAATAGACAAAAATCAAAATATAAAATAACAATAAATAATGGTCAGAAAGATTAAATTAATGAAAACAATATGGCCCTCCTTCTAGCACCAGTTGTGTTGGTTTCAATTGTAGCTATTAGGCTTATTCAATTTGATGTGACAAAGGAAGTTAACAACACATGGGATGAAATATTCCCTCATTAATTTTAGGATTGATGTTGGTTCAAACCAAGGACTAATTAATTTAAATAAATGTTTACTCTAATGGTAGTGTTACTACCACTAGAGTTTCAATTGATATGAGCATTCAGGTTCATTTACTTGCTTGCTAATGATTTGTCTAAATATTTTTGTCTACTTGATTCAACTAATAAAACATTTATGTAATGTTTCACTAAAAATAATTATAATCTAATATAAGGCAATACATTATTAAATAGATTAAAAAAAGAGCAATGTATAAAAGAGATAGATTTGTCATAGATTGAGAAATATATAAACACTTCAAACTAAGATAGAGGCTGACCATAGCTATACCATTATGTGTATTTTCTAAATATTGTACAAATGTTAGTGACTTAGTGGGAAAGATTATAAGGAAATAATACATTAATATATTGGATTAACTCTAAATAAATCCTAATTTGTATTTTGAAGCTATTTCACACCATGATTATAAGTAGCCTAATTTAAAAAAATCATTAATAAATTTAATTGACAACTTATAATAACTAAGACAATCATGTATGACCTAATTTCATAGTAACTCTTAGAATTAATTGACAAGCTAAATATAAAGACTGAAGATATTAAATCAAAAGACATAATGTGTGTGTGTGTGTGTGTGTGTGTGTGTGTGGTGTGTGTATGTATATAATTATGTCTTTTCATTTAATGTCTTCAGTCTTTAGATTTAGCTTATCAATTAATTCTAAGAGTTACTAATGAAATTAGATCATACATGATTGTCTCAATTATAATATATATATAGAATTTTAAGATTATTTCATAGCATTTGCATCCATAGGCAAGTAATTAAAGCTAAAGGCATGGGAGAAAGCCTAGTGTGATCTAGGCCAATTCTAGCAACATCTCGATGCCTCAAGTGTAGAAAAATCCTTGGTATATAATATAATAAGAATAGATTAAATTAAAGTTCAATCCTAACATAATTCCTCTATATTTTTGAACCAAAATTTATCACCCATAGAAAATATCTAAGGCGACAAAGTGTATATGAAAGGATGGTGCAATCTAAGCCAATTATGGTAGTAACTCGATACCCAAAATGTTAACCCAATGGATGCATATGTAAGGTGAAAACACTAAGGAAATTCAAGTGTAATCTTGGAATAATTCCAATAGATTTCTAACCCTAAAATTCTTGACCTTTGATAATGGAGATGCAACCCCCTTAAACAAGAAATTTGGGGCACTCGTGGCCTTGTCTTCCATCTCAACCCACTAATGAGGTAGTTAAAAACATTCAATGATTATTTTGGAATGTGTTTTATATTATAATATACTTTTTATCTTGACCATGATTATCACTTAGAGTTATTATAACGATGTGAAAATATGACCCTCACTCGGACCACTCATCTCCTTTTAAATCAAATTGAGTTAATAGTCCAACCTTAAGACCTGACTAATTTGAAAAGTGAGATGAACTATAAATTTTATATTCTCATAATTATTAAAAGTATGTTATCATGTCTTTTGGTTGGTCCCATAATGTAATGCATTGGATCTAGGTCCCTAGGTTCTTTGCTCCATTGGCACTTATCCACATTAGATTGGCTCAGGACTCCTTTTCACTAAATCTAAGAGTTTTTATATTTTTTCAGACACTTTATTTATATTATATTTATTTTTATGGGTTATATTTTATGAATTTTAAGGTCACTTTATTCTACTATGTGACAATATTCCTTCAAGTTAAAAACTCAAGTTTAACATTTTGATGATGCATGGATGACCATTAATTTATTAGTTATGACCATATTGATGTCATTAGGATCCACATGGTGGATTATGGTTAGATGGGTCTCCCAAGATATGATATATCTAACACCTCTTATAGGTGTACACATGGTGATCTCTGATTGGTCTTGACTAATCCACTTCAAACATGACAATTTTAACAACCCTAAGAACTAACAAGTATAACAACTTCTACATGTTTATTCCTCATTTATCAATCTCTCCTAGGGATATAACATGTCTAACACCCCAAAGAGACTATAAAATATAAAATATTCCATGTGTTTCTTCCTCATTTCATAGACTCTCTTAGGGCTCTAATAAGTCTAACACACCTAAGAGATTGGCAGGTCTAATAGCTTCCACATGTCTCTTCCTCATTCATCAAGCTCTCCCAAGGATCTAATAAGTTTGAAACCCTTGGGAGACTAGTAGGTATAATATATTCCATCTATATTTTCCTCAATCACTAGGCTCTCCTAGGGATTAACATGCTTTCATTTTTTCACATGGAGACCATCTATTCTCCCCTATTCTTTTATCCTTGCTCTATTAGCCCTAGGTGAGTAGAGCAGTTGTATGGCACCATGTGGCATAATCCTAGTAACTTGGAAGCCTAATAGTACATTAATATCCCCAAGATTATGGATTATCAATATGACGCCACATGGTGTAATCTCACTAACCTATAGGCCTAAAAGGTTTAACAAATTGCTGAAGACTTGTGAAGTGATAAAAAGATGCTATGTGGGTCTAGGAATGCTTTTGAAGAATTGGGTAAGTACCAAAAGGATTTTTCAAATGAGAACATAGGATGGGGACACGTGTATTCTTGGAATTATCCCTAAGATCACTTTAAAACTATAAATTATTTAAACTCGAGGAGGTTTTTTGAATACTTTCAACTTTGGGAATATCTTAGGATTGAGACACAAGGTCCATGAAACTAAGCTCGAGTCACATAAACTTATCTATGGGCCCAAAAAACCAAGTTTTAATTCCTATGAAATTATTTTAATGGCCAAGAACCATTTATGCACAAACATAAAGGGATCAAACTACTTCAAATGGGATTAGTCAAGTTAGTCCATTAAAACCAAATCAAAATCAAACTAAGTAGAGCCCAAATGGATTTTGTATTTCTTCAAAAAAGTATAATTTCATTAAAATCAAACATTTATAATGTTTATTTATAATCAATGTGATAAACAAAATGCAAAAAGAGAGTCTCCATTTGAAATCTAAGAATGGGGGTATGTTGAGACACAATAAGTACATGGATTAATATTCCTAATTCTTGATATTTGTATTAATGAATATTTCCAAATCATGGGATTAATTAGTTAAATCCAAAATTTGAGACTTGATCATTGAAAATATAAATTTTCACACAACTTTATCTATTAGTATTGTTAATGATGAATGAAAGTTTTATTGTTGTATCTTTCTTTAGTTTAAGGATTATCCCTCTTGTTTTTCACTTTATGGTATTTTATGCCTATATTTTACCTTCTTAAATGTACCTTATGGGTCTCTAATAATATTTTATACTTTTATCTTTATGTCTTGTTAGTTTTTTACAAGGTTGCACTTCAAATAAAAGGCCACACTATAGCCCTATTTGGGTAATTTAGACCTCTCCTAGCATAACTTGTGTAAGTTTTTAAGTTTATATATTCATAATGGTATTTTTTATTACCATTAGTTTTTTTAAATTTGGATTTGTCACATCCCAATATGCCCCCAAATTATAATTCAATAGTTATACATAAGTAAAGGTTATTTTAGAGGCTAGGGATAAATTTATCTCTAACATAAAATCTATACAAAATTTACATGTACTTATATTTTTTGAATAAATTATTTATTCTAGGTTTAAAATTTTAATACATCATTTTAATTATTATGTAAAGGGTAATAATAAGTTAAATATAATCCAATATTTCATTTCATTATTATACAAATACACTTATGAGGTATAACTACATCAAGTTAAGGCCCATTCACACCATGTAGGTAGCACTCAAATTATGCAATATTTTTTTAGGATAGTTTAGTTATTCTAATAACTTTATTCCCCACTTTTGTCATTTGATCTCTACTTATTTTATGTGAAATAAATAGGGTTAAAATTTTTCAATCCTTCCACAAATAAAATAAGTACACACAAAAATAGTAAACCCTCATGGATAGGTTCATGCACCTAGATCAAAAAATTAGACTCACAAACAATCAAAACATAGCCATAGTCAACTTACAATGCCATATTTTGACTTTATCCTCATAGTGTGTCATTTTCCAAACATATTTTGAATATATATTTTCATATGTGACATATTTTATAGGTATTTTCATCCCGTTTCCATCCACATTTAGCCTTTGCATTCATCAATAAATTAGATCCAATCTAGGTTCACATATATTTTGTCATTCTAATATTTATATCACATTTCCAATTATTTAAGATACTATATTTCATATTCATATTTATATTTTTTATACATAAATAATATTTGAATCATTTATTTCTTCTTCACATTTCATTGATAAATCAAAAACAACATTAAACATTCTAGTGTACCTATAATTCTATCAAAACATTACTTGTAGGTTGCTTGAATTTTGTCCTAAGATTTTATACCAATTTATATAAATTCCTAACATTGAAATAAAATATCCTTAAACTTTGGCTATAAATCCAACACCAAAATTCAATCTTCTTTGATCTTGGATTCAATTCGATAGACTGACACTAAAGAAATAGATTGTCACCTTAGATAAAAATCTGACACTGAATCTCTTTCATTCAATTTTGGGTTTAAAATTTTTTATCTCTATACACCAAAATATTTCAATTTTATTTTACCTTTATTTTCTAGTTACTTGTTTCTTATTTTTAGAAACTATGTTTTGGTAGTTTTAAAACTACTTAGTGATTTTCATTATGGTATGGGTTGTGACTTGTTTTATGGCCACTATGGTGTGAGGGATATTTCCCCAATACTCAATCCATTTTAAAACACTAAATATGGAGTTTGGTTTCCACATACCTCATGGTATAACATAAACTTCTAGAGGCCCTTTTTTATACATTAATATGCCTCTTATATTTGTTTGATTTGAGGTGCACCTGAGAGAAGTGTATCACATAGGTAAGTTAATCTCATTGTATCCTTAGAGATTGGATAATGGGATATAGTCATGGCTTTACCTATGTATTTAATATTATGAAACATTGGGCTGACACTACTATATGAACAAGTAAGTATATTTGATATCCCACACAATAATTCAAACCCTTTTATAAATCACCCTTTATACCTTGAATTTTTCTTGTATTGTATCCATATTCATTAACATCTATTTATCATATTATATTTTAATCATGATTATTTACTCTTGTATACATGGAAGCTTACTTGATAGAGATACACATTTATTGTATTTAAATTCATTGTATATGTTATTGGTAGTCAAGGTACATATGAAAATAATATTAATCCTCTAGATAAATTTCTATATACTCATGTTATGCCTTTAACTTATGATAATGAAAGGAAAAATTTCAATAAGCATAAACTTATGGAAGAATCATATATGGATGATTTTGATTTTGATGATGTAACACTAAATATATAATATGATTTTTATGCATATTAGGAATGGAAATATATAGAACCAACTAGCCAATTTCACATTGTGGATCAAAATACATCTCTTATTTCATCTTTTGATTAACCTCTAAAATATTCTTTGGATCTCCCTATTTATTCATCCTTGAATCCCTTTTTAGATTCATCCTCAGTTCCTTCATTGAATATCCTTCTTGATTCATCCTTTGATCCTAGTTTGGATTCATCCCTAAATCCTTCTTTAGATCTCCCTTTTGATTCATCTGTGAATACATTTTCTGATTCACCTCTAGATTATTCTTTAGACTCACCCCTATATTCTCTTTTGGTTTCACCTCTAAATTCCTCTTTATATTTAACCCTAAATTCCTCTTCAAGTTTGTCTTTAGATTTCCATATATATTTTCATTTATATTCTAGTCCAGATCCTCCTTTAGCTTCCATCTTAACTCATACTCTAAATAAAAAAGAGAATTCTAAAAATGAATATCTACTCTCTCTTAAATTTCCACCTACCATACCAAAGGATAAACCTTATCCTTTCATACCCAACTTATCTTTCCACTTTTCTAATTCACTCTATCAGATTCATAGTTATAAAGACACGTAAATTATTTCCAAATAAGGATGATTTTCATGAAAAAAAATATTTTTTATCCTTACCTTAAACTATAAATAAGTTATAGTAGTCATGGTATCATCCCTTCTTCCACACAATTAGTATATATTATTCCCACATGAAATAATTCTTCACCTTTGTCATCCTAGGAATATGATATTTATTCCTCTTCTCCTAGCATATCACAAGTTAAATTTGAAATCAGTGACATTACTTTTAATACATCTTGTGGTGTTGCTTCCACTTCAACCTCATGTTTGTCTCCACATGATCTTACTCTTATGCCACAATTATTTATTCTTATCACAATGTTACCACATCATAATAATGAATCTTTTTCTAATGATAATCTTTTTAATGTTATAAATCAACAAGATCCAAATTATTCATATATATCTAGTGAATCTCCAAAACCAAAGGAAGATCTTACCCTTCCACCTCCCTCTCATATTAGAACTAGTGTTCCAATGGCTAAATTTAAAAATATAATTCAACCCTTAAGTGAACCTCTTAAGAAACCCAACATGCCTTCCCAAGAATTAATATCTTTGATTCATGTTTAAGGTGCTCTAAAATATCAATTACATTAATTATCCTTATAAATTAAACTATATCATGATTGGGTTAACTCTAATATAGTCCAATATATTCCTATTATGTGCAACATTTTGTATGTGCATTATCTCCTAATTTCTAAGTGCCTAAATTTTCTACCTTTAATGGATCAGAGGACCCTTACCTCTATCATAGAGGTTTTTAGAGACCATGAATGGTTATAATGGTATTCAAATGTTGTTACAATTATTTACTAATAGTCTAGTGGGATGTACACTTACTTGGTTTCTTCCTCTCCATGGTGGATACACAAATACTTATCTAGAGCTTGAACAAGTTTTGTCTATATAATATATTGAAAATAAGGTCCCTATAGTCACTTAGGAGAGATTATCTTATTTGCCTCAAGGCCAATCCAAGCTGGTTTTAAATTACATTTTAATATTTAATACTGATATGCTTCAATTAATTTACCAACCAACTAATTTACAAGTATAATATATTTTTTCTCAAGGTCTAATTTATCCATCAAAATAAAAGTTACTCTATTATACTTTTGAACCATTTTTGGTGTGTTCACCCAAAAGTGGTATTTGAGGATTAAGAGTTCTAATTAAGATTACTTATTCTCTAGATTAGTCCTATACCTATTCTATAGCATATTATCACACTTATCTAGCCTTCATGTAGACCATAGGCATTCCTAGTCAGCTCTAAAGTAGTCATAGACCCTCATTTCTTTATACTAGCCCTTCATGCCTAGTGTTTTATCAACTAGACATTAGCACCATAATAAGGACACTAACGCCACATGGAGATAGTGTCCCCAAAATAACACTAATGTATTTTACCCTATCTTTTCCAAAATGGATATCTTTTCAAAACAAAAGCCTTTAAAGGTCATCCTAGATAGATTTTATCATCCACATGAGTAATAGAATAGTATAAATACATGAATTTTAGCCCTGAAACCAATAGATGGAAATCACACAAAAAATAGACATTCAAACATAGAATAAGTTAAGCACAATTAAGGTTATCAATCCCAATTCTATCCTACTTCTATATATCACCATCTAAAATATCCCTAAGCTTAGAATTTATAGATTTATAGTCTCAATAACATTCATGGCACTAAAGGAAACTATCATACTAGCATCACTTGCACTTTCACCAACACATAGGTGGGGATAATTGGTATGTAGGAAACTCTGTTCACAATAGGGTGTTGAGGATGTCCAGCCTACCCTATTTATGAACACACTTTTCAACTCATGCCCTAGTTGCATAGAATTTTAGGGTTTACAAAAAAATTAATTATTATAGGAAAAATACATGGCTCCAAAACTCATCCATGTAGGAATATACCCTATACATATAAACACAAGTGCACTTAGAGTATTAGGAGAGTCTTGCACAAAGGACACTACTACCAATATTAGGATAGTACCACCACTTTAACAATAATAACACTACTATCTAATTGTGGCATTAATATCTAGGAGGGGTTCTAACATATTGATCTATTTTGTGACACTTAGATTAGCTTCTATCTTAATTTATAGCACTTAGATCATCTATATCAGATGTTTTCTAGCTAAGTCTTTTTTTTACACTATTCATTATTATTTTTAGAAAAGTCAAGGCTAGTAAATTATATAACAAATTAGTGGATTTATTTATTGAATATTATTTCCCTGATTTAGTCTACTTAACCTTTTAATCAAACATAATATTTACATACACAGTCCTAAAAGGTTAAAACATTTGGTGAGCTCAAATTACTTTGAATATTGCATAAAACCCTAACCATAGATAACCCTTAGGTTTACATTTCTGGCATCTCCACAATTTTAATTTTTATCCTTTCATCATGATTATCATGGTGGATGTCATTTTATACTTCATGGTATAAATCCTTGCATTTTGATTACCATATTTATTACCAACCATTACTCAAAAAGTGGATATGTATGTCACTCCTATCATAGGTCATATTAGATATAAGATTATTATACATAGTTGTCCTCCTTCATGTGAGTCCCATATTTATGAGGATCATTGTTACATGGCTCACATTGAGTTACCTATAGTTACTAATAGACAATAGAGGACTCAGAGGACACCTTTTGTTCTACCTCCACCTACACCAATTTATTATCTTCAATCCTATCCCACATCTACTCCTTACCCATGGAAGATAGTAGATCTTACGATTTGAGCTATTACTAGGTATAACAGGGTGTAGCATTAGCTTATATAAGAGAAACATAATCCCACCATCCCTCTTCATCCCCAACACACTACAATGGGACACAAAGATCATCAAAGAGAATTTCATATTGTAGATCAGTTGAGAAATACACTAGCCAAGATATCCATATTATATTTACTTCAAAAGGCAACTATTTTCAAGGATATTCCTTGTCTAACACTCAATCATACATATTTGCCTCATGACATAAATCTAGATTATTTTTAATCTATCAAAAACACTATCAAAGATGTTGAGGATGTGATATATTTTTCCAATGAGGACTTACCTTCATATTTAGTAATTGCTCAAAATTTACCACTTTTTATTCAATCATAAATCAATACCACTACTATTAAATGAGTTCTAATTGACATTGGTTCAATACTTAACATATGCAACCTCAATTTTTTAGATAGAATTAGGTTGATATAGCATCCACTTACAAGACATATGAGAATATTAGAGGGTTTTATGACATTCCTAGACACACATTAGGTTGTATTACATTAGAAAATATGTTAGGGATAAAAACCTTACCTACACTTTTTTAGGTGTTGCCTAATCATTTGCATTATAACTTATTACTTAGGAGACCTTGGATACATTGCATGGAGGTTGTTTTCTCTAATTTACACAAATTATTCAAGTTTTTACATTGTGGATACTTATACACTTATCTAACATAAAATCAGCCATTCAGATATTATAGACTCACCAATCCTAATACTTCAAGTAAATATTTATATGGGACACATCATGCCCTGATAGAATCCTCACCTCAAAAAAATATGACTAAGTAGATGTATACATATGAGGTTGGGGATTATATAAATAATATTCCTACACCTCCTCCAAATATTTCTACAACATATTTACCTTCACTAATGATAGAGGAACAACCTCCCATAGTATAGAGATCCCCACCTAGGGTAGACAATGAGATTCTCATAGAATATTTACCACTACTTGTTAATTTTGAAGAAGTATACATTCATAACTCTGATATAGATTTTAAAGACACCATAAAGGATGATCCAACACCTATTGATATTGATGATTATTTATGTGGATTAATTTTCACACTAGTGGGCCTAGGAGAGTACCAAGATGATTCTAGGTAATTTATACCTTTTCTTACATTAGTAACACCACTTATTTATAATCTTATAGTTATAGTCTCTCATACTCAATTATAGTCTATGGTAGATCCTTTCGTTAATTTAGTAAATATGGTTACATATATGGATATAGATTCAATTATAGAGATTCAATAAGGAAGTTCATAGGATTGACCACACTAGATATTATAAATACTACTTGATAGAGGATTGATGGTATTACCCACAGTCTAGCATAGATCAATCAAAAAATTATCACCACATAATGATCAAACCTTTTTCCATTTTCATAGACTTATAGGACATGATGTTCATGCATGATCAACATTACAACATAAAGTGAATAAATTTAAAGCTCAGGGCATTATTGGGATCATATATCCTCCACAAATACAAGCACCTCCATAGGTATGATCACATTCACAAATGTGATCACTATGATAGAGTCATTTTTAACATATATACTCATAAAATGATCCATTTATTATCCATATTTTTGATGCAAATAGATACATTAACCATGTGGATATAGATGAGGATTCTAATCCTAATACTTGTACTTTGGCATTTTTACACCACATAGGCTATCAAAAAAATGAGCCACATCATGTTTTACACTATCAAGATTTCATTAGACATTTCACACTAATAATTTAATGTGGCCCAAAGGTGTCCAATACATTATTATTTATTATTATTATGGGCACTCATCTATAGGTTACACTTGGTATTACATGGTTATAGCTGATGGATACCATTGTTGATTGATCAAATAGATGTTTGACATTCACTCAGGGGGGGCATATGGCTTGAATTTTACATGATGACATAGATGATAACCATATGTTTCATATAGATACTCCATGGTCTAATTTGGTTTACCTTTGGACCATGCAAGAGATATCTTACATAGGCAATAATCACGCTATTTAGATGCATGGACTCCAAACTAACACCAATTATAAGGACCCACTGATATATATAGAATGGTATGATGATCATGATGATTATGAATTATTTAAGTTTGGATAGATATATTATATAACATAGGATAATATCCCACTAGATCCACCATTTGAATACCTGCATCCCATGGATTTGCTCGTGGGTTTATATAGACATTGTACTTTGCTTATATACTATATCATTTATTTCCAGTATTTCCTCAGATATAATTTAATTATGTCATGCTCCTTGTAGATAGTTATTATTCATATTGTTTATATATAGCTTATTTCCATAAAATACAAAAACATTATAATATGTCTAAAACAAAAAAGAAAAATAATAATTACTTAAGAAACACAAAATTATAGATTGTATGCATTTTTATTTTTAAACTTATATTTTCCAAACACTACATATGCTAGTTATCTTATTATAGTTGGTTTTATCATGCATACATGCTTAACTTGTTCTTGTTGAGTTCTTGTAAAATTTTTATAAGACTCAGGGCCACTACATTGATTTAGAATTGCTATTATCTACCCACTAGGGGCATATACATTGACACATGGGTCTTCACTTGACACATTTTTCCACTTGGGGAATCCTATACATAGTTTTGATTACTAGTTCCTATCCTTATATAATATATATTCCATATTTAGCATTGTTATATCTTGATATTGATCATGTTACTATTACTCAAATTTGTTACTAGTTATTAATACTTTAGACTCATCATATGTACATCCTATTTCTTATAAGGTCTTACATTACATATTTATGCATATTTTCATTTCTATCTTACTTAGTTTAGACCCTATTGTATTTCTATGATGCTTCTATTTGAGTTCATTTGAATATGCCATTGTTATTTGACTTTATGCCACTTTTATTCATAGTATGTATTCTTTGGACATTTACCCATGTCAATGTGTGTGCCTTTCCTAATGTGTATGTGAACATGTGAACATGTCATCCTATGTGTTTCTAAGCAAACTTGCTTACTATTTTCATATGTGGACATTTGAACATGTCTTTGTATGTCTTATTTTCTCAGTTTTAGTGACATGTGCCCATTTCCTTTATATTATGGTCCCTTGGCCTACTTTGTGTGATTCATGTGTTTTGTGTGTATCATTTCTTATATACATCATATACATGAAACTTTTCATTTATTATTACACACCAATTTTTTATGCCATTAGGGACCTCATGCATCTCCCCTTCCTACTTGGGTACCATGATAAACATCATGCCCCATCCCCATAGGTAGCTACCGATTTTTACTTAGATTTATTTTTAAATACATTTATTACATTTATATTGTCACCCTTTTGAATTATATACATGACATACATCTTGCATTAAATACTTATGCTCATATTCTCTTACATTCCAATGTTATGAAAGCACATTATAGTGGATTATTATGTAGTTATCATAAATGCTCTAGCTAACACACATTTTTGAGAGCTTTTTCTATTGAGGAAAATTATTTCATAGGTTCAAAAACTCCCCTAAAAATAGATACATTCATAGGGGCTTATCATAGAGATCAGGATCATATATTACACGCATAGTACATCTTTCAACATATAGGCTCAGTTATGGAAAATCAAACATAGGTAAACACACTAGGATAATAAAAACCCAAAAAGCAATATAGTTGCTCAAAATTCAAACTAGAAGGACACTATCACCACATTCCACTAATGTCCAAGATATGGTGTTGTTGTCTAGTAGCCTTAGTTTCAAAATAACTCAAGTTGGCCAGAACAATATAAAAGGTGTAATACATTTTTACATAGATTCAGTCATAGGTTTATTACTGATAGTTAATTTTGCTTAGATTCATACTAGTTTAGCATAAATTCATATTAGTTTTCTAAGATTAGAGGCATCATGCATGGCATGACCATTCCCATATTTAGTTTGAATATTCAAATATAGTTTATTACAACTTATTCTAGAATCCATATGCTTAGATATCAAATTTAGGGGCATGTGAATGATATAATGTTTTTATAAGCTAAATTACACACCAATTGATTAGATGGAATGAAAAATTCCATGTCATTCTCTACACTATATATAACCAACATCATATTCTAGGTTGCACACAAGTTTCAAGCCTTATTCCATCTATAGTGGTTGGCATTATTGAGTTGCCTAGAGCTACCTAATATACCTGAAAGGCCACAAAGCTAACATGTATAGTTAGATATAGTCAATTAGAAATTTATAGTACTTCACATAGTTCAATTTTAGATTCATTTACTATAATGGGTGGGCAATGATGGATTCATAGCCTATTTGAGTTATTGATCCACCCACATGAGAGGGTTAGACACACTATCAATCCAATCTAATATATTCATAGATCATGATCCACCACACAGGCCTAGGCAATGATGGATTAAAAAGTAGATTGAGTTCTTAAACCACCCACACATATTGAGAAAGTTATAAGCTCAGTCTAATATATTCATTAATTGATCATTATTTTCATGCACACACATTGTTTATCACTAGTTTCATGCATTAGTTTACATATCCAGTGAGGTGTATTAATTAGTTTAATTAGTTTTAATTCTTTAATTAGTATAGTATTTTTATTTTTATATCTCTTAATAAGGACTTATTTATACATAAGTTATTTATAGTACATGTATTGTAGCATGTTTCACACATTGATATATAGCTTCACGGGCTTCACTTCTTAGGTATATCTAGGCACGCTTATTTTTCCTTTATCCTAGTCATTTAGCTTTGTACAATTAAAAAATAAAGGGGGGAATGTAATCATCCAAAAGTGTTATTTGAGTTCTAAGAGTGCTACTTGAGACTACATATCCATATATTATCCCTAAACCTATCATATAGCCTATTTTCACACTTATCCAACCTTCATATGGACCACAGGCATCCCTAATCAGCTTCAAAGTAGTCCCAAACCCTCATTTTTCAATCTTGGACACTAGTACCATAATAAAGACACTAGTACCATAATAAAGACACTATCACCATATGGTGCTAGTGTCCCCAAAATAGTGCTAATGTCATTTACCCTAGATTATCCCAAATGGATATCTTTTCAAAACTAAAGCCTCTTAGGTTAGCCTAGACATTGTTTATCATTTTCACAAGCAATAGAACAATATAAATAAATGAATTTTATTCTTATAACCACTATATGGAAATCAAATTCAAAATACACATTCAAACACATAAAAAATTTAGCATAATTAAGGTTATCAATCCCTATTCTACCCTACTTCTACATATCACCACCTATAACAACCCTAAGTTCAAACTTTCAATATTGTATTCTTAATCACATTCAAGGCACTCAATACTACTATCATAATAGAATCACTTTCACTTTCACTAGCACTTACATGTGAATAACTACATTGGTCTTGATCCCTCCTTGAATTATTGGTATGTAGGTAGCTCTCTTCATAGTGGGGTGTTGAGGACCTCTATCCTACCTTACTAATGAACACACTTTTTAGATCATGCCCTAGTTATATGGAGGATTAGGGTTTACACAAAAAACCAATTACTATAGGCACAATATAAGGTTTTATAACTAATGCATGTAGGAATAGACCCCATAGATCTAGACACAAGTGCACCTAGAAGCTCAAGATATTCCTACATAGACGATACTAATATCAATATAAATACACTATTTATACTTTACCAATAATGGTGCTACTATCATAAGGGTTTCTAACACATGGACCTAGTTTACAATACTTAAACTAGCTTCCATCTGAGTTTCTAGCACTCAGATCATCTATATCAAGTGTTTTCCAACTAAGTCTTTATTTCACTATTTATTACTATTTTTATAAAATTCAAATCTAGTCAATTCTATAAAAAAAATAGTGGTTCTATTTATTTCATATTATTTCCCTGATTTATTCTACTCAACCCTTTAATCAAACATAGGATTTACATAAACTAATTCCTAAAAGGTTAAAACATTTAGCATTTTTATGAGGCATTAGTGTCAGAATAATAACTAGGTGTTGTTCAAGTATAGAACAATATGAATGGGGACATTGAGTAACATAAATAAAATACACAATTAAATCTAAAAAAATACTATTGAGACACATGTTCATAATAAAGCATAAGGATTAAATTACAAAAATGGTTTTAAAAGTATATATACTAAGGAACCCCCTAAAAAAATGCACATCTTAATGGTAATCATATAGTGGCTAAATCTCAACCCACTTTTGAAAAAGTCAAATTCATGCATAAAGGAAAGGAATCCATTCCTAAATCTAATCATCATATACATTCTTTTATGTCAAGAAAGACACAACCACTTCAATTTGATTTCAATGCTTAACCACATGATATTTTAAATACATTACTAGATAAAAAGTTAATCAAATATACCCTAATTACTATCATCCTCCTCATTTATTTGAAAAAATTAAGAGCCAACTATGTTGTACTTATCATGGCATTAATGGAGATCATGATAGCCATTGTTATGCATTTCAAGGAAAGCTAAAATAAATTACAGATAAATAAATTATCTCATTTCAAAAATTTGTAATAAGATAAATAAATTTTCATCTTCATCTCTTAAATATCCAAATTTTAAACAACAAATTTCTCAAAAATGTATTATACAATACTAATGGTTTAAAAATTTATTATTAATGGTAACAATCAAGATAATAACACCTTTGATAGTTTTGCAATTAACAAATATAACATTGATTTACAAAATTTAAAAATCCTAAAAAGTTACCTTCTTAAGTATAGATTCCTAATTCAGAACAACTAAAATTTGAGAATAAAGAAACAAGTGAATAATGAACCTACTCTTACATTTTCAAGCAATTAAATAGCAAAAGATTACTTGAGGAAATTTACTTAAAATTTAAATCCAAAATTCCAAGAGAGATAACATGAACTATTTCTAAAAATATATCATGTCAACATAAATCATACATATGCATAGATAATGTTTCAAATATATATATGAAAGTCTCAAATTATCCATATAAAACATGATCAACTAATTTGTGTCAATAAATGATAGGCCCCTAGCTTTAAATATCTAATGAATACTCATTATCAATATTTGCATCCCTATCATCTATCAATGGTGCTCGAGAGGTTGAAACACTACATACATCCCATGTATTTGAAATTCATCTCCTCCTATCACAAGCCTTTTAAGCTACCATATTCTCTAAAATGATTGCATGCTCACCTTGAATCCTAACATACTTAATATAAAATAGTCTCACACAAATATGATGTCCCTATAAGTAGATGCATTTGATGTAGGGATACCTCAGCCTAAAGCTAATCTTGATCAATCACTAATACATCTCTCTCAAATTTAAATGTCTCTAACCTATATTTTTCTTGCATATAAGTAGTTGTATCAATATCTACTCTATCAAATAATATAGCATGTGTCCTAGCCATATCATCTCTTGATGAATCCCTCATGAATAATATTATCTAGCACATGTCTTCACAATGCATGAAGTGCTACCCTAGGAGCCCTTATCTCTATTTAAGTAGGTATTTACACCACTATAAATAATGTTGACCCCAAAAATACAATAACTTATAAATTTTTTAATTGCTTATACAAATTTTTAAACCATGCAATGAATAATGGAATTGAATACATAGTGAGAAAAATATTAAACACATTATATTTTATATAACACTATCCCATATACCATAAAATACATTACATTTATAAGGAAATCATCTCCTATAATCAAGGAGGCTTCCTTAATATTCAATCCCTCAAATATCTCAACCATATGACCTCCTAACTACCTAGAATATCTCATAGGCTACGTGACTTTGTTATTAACTCACCAAATTATAATATACTATAAATACATTATTCGCAAATATTATGCTGAAAACCCATGTAAGGCTAGTTTTCCTAACATTACCCCCCCTCCTTAGTACTTAAATGAAGAGACAATATAATTCAATAACTAAATAGCATAACTATACAGATCTTGCACATGGTCTTGATACTCATATTGACCATGGGAACTAAATATGCCATGAATAGGGATCCATAAACCTATTCACATGAATACATGTTTTATGAATTCGGACCCATCAATCAACTCATAAAAACATTTCTACCAAAATAGTGAAGATGTCAAGAAAACTTAATTATCTAGTTATTATAGATTTTATCTCCACATTTTCATTACATCAAGGGAAAATAAGAAATTGATCACTTATTTTACACACATACAACAATCATATAAAATTAAAAAATAAAAGTGACTATGGCATAAGATCTCCATCATTATTGGATATTGAGAGGCATAAAAAGCCTCCTTCCTCCAATACATCCTACATCATCCAAATCAAGGATCTCTAGTAATACATTTCTTTCATTTTCAAGTAATGGATCTAGCTTATCTAACATCAGACAAGCTCTCTTCCCCTCTAGATTAGGATCCCTAAATGATCTCTCCCATATATCTAATGTTAGGTTTACCTATTAAACCACACTAAAGTGATAAGTCACGTGATCCATCTAAAATCACTCGTATAATTTTAAAAATAAATCATGAATCCAAAAAGTCACTCGTATTTTCTATAACTCCATGGCATCCTCTTTTCAACCCTTAAAACCATGATACACACACCATATTACATCAGTTGTTGATAATAACTCTATCATAAGTTGAAAATTCATGGTACTAATACATATCACATTCCACACACTAGTCCATATCCATGTAGACATCTATAGATAAGACCACCTAGTTAATGTCAACCCTACTATTCAAATAACCATTATATGCTCATATGCCCAACATTGAATTAATGTCATAAAATCAAGTCCAATTCCATGTCCATCATGTGTAAGTATATTAAATCCTCTATAAAAATTATTTATCTTAGTCCTACCCCATGAGTAACTAATATTATGTTCTTCAATGCTATGAACAATGTTCACCATCTACTACAATGAAGGAAGCTAGTAACCCCAAATAATACACAATCATGGAACTCCTAAAACTACAATCTCCAACAAAAAAATAGTCATATATCTAGCTATATATCCCCTCCTTATATCATGAACTATCATTTATCTATGGTAATCATATGTAATTTCCGCAACTTGAGTACTCACTATCAATAATTGTAAAATATGCCTCACATTCTCTAAATTCATGGTCATCTAACCTATAGTAACCAAAATATGAAATTATATGAATCTCACCACTCCAATAAATTTTTAATCATATTAATATCATATTTAAATAGGTATAATTACTTACACTCCTGAATCATGTCGCATACATAATCATAACCTCTTTTATTGACAAGGGAAGCCCATGGATGGTCTACATAATGGGATTCTAGTAAAAATATTTAGCTCTTAAATATCCATATAATCATAAATAAAATTAAAAAAAATATGTCATAAATCATATTTAATTAAATTTTTAATCATATGTCATGGTACTCCTTAAGACAACATCACAACTAAAAACACATTGTCTAATACACTAGTGTAGACAAGACTATGGGACTCAGGACAAAGTTTCATTAAGTTTAGATAGGGCCATATATAGACACAATCATAGAAGCCAATAAAAAAATATAAAAATAAAAATAAAATAAAATAAACATTTAATTCAAAATTAAAAAATATCAAGGTTTTGGTGCTCAAAAGATCGGGATTCTCATCAACCTCAATAGTAGCTCATACTCACTAAAAGTGTGTAGCCATGGGCAGTCTCTTCTTACGCATTTTGTTTAAATTTTTCACAACTTTTTTTAATATTATATTTTGTTTCATACTTAAAATGAATTTTAAAAATTATTCTTACCATATAATGCATATAATTTATGTTCCCTAAGGTAAATACTATGCTTCTACTTCACTCATTCAAATCACTTTAGAAAAAATGGAACCAATAATATCTTGAGTAATATTCATCTAAATCATGCCCCATTGGATTCATTAGAATCTTGAAAATATCTTTTTTAATATGATATCACTTACACTAGTCAATATAGCATTTTAAAAATATCACTATGTACTTTTCAAAGCTATGTATTTAGACTATTAATCCTAATTAAAGAAAGCTAAAATTCTGTTCTTTTACTCTCCTTTCAATGAAAATGATCCTTTTATCTCATCCCTGACCTCAAAATGGGTGGAAAACATTGGTATTTATGCACTAAAATATTTAAAATATGTGAACATTACTAGAAACATGGTAAATAAGGCATAAAACTCTTAACAAACATTTCAAGTCTCAAATTCAGAAGTACATAATCATTTCAAAACAAAACATTACAAATTATAGATAATGTGGGAGCATAACATTTTATATGATCACTCTAAAAGGTTTCAAATCCTTCAACATAAGTAAAATATATATGGGGAATGATAATGTTTCATGTACTCCCCTTTGCTATGTTGTAATTTTTCAATATACTAAAATTCATAATTTTCAAATAGTCACATCTCCAATGGCATTCTATATCAATTTAGTATGGATATAGTGGGTAGGATATTCACTTATGTCCATTTTTTTACATTTAAATTTTCAAAATTCATATTCTTTTAAAATGAAAAAGTATCAAGTTCAAAAATTGAATCTAGTTCTATCTATAGTGGTGTGATTCGTAAAGTGATAGGTGGGTCACATTAGAGTCTAATGACACTCAACGACTATGGATTTTATCTTATGAACCAAGTATGTGTTTCCCTCTTTTTCTATTATTTACCATTATAGTCTAGTGACACTCAATAGTTAAGACTTTACCATTACTTATAGAATTTTTCACAAGTGAAAGCATTACCCATGTATAATTCAAAATCTTCACTCATTGAAACTTGATCACTCTCAATTTTACCATAGGTTCTAACTCTATGATCTAGTATGGTTAGGGTATAGTGAAACCTAATGGCCTATCACTCATCCCACTACCAATTTTAAATAATATTTTTATCCCTATCCAATAAGTAAACAAATTTAAAATCACCTTATCTCCACTTAGGTTACAAATCAATTTGATTGCACACTCCTTCAAGTTTTGTAGTAAGGCATATTGAAAATCAAATTCTACATCAAAAGGACAAAGTGTGTCTTCACATTCAGGTATCTATTTCTCCTTTACTCTAGCAATTTTTTTTTACCACATCACTAGAGTAAAGGTGGGGTAAATTTAGACACCCAAATTTAACACAATCTCATAAAAAATCTACATTTTTCACAACATTGTATATTAGGATTGTTAATGATGATTGAAGGGCTTATTGGAATAATTTATCTTGAGTATCAGGATTCTCCCTCTTATTTTTCACTTTATTTTATTTTATACTTATGTTTTACCTTTTAAAATTTACCTATGGGATCCCCATTATTGGTCTATACTTTTATCTTTATGTCTCGTGGCTTTTGGACAAAGCCTCACTTCATAAACAAAGCTACACTATGGCCCTATTCGAGTAATTTAGACTTATCCTAATGAAACTCATAGAATTTTTTCAAGATTATATATACATAATAGTCTCTTTTAATACCAGTTGTATTTTTAATTTGACCTCATCATGCACCAATAATCTTCTAAATTTTAATTCAATAGTTCTATATAACTAGGGGTTTTATTAGAGACTATGCATCAATTTATCTATCACAAAAGCTATAAAATTTTTAAATTTACTTATATTTGTTGATTAATTGATTTATTTTTATGTTCAAAATATAAATACATCATTTATATGATTGTGTTAAGGGTATTCATAAGTGAAATAAAATATAGACTTGAATTCCACTATTGCACACATACACTTAGGAGGTAGAACTACATCAATCTAAGGCCCTTTTGGGCTATATAGGCAACACTTAGAGTACACAAGGTTTTCTAAGGATAGATCATGTATTCACCTATCCATTTTCCCTATTTTTGGAATTTAATCTCTATTTTATTTATGTACATGATCTAGGGTTTTTTTTTGGTCTTTTTCATAGTAAATCAAGACACACCAATAAATAGTAAATCCTCATAGATAGTCATACACACCCAAATCAGTAAATCAATCACATAATCAATCATGAAATTACTGTAGATAATATATAAATCTATATCATGGCCCTATCCTCATAGTGTGACCTTATCCCAACATAGTTTGAATATTTTTGGATGTGACATAATTCATATGTATTTTTATCTAGCTTTCATCCATAGTCAACAATAAATCATATACAATCTAGGTTTGCATATATTTTGTCAATTTAAAATTTTTAGATCATTTCTAATTCTATAAATTACTATATTTTACATTCATATATGTACATTCTAAATATCTAAATAAGATTTCAATACTTTATTTATTCTTAGCATTTCATTTATAAATCAAAAATAGCATTAACTAGACATTAAGGATGATTCTCCTCATTCTCAAAAGCTACTGAAATATTTTCATGTTCTATATATAGTTCTAATAAAGCTATATTTAAGGATAAATATTTAGATACATAATTATTCCAAGGGGGAAATAGGAGAAAGAACATGTAGACTTAAATTCACAGTTCCACACACACATGTAAGTGGAAGAACTACATTTGAGTTTGATATTTCTTTAGATTAATGAAAATGTAGTGTAGCACTTGGTCTTTCAATAGGGATTGACCAAGGTTATTTTAACTCAATCTCTTTCACCTAATTCACTCCCACCCCCAATTTTTTTTCCAATTGTGTTTGTGTGTATGAAAATAGGGTTTTTTCATTGCATGTACTTTTAATGAAATTTTAGATATGAATATTCATCTATGTCCCTAATTATTACATGCACAAGTGGTGAAATAATTATGTTTAATAATCAAACAATACAAGTCCATGGTCAATATGTTAACACACACTACACCATTTTTTGCCTACAATGGACCTTTCTACAAATATCTTATGCTTATGATATATCATTTCCATATTTTTTTATTACTTTATCTATTTCTATTTGTATTCTATCACAATTAATTGAGACAATTCTACATCCAACAAACTCAGGCACACTACATCATTGTTCACATACATAAGACCTATCTATATTCTATTTTTTTTATTGAATCTAATCTTGACCCTACATAGTCTTTTCTTCTTCTATTTTTGACTTTTGGAAAGTCATAACAGTCAACAGAATTTAGTATGTATCCAAGTATTACCTATTCTTAGTTTTTCCCAAAATAACAACTTTCCATATTCAATAATTTTTTTAAATTAGAATAGTTAATCATTGTATATGTTTAGCATTATGATATATTAGTTTCATACATTTATAATCAAATGTAATGCATTTTATGTTAGGGTAAAACATAGCTATAACCATTCACTCATTAGATTCATTGGCCTTGATTCATAATCCATTATCTCATGAGATAGAACCTTATATTTTACCTATTATATATCTCCTAAGTTTCCACTATAAAAAGGTAAATGTGATGTACAAAAAAACCTTTAATAGTTCCATATAACATATTTGAACTATGCATAAAATGATAAATTACCAACCAAAGTATTCATAATAAGTTTAAAATACTATGTTTTATGATGGTTTTATGACCTTCCCCTCTAATCATTGAGATAATTAAACACTTTTAAAGATCGATTTCTAACACATTTTTATATTAACATTGATTATAAATTATCATATGCATAAATCTATAAACTCAAGCAAGGGCCCAATTATCCAATCATTGATTATATACTTAGAGATAAGACTATGCTAACTAGGATGACTAATGTGATGGATTAAAATGAGTTATAAGACATATTCAATCAAAGCTTTCTTTTACCACTACATGAGCTAATCATATTCAAAATATTCAAATCCTTATATGAGTTATGCAACATAGTAAGGGATAGATATGTTAAGATCATAAGTTTGATCAATCTCAAGTATAAATCCAATTCTATAGGTACATCAATAAGGAAGTTTAAAATAAAACCAAGCTACAATATCAAACCAATTGAAAATAAAAATGAGGTAAATATTATATTTTATGAAGTATCATAACCTATAAATTGACTATAATTGATAGTTCCACAAAAGAGATAATTTTCAATATTACCATCACCTCATCATGACCTATTACAAAAATATACTCTAGTACAACCCTGATCTATAAATTGGGTAAATAGTTTAAAATCAGATACTAAATTCTCAATTCTTTGAAATAAAATAGAATTGGTTGTAGAAACTAGGAATGAAATAAAAGTAATATGTCTAATCTATAATTCATTTCTCACATACAAAACTCCTTATCTTGTATAATATTTTAACTTCCCATAATTCATTTTATTATTACCTTAATCTATTCGCAAATTAAATTAAATGAAAATAGAATAAATTGAAATGAAATACCTGACATAAGACATGATAATGAAGTTCACCCATTATTCGAGCTACGTCCCCAGGATTGAATGAACTATAATCTGATCCATTATAAAATATGTAAATGTATAATTAATAACTTACATCAAAATGGACTTTGAAAACCTATAAGGTAATGTTGAAATATGACAGTGAAGGATCTGAGGCTCCAAAGCAATCATCCTTCATCAACAACATTTTAATTTCTTCTCCATGTATATAATCCATTCTCCATTTGAGTGTATCTATAAAAAAATATTAAAGGGAATAATGATAAATAGGAGTGCCTCTAGTTTTCAGAGATCTGCATCTCTTGACATAACCCTATAACTACTTACATCCCTCCATAGCCACTGGCTTTATAAAATAGAGGCAATAAAAATTACTATTATAGGTATCTTTTTCTCCTTAAATGTTAATATAGAGTGATAGACATATATTTATTCTTTGTCTACCACATAAAAGGAAATCACTAGACTCGAGTCTCTAGCTATCTATAAATACCATCTCAAAAATCAATGGTATGTCCCTTCCTTGACTGATAGCAATATAAATAGAAGGAAAACTAATCATACCCATATGTTTCTTCGATGATCCAAAAAGGATTTACAATAAGAATAAAATCATATCAATGTATCTATCTAACCTATGAAACTATGAGTTAATTAAGATATAGCCATCCATAAATACTCACATACCTCTATCTAGAATGCCATCTAAAATAGAATAAAATAGAGTTACCTATTTATATATTGACTCTATATCTACACAAGATATGTTGTGGAAAACTAATTGCTTGCCCAAAGCTTGAGGGCTTGTAGAATAGGTGATCCACCTTCTCTTAGTCCCATCTATGCCATGTCATTTGAGATTCCATATATAAACAACCCACAACATAATTAATATACTCTTGATTATATTTAGGTTTGTGTATACATAAATCCCTATATATACCTCACCCAAGACTCGAGCCTTATACATAAGTGAGTTCTCCATAGAATTTAATAGCTTATTTAGGCTTATAATTTCTTCATCCATCCATTCATGGAAATATAAGCAATATATTCTACAAATTTTACCTTTAATTTATGGACATTCTTAAAATAACTCAGCACATGTTGATTCAAACCAATGCTTATGGAAGCATCTAGGAAATCAATCACTTTTTTACCCAAGAAGAGTTCAGAGAGAGAGTGGGGTTATGGTAAGTTATGAAGAGACCCCTAGAATTATATATTGTCACATCAAGGGATATATTCCTACCAAGGCTATAAATCCATTCATGAAGTTCCAAGAAAATATAGATACAATAGGTCTAGCTTATCTCAATAATGATGCCATTGTTAATTCTCAAAACCTGTATCCCTTATTCATTACTGTGCATGTACTAATACCATTAAAATTAGCCAAGGATTTTGATCTTTTTGAATAATACCAAGAATATATATCCTATTCATAGCTTTAGCCTTTCGATGGCATCCATTTCTTACCCAAGGTATTCCAATGTCCATGAAATGAATGTTGTGTCTCTCCCTATCAAAACTGTGGTTTCATGGATTTTACCATAGGTCATAGCCATTACAATTTCTCCATTTCTTCATTATGATCCCTATTCTATGTCATTATTCTTGTAGTCAAATGGTCCCAATCCCTTCCATTTGGATCTCATCTCCTCTTAGCTCAGACTCTAAAACCCCTCGCCCATGGTGTTAGAGTCTTACCCTATCGACTCCTTCCTTTAAACTACGTACTCTCCTCATATTCAAAGGGTGCCTAACGTTCAAGGATCCAAACCTTTTTAATATATGTATCTCCATCTTTTATTCATAACCTCCTTAATGTTGTTCTATTAGCTGCTAAATACAAACTATATTTTTTTGTTTATTTTAACAATAGGTAACCAAAATAAAATCATCTCCATCCCATATGGTGGATATTTATTGATATCCCACATTCATGGGATAATAACATAATGATGCATTTAAATAATATTTCATTACCATATAGGACCATGGCTTTGGCCATGTATTAAATAAACTTTTGCATGACTTTCAATCTATGCCAAACTTAGAATAATAACCATTCATTATTGGTTCATTATATTAGATTCATAGCATATCATGAACTTAGTTGGATAAGTCTTGGCCTATTAGTAATGAGTAAAACTTAGGTTTGTGGTCTAGTTTCTTGGTTTAGAACTTGAGTTGAGGTACATAGTGATTTTAGGTGTATGGTGAGTTAGGGTACATGGTGATTTGGGGTACCAAGCAAGTTGGGGTGTCAGGCAAGTTGGGGTGCATAGTGAGTTAGGGTGTCAGGTGAGTATGGGTTCATGGTGAGTTTGGGTGCCAAACAAGTTGGAAAATAGTAAGGAGTTGGTGGTAGGCCACCAAGGACCCACCATGTGGGCCTCTCTATTTGTTCTTCATCATGGTGGTAGAGTCCCCCTCCATCACAAAGTTGGCTCTAGTAGCTACAGTCTTTATAGTCAGCCTTTTACCAATAAAAATAAAGACTCAAAGAATCCTTTATATTAAACCTCCCCACAAAGAGAATTTTATCCTCAAAGTTCCAAGAATCTAACTAAACTTGCTACTTAGCTTTATATATCACACCAATAAACATAACTCTACAAAAAGTTAGTTTTCCAACCTACAATTGAAACTTGTATATGAAGAGTAAAATAAACTCCATATCTATTTTGACAAATGACCTATTACCCAAAAGTCATACTCTGCCAACTTCTCTCAACCCCTACACTACATGAAGGTTAAGGTTTTCTCCTTATTTTCACATAATGGAAATCATTGAATAAAGACTCGAATAATCCTTTAGATTAAACCTCCCCACAAAGAGAATTTTACCCTCAAAGTTCCAAGAATCTAGCTAAACTTGATACTTAGCTTTATATATCACACCAATAAACATAACTCTACAAAAAGTTAGCTTTCCAACCTACAATTGAAACTTGTATATGAAGAGTAAAATAAACTCCATATCTATTTTGACAAATGACCTATTACCCAAAAGTCATACTCTGCCAACTTCTCTCAACCCCTACACTACATGAAGGTTAAGGTTTTCTCCTTATTTTCACATAATGGAAATCATTGAATAAAGACTCAAAAAATCCTTTAGATTAAACCTCCCCACAAAGAGGATTTTATCCTCAAAGTTCCAAGAATCTAATTGAACTTGCTACTTAGCTTTATATATCACACCAATAAACATAACTCTACAAAAAGTTATTTTTCTAACCTACAATTGAAACTTGTATATGAAGAGTAAAATAAACTCCATATTTATTCTGACAAATGACCTGTTACCCAAAAGTCATGCTCTGGCAACTTCTCTCAACCCCTACACTACATGAAGGTTAAGGTTTTCTCCTTATTTTCACATAATGGAAGTCATTGTGTTACATACACCTAAGGATTTACAAAAAAAATTCACATGTGTATACTTATATTTTACAAACATTGCCCATCTATGGGTCTTTTCAAAGTACACTTTACATGACATGATTGAGAAACATACATGTGTGTATAGAAAGTCTATAATACAAACATTGCCCATAGTACTATGGGACATAGATGTATATAATGTCAAGTATAAAAACTTACAATATATTTTTTCTATCCTAAGGTGACTAATGCATAATACATCTTACCTAAGAGTAATCAATTGAACTGAAAACAAAAAAATTAACTACTATGTCTCTCAAAATTTTCCTTGTACCTATCAAACTCTAATGTTATCTTACAGAGTTTCCATAATAATATCTTATTTAAAACTCACAAATATGCAAGTAAATGTAAGCACATATCATTTCAAATTGAGAAGAAACCAAGTATTTTAAACCAGTCTCAAGGTTTCCTTCACCATTTGACTACTCCCTAATTCATACCTCCACAACTCATCTGACTGAGTTAGTTTCCAAAATCTTATCACAATGGAAAACTAAATGGGAGATATCAAATAAAAACCCTTCCAAACATAAATTTATGAAATTTCCTTCCTAGATTCAATAAGTAGGAATTTCTCTGCAATAGTGTTTGAAGTGATAACTAAGCATACTATTTTGTTCTATAGTTATGCTTTATCAACTATTCAAATAAACTAGTAACCAATAAGGGATGTTCTCTCTTGCATGGTTTCCATGTCTAAATAGTAAGTGGTCTCATATTTTCAGCTCTATCTCAATAAGATTTAGATAATCAATTAAATTTCAAAAGGCTTTTAAAAACAAGTTCAAATAGAGACATATTTTACTCCTAATTCAACCTTACACAAATGATTCAACCAAAAATGTGCAAACATAGTTAAATTTGAGAATAATTTATACCTATGAAGAAACTATGAAGTGCACCTATTGAGTACTAGCTAGCATATTTTGGTGTCTTAAGTATCTTCTTGTTTGCTTCTCACAAATCTCAACAAAGTTGTGAACAAACCAATCTATAAACTAGTTTAAAACTCAAAACTCAAAGTGAAAAATCTATCCACTACTAAATAGTGCCTTGTTGCCATTTCTATATCTACCATGAAACTGGTCTTTTCACTTATTCCTATAATCAAGGACATAGGAATTCATAATATGATTAATAATCCAAAATAATAAGGTTGCATAACTGGATAGCTAGACCTAAATATTGGGTTAATACCAATATGAAATTAGACCAAACCATACCTCAATCTGCCTTTAGAGTAAGACTAGTAACCAAAATTCAATTTAGTCCTTTTGGATATGCATTATTGAAAGTGCCTTGCACCTTATCTGAATGCTTCCCAAAGAAGAAAAGTTATTCCTTTGACAACACCATCTCATACTGCAAGTGTCAAAGTGTTGTGTTCTTCATCTACATTTATCTTGTAGGGTTGGTGGTTCTAGAATATTGGCTATCAAAATATTATCTTCTTCTAGCAAATTGGAACACCTTCTAATTTCCTTTCACACTAGCCTCCCTACATGGTTAACTCAAACAAAAGAATCAAAACCAAAACTTGATATTTAAAAACATCAAATTGAAGTATATCACAACTAAAGCAAGGCCCTGCAATAACTTTCTTTGATACCGAATTTGATCCATAAACTTCATAAATATTTTAAAATTGGATACTAAATTCTCAATTATTTAAAATAAAATATAATTGGTTGCATAAACTAAGAATATAATAAAATTAATCTGTCAATTCTATAATTCATTTCTCACATACAAAACTCCCTATCTTGTGTAATATTTTAACTTCTCATAATTCATTATATTGTTCCCTTAATCCATTCATGAACTAAATTAAATGAAAAAAGAATAAACTAAAATGAAATACCTGACATAAGACATGATAATGAAGTTCACCCATTATTTGGGATACAACTCTAGGATTGCATGAACTATAATTTGATCCATTATAAAATATGTAAATGTATAATTAATAAATTACATCAAAATGGACTTTATAAACCTATAAGGTAAAGCTAAAATCTAATAGTGAAATCTCTAAGGCTCTGAAGCAATCATCCTTCATCAACATCATTTAAATTTATTCTCCATGTATATGGGACATTCTCCATTTGAGTGTATCTATAAAAAATATTAAAGGTCATAATGATAAATAGGAGTGCCTCTGGTTCTTAGAGATATAAATCTCCTGACATAAACCTATAACTAGTTACATCCCTCTATAGCCACTAGATTTATAAAATAGAGGCAATCAAAATTACCATTATAGGTATCTTTGTCTCCCTGAATGTTAATACAGAGTGACAGACATACATGTATTATTTATCTACCACATAGAATGAAATAACTAGATTGGGGTCTCTAGTTGTCTATAAATACCATCTCAGATATCAATGTTATGTCCCTTCCTTCATTGATAGCCATATAAATATAAGGAAAACTAATCATACCTATATTTTTCTTCCATGATACAAAAAGGATTTACAAATATAATAAAATCATATCAATGTATCTATCTAACCTATGGAAAAATGAGTTAAATAATATATGGCCATCCATAAATACTCATATACCTCTTCTATGGATAGAATGCCATCCAAAAAATAATAAAATGGAGTTACATATTTATATATTAGCACTATATCTATACAAGATATGATATGGAAAAGGAACTACTCACCCAAAGCTTGAGGGATTTTATAATAAGAAATCCACATTTTCTCAATCTCATCTATGCCATGTCATTTGGGATTCCATATATAAATATCCCATAGCATAATTACTATGATCTTGATTTTTTGTAAGTATGTGTATACACAAAGCCCTACATATTCCTCACCCAAGACTTGAGCCTTCTACATAATTGAGTTCTCCATAGAATTCAATAGCTTCTTTAGGCCTACAATTTCTTTATCCATCCATTCATAGAAGTATAGACAATAGAGTCTACACATTTTTCATTGAATTTCTTAACATTCTTTAAATAACTCATCACATTCTGAGTCAAATAAATGTTTGTGGAAGAATTTGGGAAATCAATCACTTTTTTACCCAAGAAGAATTCAAAGAGAGAGTCGGGTTATGGTAAATTGAGAAGAGACCCCTAGCATTCTATATCATCACATTTATGGCTTTATTTCTACTAAGGTTATAAAACCCTTCATGAAGTTATAGGAAAATATAAACATGATAGGTCTATCTTATCTCAATAATAACAATATTATCAATTCTCAAAACTTGTGTCCCTTATTCCTGATTATACATATACTAATACCATCAACATTGATAAATACTTTTGGCCTTTGTGAATAGTCCTAAGAATATATATCCTATCCATAACTTTAGCCTTTTTATTGCATTTATTTCTTACTTAAGGCATTCTAATGTCCATAAAATGAATGTTATGTCTCTCCTTATCAAACCCATGGTTTCACCACTCTTGCCATAGGTCATAGCTACTATAATTTCTTCCTTTATTCACTATGATCCCCATTCTATGTCATTCCTATTATAAGCAAACGGCCTTGATCCCTTCCATTTTGATCCCATCTCCTCTTAGCTCAGCCTCTAAAACCCCTCACCCATGGCATCAGATCCTTACCCCATCAACTCCCTCCTTTGAACTGCATACTCTACTCATCTTCAAAAGGTACCTAATGTCAAAAGCTCTAAGCCTTTTAATAGACATATATCCATGTTTTTTTTCACATCCTCCCTAGTTTTTTTCCATCAACTACCAAATACAAATTGTATTTGTTTTATTTATTTTAATAATAATTTCTCAAAATGGAATCACCTCCATCCCATACAATGGATATGTATTGATATCCCACATTCACGGGATAATAACATAATGATGCCTTTAAATAGGCTTTCATTACCATGAGACCATGGATTTGGCCACTTATTAAATGGAATTTTGCATGAATTTAAAATCCATTCCAAACTTATAATAATAACCATTCATTGTTGGTTTGTTAAATTTTCTTCATGGAATATCTTCAACTTGGTTAGAGAAAATCTCAGACCATTAGGAATGAGCTAAAACTCAGGTTGGTGGTCTAGTTTCTTAGTTTGGAAATCAATTTGGGGTGCACAATGAGTTGGGGTGCATAATAATTTGGGGTGCCAGGTGAGTTGGGGTGCTAGGTGAGTTGGGGTGCCTAGCAAGTTATCATGCACAATGTGTTGGGGTACCAAGCGAGTTGGAGAAATAGTAAGGAGTTGGTGATAAGCCATGTGGTGGCCTAAGGACCCACCATGTGGGCCTCTCTAATTTCTCTTCATCATGGTGGTAGAGTCCCCCTCCATCATAAAAGTGGGCTCCACTAGCTACAGTCTCCATAACTAGCCTTTTACTGACAAAAATAGAGACTTGAAGAATCCTCTAGATCAAGCCTTATCACTCTTCTTCTTCCAAAATAATTTGATTCAAATAGGCATAAACCAAATAGTTATGATATAAATGTATAATGTGACTATCATCAAATTTTGGTAAATTCTAAAACCAAATGCTCTGAATTTATACATAAGATACAATTTATTATTGCCGACAACTTTATTGAGTTTAGCACCCCTTAAAAAGGAATCCAAACCATATAAAAATATAAATAATAAGTTTAGAATATTCAATGATCAATTTACCAAACATGAGATAAAAATTACTAAGGATACTTTAGAAGTAAATTATGAATGCAATATGCATCCTTCGCATGAAACATATGACCACCTAATAGATGTGATTATTGGTACACTTATCAACACTTCACCATAGGATCATATAATCACATTTTATGACAATGATATTTTTTATGATGATTCATATTTCCATGCACTATTCATATGACCTCTATATCAATGAGAAACACTTACATAAGGTCATGTTTAATAATGGGTCAAGTGAAAACATGTGTACAATGACACTTATTCACTCCCTTGGATACACATAACAAGATATACAAGATACATTAAGAGAAGTCAAGGTATTATATGGATAAAATATAAACCTTTGAACACATGGTTTTACCTCTTCAAGTCAGATCTACCATAATATCCACTCCATTATTAAATCTATAGAGTAAAAGGGTCTTTGACATGTTGTTAGAATGCCATTCGATTTAAAAGCCTCATGCAATACAATCTATAGTGTATTGATATCTCAAGTACATAAAGTAAAATGATATTTCCATAATTATAGGTGTACAATATGATTACCCTCTATAGCTAGTGGTATCTCCTCCTCCACCCCCACTGCCATTTTAGTTTTTTTATACACCCATATAATATCGTTATATAAATCAAGTGGTTATACATATGCACCCAATTAAGAGAAAATTAATTGGGTCTACTAGACATATAGATATTTAGTTCCCATCACTTCAAATATTTATTAAGGGTTCATATAGACTATCATCTCCTATAACATGTACTTAGTTAGTACCACATATAGTTTAACATGTTCCACATCAAAAATAATTAGTGAGCCATTCTCATACTATACAACGAAACCCATAAATTCCTCAGCCTATTGAGATCTATACATTATACCCAAGATTATATGAGATTGATCATGATAGTTACCATACATCACATGATTTATTATTAGATTTTGATACACCTATATATAGTACCTTTTTCTCACAATAGGTGACCCTTAAAATTTTTGATATAGGCAATACCCATGGTCCTCCCATTTATGGGATAATTAATTAGCACTCTTGAAAATTTAAACATTTTAAAAATTAAAAAAAATCAAATAATTATAAATTATAAAAACATTTAAAATATTAAAAATAATCAAGATCTAAGCATGACATGAATACTAGATTGCACTATTTACATATGTTATTTATCACATGTTTGGTAGGTGGAATATTATTTTCATACACATGTATTTCATGGTATATGAGTGTGATGTAAGTCATATAGGTTACACATGGGCATAAATATGTTTGGATTTACTCTACCCTATGTCCATGTCAATACTAGGGGCATCTTATTCCACTGCTTCATTATTATAGGTTATTTATTTATATAACCTTATACCATGTTGATATATATAGTTTTATTACACGTGTCTTGTTAGTTATTGATATATTACATAGTGATACATGGATATTATATATTACTATGATGTGACATTGATACATATGGATGGTGTAGAATGTTTTTACTTTTTCTATGTTTAATTAATATTGTTACACTCTGACATGATAAGCTAGTTTGTGCTTGTCTATTGTGTGCATACCATAACCTTCATTGATTTGAAATATTTATATGCCTTGTTTGATACATATTTATGTCCCTTAATATTACACTTTGCCTTGTTAAATGTAAATATTTATGTACCTTATTTTATATATTTTTATATCCCTTATGTGTGTCCCTTTCCCTTATTTGATGTGAAATATATATGTTCCTTATTTGCATAATTTTTATGTCGCGTATGTTTTTCCCTTATCAAATTTTTATATGTGGCCATTGGACTTATGTTTAACACTAGTTCTTGATCTTGTTGTGCTTGTTGAGCTTGCTAACATTGAGTGGTTCCATGACAAATATCATGTAATTTTACTACATAGTATTATTCATTTATCTTATTAATGAATTTTACTATTGTGTTATTCATTGATACATGTATCAATACATAAAAATTATATGCATTTCATTACATATGTTACATAGATGCTTTTATTGAAATATGAATTACTATGATGACATACTCTCCACATATTTACATGATTATACATGATAATATATTTACACATGACATGATACATTTAACTCTTCTTTTAATATGATTAACTTACAAGACACATCCCTCATCTCAAAAGTGGGGAGTTACATTGGCCTTATTATAGATATATAAGACTCCATGCATATACAATAACATTAGAGTATTGATTTTAGAGATTCAAAATGATTCAAATATCAAATGAGTTTAGTTTCATGATAGATATTAGCACATTAATATAAATTATGGGGTCATATGTCATTTGTATGCACTTAATTTATATATAATTGCATACAAATTCATACACACTTAGGTGGATATGCATGGGAATATGTACACATTTTTATAGAACATGAATTAAAATTTTACACGTAGACATAAATTTGATATATAGGTTTTCAAATTCATTGTATATATGAATAACATCATATATAAATTGGCACAATTTCATGGGGTATGATATCAGTTCATGCACATATACACACTTTTGTATTCATGAGGCATGATACGAAATCATGTAAATACACAAAAATATAGTTTACAAGTTGAATGACAAATGATTTTCATTCCACTTCACACTTGTTGACATTAAGTTCATGATGGGTATATGAAAATTTCTAATTCTCTTTCAATCATGAATTTATTATACATTTATTGAACTTGAACAAAACTAAACAATTAAATATGATGGCATGAACACTGTTCATTCTCTTTTGATCATGATTTTTTTTATATGGAGAAAAATTGAGAGAAACTATATAATTGAATTTATAATCCACCTGTATTGGTTGATTTAGCCTTACTTTTAGTGAACCCATCATGTGGTTCCCCTTTATTTTCTAAGCAGTTATTTGGGTTAGTACATTGCATACTTCAATCACATTTAGGACGGTTGGGGCATATTATCTTCCAAACCTAAAGTCTTTAATATTTAAATAAATTTTGGGAATAGTAACCCTAACTCTCTATGTGATTCAATAAGGAATCATAATCTCCAAAAAGTTTCAAGGGAAACATGGTTTTCACCAATGCACATGTGTATTCCTTTTCTCTTTAATTTTTAAATATTAAAGTTTAGATTTTATATTTCAATATACCTACATTGAATACTACATGTTTTTTAATAGGATTTTATATTGAGTGACCTAAAAAAATATATCTTTCTACAAAATAAAAATTGTGTTGTACACACTTATATATATATATATATATATATATATATATATATATATATATATATATATATATATATATATTACTATATTAGTTTGATTATTATAATAAAATGGGGGTATTTTTAGATACTAAAATTTTATATTATGTACTTGACAATGAAAATCTTGACATACATTTACTATGAAATACTTGCACATATTAATATGGTCCTAACACACCATTCTCTCACACCTATATTCTACCTTATGAATTTGAATATTTCATTATTCTATTACATACCTATAGGAACCTCATTATTTATATCAAACCAACATACTATCATACATAAACATGTATAAATTCTCAATTTAGGCCACCTATGCACAAGCCAATAAAATAATACTAAGTTAGTATCACTATATGATATTGGTCTAATCCTAATGGTACTGATCCTATCCTAAAAACAATTAATTTTTAAAATAAAACATTTCATTAATATCACCCCACCTACCTAGAATTTTAGTGGAATGATAAATTACCCAATTGGACTCATATATATAAAAATAAATACCTCATTTTATAGGATGTTTTAAACTTATTTGGTACACATATATACTCTAATACACATTGATAAAATATTCTCTATGATTCCTAAATTATGAATCAATCAATAGTTATAGTCAAAACACAAGTTTGAATCATATTAAATCCTCATCTAAGCAAGCATTGTCGAGTATATAATCTAAATCATCATATGCATTCATATAATGAAGTATAAAAATTTCAAAATCACACTAGGTGAAATAATTACATGTGTCTTTATTTACCTCCTTTGATTATTGGATACATAGGTAGTGTTCAATCATCAAATGGGAGTGTTTAGGATCAGATCAACCCATTACACTTTCCTAGTTTTTGTATTTTTCTATCCCTCACAAGCACACCTAGGGTTTTAAGGTGAATGAGGATGATTTATAGAATTATGCACTATTATGGTCAATATGACCCCCTTTTTGATTAATAAAATGGGGACCCATCTAAAATTTCTTAACTCATAAGTCTCCTAGAGCTTCATCTTGCCTTTGATCTTGAATTGTGTAAATATTTTAACCCTTATTTTGCCTCAATCAAATAAATGTTTCATGATATTTTTTCAAGTGGATGGTGGCCATTGAGATAATTTTATTTCCTATGTTACTAAAAATGTATCCATTCTCTATCTTAAAATTAAATCCTCTTCATAATTAGAATATTTTATGCTAACTTTTTTATTTCATAGAGTTGATAATATGAAAGTTTTCCTTAGATAATATCATCTTGGAGTCCCACTTTACATTTCATGAAACTTCACTAGGGGTAAATTAAGATTTAAATTGAGTACATGGTCCTCCATTTTACTTATTCACTTATCATTAATATTTAAAGAGAGATTAATGAATGAGAAATCACCATGTAGAACCTATCATACTTACTAGTCTCTTGGGGATGTCAAAATTGTCAGAGCCTTGGGAGAGCCCAACAAATAAGAAAGTGACATGTGGAACCTATCATAATTTCTAATATTTTAGGGTGTTGTAAATTTTAGAGATTTTGGATATCCCAATGAATGAAAACTTACCATGTATAACCTATCAGACTTACTAGTCTCATGGGGTGTCAAAATTGTCAGAGCCAAGGAGAGCTTAGTGAATGAGAAAGTGCCACATGGAACCTGTTAGACTTGATAGTCTTCTAGAGTGTCAAAATTATAAGAGCCCTAGGAGAGATATGTGAATGAGAAATCACCATGCAGAACATCAGACTTGATAGTATCCTAAGGGTGTTATAATTATCAAATCCTTAGGAGAACTTGGGAAAATAAAAAATGCTACATGTAACCTTTTAGACTTGTCAGGATCTTAGGGGTGTCAAAATTGTTAAAGCCTCAAGAGAACCTAATAAATGAGAAATTATAATATGTAACATATCAAAAAAAATTGTCTCTTGGTGTGTCATAATTTATAGATCTTGGGAGAGTTTATTGAATGAGAAAGCACCATGTGGAACCTATTATACTTGTTAGTCTCCCAAGGGTGTTAAAATTATCAAATCCCTAGAAGAACCTAGCCAACCATTGGTTACCATATGTAAATTTCATTTAAGATGATATAAAGGGTTTGAGATCATCCCAATTGATCCATAAAGGAAGTATAGTAATAACCAAGAACCAATCACAAACTGCCATATGTCCTAAAAAATCATAAGTAACCAACTCTAATACATAGATGAAATGATAGACCAGCCATGATTACTTGGAATAACCTAAAAATAAAGTAAGCAATCAATATATAACATAAGGCTTAACTTAGGTATATTGAGGGTACCATAGAGGGATAAATTAGGAATGTACCTACCATACCCCCTGTATTAACTAATCTAGGTAACTACCATACCCCCTGCATTAGCTAATCTAGGTAACTAGGCTTTGATTGGATAGTGGATAAACATCCAATCACCATCATAAAATATAAGCCAAGATCCCATTTTAAAATCTCTAAGTTAATGATATATTGAGGAATGATCAAGTGGATTGTGCCACTAACTAAAATTTGATTTTTTTCAGGGTGGGCCTCTAAAATCCATCAATGTAGGAGATATTTGTAGAACCTTATAAGTCCTCAAAATAATCAAGTTTACCATTACTACTTATAATTCCCAAAAAAATAAATCTCCACATTGATCGCTCATGTTTTAAATGTTCCTTTTAAACCCATAATTTTATGTTAGGTAATCCCATAGATCTTAGAGATGGCCATGTCCTATTATAAACCTAAGTTAGAGCCTGAACTTTGGGACATTATTTTCTCACCAAATTTGGTGAAGTTCAAGCACTATAAAAGGTTATTTAAGGTGATTGAAGATGTGTAGGTGTCCACCCCTAATGATGATGAATATCATACTAAGTTCTTCAAAGAACTCAAAACATTAGAGATATGAATATTTCATAATGTTATAACCAATCCCTAAGTGTTCCCTTACATTTACCTCATTATCAATTTGCTATAAACATCGATATGTATTTCAATGAGGAGATAAGGACTTGGTATACTCAACCAAGTTTGTGAAAATAATTAAAAACATCTCAGGGGCTAATTTTAAATAGTATTAAAACCTCCTAAAATATTCCATCACCTATGACTAGATCACCATATATACATGAACCAAAACACATGCGATATATGAGGTTCTTAAGGATTTGTCCATTGACTAGGATTAATGGACCAATAATGAAAACATTTATGCTTACCCCATCCACCTCTTCTTAAAAAGGGTTCATGTTAGGATGCTCCTCTTGACCACTTATTTGAAGATAGTGACACCATATATAAACATATTATAGATGTTCTTATTGAGTATTATTCTCAAGGTAGAGGGGTCTTAGACCTAAGAAATGTAATCAACTTCAACCTTGTCAAGATCATATTTGAGGCTCAGAATGGAGGAAATTTATAAATGTTATCATACATTTTGGATGTGATTTATGCCACCCTCTCTTTTAAAATCATGACATTCCCACCCTAAGTTCTCATGGGTTATATAGTTCATGTTGTGTTCTACATATTTTCACCATTATTAATATCACATCTAGGACATATATGAGCATTTATACCCTATGGTCTACTAAGAAATCAACAATAATCCTATAGAATGAATTTCTAAGGAGATAATGAGGATATTATTTCCCACAAGGGCTTACTAGTACTAAATGGATCACACCATCATTCACATGGAGGGAATATATAAGGCCTCTCTTCCCTTACCATACTCAGTCTTGAATCACCTAGCTTATCAATAAATTTCTCATCAGTTGGTTGAGGGAATCATGGGGTTCTTAGCTAATCATAGATAAAATGTGTGATTGAACTTCCCAATCATCATTCATCACCATGAATACAATAATATTACCTCATTGTGTAATATGGTAACAAATAGGAATTTATATGCCTTAGGAAGTGTAGAGCACAGAGAATGGGATTATTATGGGGTTATCCATGCCCATGTGGTGAAACACATGGCCTATCTTAATATCACTTACCATCATGAACTCCACAAAGATGATGAAATTCATCTCAACCCAACCAATGACAATAAAGTGTTAGCATAGGTTGAGGTGAAGGATAATAATAAAGGAAATAAGTTCTAATCTAGTATGATCATTGAGGAGATGCATGTGTCACCTCCATAGGCTCCTCAAATAAAACCACCTCTACCATAGCTAGACCTGAACTATGTGTTAGAGAAATAAGGAGGAGACATTTAGGTGATTAATCCTTGCATCTCTGAGAAGATAATATTGGTGATCCCACCACCTTTACCTTCAAGGGCTATGTCTCCCATAGTTTCTATCTTTATGTTGTCTCTTTTTCATATATAGATCACTTAGCCATAGGTGGTGCAAGTGCTAAAATTTGAGAATGATAATAGCCCTAAGGTGAGCTTAAAAATAGACCTATTATTAGTCTAGATTTCACCCTTAAGGCAAAAGTGTTGTAGACATGCCTCATCTAGCTGACACAATGGGATCACCTTTAGCTGTGGGTAGCCTATTGAGTGAGATGAGCCTCTAGTTTTGGGCCTAGCTCCCCTGATTCATTATCTAGGATCAATTCCTAAACCTACCTTAGTTTAAATTAAAATGGATATAAATATGCATGAAACAAACCTAAGTTATGGGAAGTGATGTACTAACATGTTTCATCTCCTCTATTTGACCCTTAAACTACATTTATATAAAATATAAGGAATAGTGACTAAACCACTCTCTCTAAAAGACTCCTAAGAATCAGTGCTTCACATGGAAGCTATGATATATGACTATAACTTAAGGGTGATGAATAGAAGGTTTGATTTAAGACACTACCAATTAGATTCCATTCTAAGCAGAATCACTAACACTTTTGCACACCATGTGATCTATATAGAATAATCTAATAGAAACTAGGTGAGAGAAAAGGACCTAAAAAGGGATATAATAATCAACCACTTGTGTAAATCAAAAAGTATAAAACACACTAAACTAGCATGGAGAAGCTAAACTAGTCCTAGTTTAAAGGTTACAAGGTATAATTATGTAGAGTTTATTCATACCCAAATAAGGGATCAATACAATGGATTTAAACATAAATTTATATAACATGAGAAAGAGGGAGAATATATAACTAAATTTCAATAATGTTTTATAATACTCCATTAGACACCACCTTCTAGCCCTTCCCAATGCATGAGACATGCTTGGTTAATGGTCTTCATGAGAGTAAGGCATGGAAAATGCTCTAGTGGAAACTCATTAAGTTTTGTTTTAACCTCATTCAAGGTATGAACTCTCCATGAACCACCTTTTTTTTTAGTTATAATGGTATCATTATGGTATAATTATCCTCTATGAATCATTAAATAGCCTACTTCTCTCTTTTGCATGTTGACTAGGCCTAAAACTACCTCATATTTCATAATGATCATGAAATGTTTATGATTTCCTAAATATTATAGTTATAAGTAAATTTATGGTCGTCAATTCACTTTCTTATCAGACCTCCATGCCAAGAGGCATCCTCCTTAGCTGGCTAGATAGGCCTACTAGGAAACTAAGCCTAATCAGTTGGTGCTAGTCACTTATATGGATATGAACCTTGAATATAACCCTAAAAATAAGTGAAGTATCATGATTTAGGATAAAATAATAATCCTATATAATGAATTTTTCCTTTAATATAGTGCACATATGCCATCTTTTCTCACTTAGGTGACTAGGTCATCCTTATACTAGCACCTCTAGACTACCTTTCTAGTTCAATCCTATAGGAGCACTTCCAAGAGTAATTACATGTATTTTATATATTGATAAGGTAAAATACATATCACATCACCCTCTATAATTATTTTCAAGTTATCATAAATCTCTACACCTTGAATCCACCATGAAATCTTGAAAAGACATGGTATTTGTTGCATCTATACAGGTGTCCATACAACCCAATGGCATGAATATAACCTTGTTAAAGTGTGAGATTTGTTTTATGTGTTTTATAATCCAAACTAATTAATTTTAGTGGATTTATTTGAATTTATTCTCCATTGGGTCAGTGTGGAGGTTTTTTAGTAAGTTTCAAGGGTTATGGTCTCTTAACAATTTTTCATATCCCTAAGGGCTTAGATTTAAGAACCAACATCAATAATCTAAATTATACAACATATTTCAACTTTCCATAACATCTGATAACTCCATACACCTACTCAATATGTTCACACATGAGTAAGGTGTCTCTTGCGCTCAAAACTTTATAATTTTGAGGTTGAGAAAGAGAATTTCAATGTAATTGATTTAAAAATGATTTATATTGGTTCCAAAAACTCCTATTATTCATTTTAAAAATATACTAACATTTTCCCATGGTTTTTATACTTTTATAACTCCCCAAACTGTCTGAAGGCCCCTCATACACATGTATAGGGTTTGTAAGCCACTAGGCTAGTTTGACCCTAGAGGTCTAGTTTTTTAGATTCCATCTTAATTCCCTAAGTTTATACCCCATTAACCTATCTTTAAATATTTAAAATCATTCCCCTAGGGATTAAAATCCTCAAAATTTTTCCAAAAATCACTTTGTCATCAAAATTCATGTTTATGATTATACATGCTTATTTAGTCCTACTAGACCTAATTAGCCTGTCAAGGCTCTTCATCACTTAATATAACTATAACTATTAAATTGAGATATTTAAAACATTTTATATTCAATTAAAAGGTTTATTTTACATTTTTTCACCTTTCTTTTATGCATGGTTTAAATCACTCTCTCGACTCTTCTCTAAGGCCCTAACTATAAGAGTCTAATGGGTCTATCTACAAGAAGTATGAACATCATCATTTTTTTGCACCTTGATTATTTATTAGTGATTATAAAATTATTTATATGATTTTTATACTCTATACATACCCTTGATACCTTTATTAATTCCACATACACCTCTATTATTCATTCTTGCATGGCAGAATTGTAGGTGTTAGTTTAGGGTCTACATGGACTATAAGTTTGTAACTTGTCCTTTGATAGCACCTAGAATTCATTGAGTAATGAAAAAATAATTCATAAGGTTATTTTATTGGTATATACCTCTTAATATTTTATTCAAACCATCTTTCACTCAATCACCTATCTCGTCATGACTGACCTATAGGTGGTAATTTAAATGTCTTAACTACATATTACCTTAAGTGGTCTTATCCTCATGACCCATGATCCTATAATATCCAATAATTGTCATGATCCTCATTTATTTTTAGTGTATTAAATACCTTTTTCTTACCTTCTTTAAACAACCTATCAATTGGGGTTCAAGCTTCATGTTGATTGTCTTCACATGTTTGGGCCTAAGAACCACCTACAAATTTGAAGATATATCAACCATGTTCTTATCTCTTGAAGGATACCAATATATATTCTTGTATATTCACCAATATTATCTAACCTCACCTTTCTAAAGGATTTTAAAATCTAAAAACCATGTATTCCAACCAACTTTCCACCACAACCCATAGTTAGCATGTTTCTCAATGAGGACTGGGGGTCCTGAATATTTTATCATAGAAAATCGTTTAGAGGACTTAGAGAATTTATAAACCATGTATTCTAACCAAATTTCCACCACAACTCATAGTTATCATGTTTCTCAATGAGGACTGGGGGTCCTAAATCTTTTATCATAGAACATCATTTGGAGGACTTAGAGAATTTATAGACCTTCCTATAATCCTTTGAACCATTTCTCAATCAATAATATTCCTTTAGAAGCATGAAATACTTATAGGTAAATTTCACATTATCCATAAACCTATTAAGACATCCTTCCTAACTCAAACCCTTTGAGGGTCCCTGCATACTAAAACCTAGTGAAGTTGCCTTAATGCCCTAAATAATTTTAAAAAACATTAAATAGATTTAAATTCATTTCATTCAAATCCAAAATATTCTAGGCATGAATTTAATGGTCTTAGGCCTTATATACCTTTGAGAAAGCCTTGAGAGGTTTGAGAGTTTATATTAGGCCTGTGTTGGTAGGTTTGTAGGTGTCTTCATTGGTCTTAAACATGAATTTTGATACACTTTGTAGATATAAAGACTCCTTATAATCATATCACATTATCCCTTTTCATTCTACTAATATGATCTATTCCTTCACTCTCTTTTGATAATCCAATGTAATACCATCTACAATCACCTTTAAATAAACAATCTATGTATAGTTTAATTGGTTGGGAGAAGGAACATTTCTTAGAGTACCATGTATATATAAACTAGATGGTTTGGGATTATTTAATGGAGAGGAAGATGAGAAACACATTCAAAACCATTTGGATGCATTAACCTTGATTAAAAGTCATAACACATAGATGACAATGGCATGGTTCTCAACCTGCTAACTACCTTATGGATATCTTTGCCTATCTCTTAATGTCACACATGTCAACTAGTGATGGATAATGAATTGAAATGACTATTAATACTATGCACAATCACCACTTTCACCAACCAAGCCAAGGATGCACTGAAACCATTCAAAATTTGACTATGTGTAGATGTAAAAGACCAATTTGACTACTTGGAATCTTATCATTTGTTCATATATCACAAGGGTTGGATATGAGAACTATTTCCATGTATTAGAATCCCACTAGTTACTCTACCTCTAACCAAGAGCTTGGGATCTGACTCCCCTTATATAGATAGTACCATCTATTTCAAATTGGCCTTTATGAGCTTTCCAAGAGCTCAATGGAGATTATATTATGTATTCTACATTTCCCTACATATTTGAGACCTATATCTTATCTTAGATGCATATAAGAGACCCCCCATGAATTTTCTAATCTCTTATGACATTGACCATATTGTACAAGCCTATAAAAGTTTGAAAACACCTATAAAACACCCTTTTTATACATCATTTTTTATATCTTGAGAAGACATTAGAGATAAAAATGAGGGAAATAAGGGGTAAAACACATCTTTAAATCAAATAGTATGGATCGAGGGAAGTTGAAGAGTCATTCTTATAATGTGTGTGGACCTTTAATGATGAATGAAAGATGTTTGACCCTTTTTACATATAAATCCACTTTATCATGACTTGAGATGACCCTTGAAAACTCCTAATTCAATGTAACATGTAAAGCATATCTTGTTAAAAGGTTTATAATCTTGAGGTTGACTTATATGACATATTTGAGAGGCATTTTATGGCATTATGGGATAATTGGATTTTGAAACATGCTTGACCAATAGACTATAGAAGATGACCTTGGATACATTAGTAGACCTCATGCAAAGACTCAAAAATGACTTAGACACCCCCTACATCATGCTAACAAATTTTTCCCACAATAAGTGGCTCAAAAAAGTAGAAATGTAATGAGGACAAGAAACCTTAGTTTCTCTGAATACCTTAATTTTTGATAAAATATGTTAACTTTGTCAAAAGGTACTTAATACCCATCCTCTCACCTAAGGACAACTTATCAAGGCCTAACACATCATCTAATGACTCAAAATATATTGGCACATGATGATACCTCAAGTAATGCCTAGTACATACTATGAAAGCTTAAATAATACTAATAAAGCTTTAAAAGACCATCTTTATGACCATGATAATATATAAGGTAACCATACACAATCTTGGATATCATTCTAAGAAAGTTATAAATTATAGGGGTTTAAATTTGTCCTAAAAGGCCAAATTATCAAAAGGACCAATAGTAAGCACCATTGTAGATCTATGCCCCCACTACCACCATCACTCAATAGCCCATGGGACCACCTTTGGGATTCCCCATTCCCACCAAGCCCACCCCAATCAATCATTATTTTTTCTATTTTACATATACTCTTTGATTTCCTTAAGTTCTCTGAACTCCTAATTTATTCAACATCCTCACTTCCTAACATCCCCTCACTTAACCCATTCAACCCACTAGAGTCCCCATATCCCCCCTCTAGTCTCAAGGCACATCAGTTACATGGCCCTTATACAATCTAGTATTGGGTTCATTTCATATCAACTCTATAGTCTTGGGTAGAACTCATATCCCAATTACTCCCAGTATCTATTATCAAATTGAGCTTGCACCCTTGATGAAGGTCCTCAAAATTCACCACCCAATTGACACAATGGGATCACTTATAGGTTATGGGTATCGTATAATGGAAGTAAATATCCAAAGAGGGTTGGTTACCTTGATAAATCACCTTGATCCTCACCTAAACTACTTATTGACAATGAAAAGAGAGAGAGATATTCCTATACTTCTATGACTAACTATGGGGTTATGCACCAAAATTGAATACCTAAACTTATTTGGACACACACAAAATGAGATTAAAGATTACTCCCACATACAAAAGTCAAAACTCACCAATGAATCTTGGGAATAGGTGTTTTTTAGAAAGGATTTAACTTATAATAGTACTTACAATGATGACTACTTATCTTAGGAAGATCAAATAGCATTCATCACAACTATGAATTGCATAAACTCTTAGAAACACAAACTAAAACCTACAAAAAATCAAGTTTATTGCATAAACTTGTAAAAAATTAAACATAAATTAGGGATAGGATATAATTATCAAAATCTTAAATAAAAAATTCATCAATTACACATAATAACTAGCATATAGGAAGATAAAATCAGTTTCTTTATTGCTCAAGAAGGTGTTTACAACTCTAAAATTTCACAGGGCTGAGCCATAACCAGCTAGAGTTATATATCTAATTAATTGAAAAAAAAGTAAATATAGTGAAATGATTCCTTAGTGAGGTGACCTACATGAAAAAATTTCATCGATGCCTTCATTAATACTTAAGACTAAAATATAGTTGAATTTAACTTTCCATTGACATCTTCTTCCTCATTAAGGCTTAAAATTGAAACATAGTTTAAGTTAACTTTAATTAATACATTATTATTTCTCCAACCTATCATTACTTTATTTTTAGTATCCAAGTTGTGAGGGGGGAATGTATGTCATTTTTATATGTTTAAGGTTGTTGAATATCAAGTTGCATGATGAAACTCCACTTTATCTTCAACCAAATCCTACAATATTGCATGATGAAACTCCAGTTTGATAAGTCCTTATTTGATTTGACTTATTTTCATTTATTCTAGTGTAGAGGGAAGAAATTATCTTCTTGATTTTATTTAGTTCTTATTTTTAATGGAATTTATGATGGTGCATTGATGATGCACAACTTCAAATCCTCATTTGATGACTTTTTAACCATGTTCACACTCTTATTTTGAATTTAAAAATTATAAGAGCATGATTCAAGACATGAAAACTTATATTAAAGGTTAATTCATGAAAAATATACTGGATATCATATATTATGAAGCCTCTCATAATGTCCTTCATGTATCTTGATGATGACTTAGTTCAAACTTGTAGGTGTGAGCTCCATTAGTGCTTGAGAAGCTAGAGAGGGAGAGAGAGAGAGAGAGAGAGAGAGAGAGAGAGAGAGAGAGAGAGAGAGAGAGAGAGAGAGAGAGAGAGAGAGAGAGAGAGAGAGAGAGAGAGAGAGAGAGAGAGAGATTTAAATTTACTAATGAATGGATTAAAAAATTTGAAAATAAATTTATTTGATTTATATAACCTTTAAATTCTTACATAAAAATTTTCAATGCATTTAGATCAATAAAACTTGAGTTGCATTTTTGGGCTTCTTGAGAACTACTTTTCAACATTTTCACATGCATGAGATTATAATTTCAAATTTTATCTCTCCTCAGGTATAATATAGACATGATATCACCACCAAAATTTATTAAATATTTACCTCCACATTCATTTCAATTTTTTTATGTTTTTTATTAATAGAATTCAAGTTATGCTCCTTTTTGTGTTTCTAGGTTCTCCTAGGGCAACAAACATGCCAATTTGGTAAAATTTTTATATTTTAAAATATACATGGTCTCAAGAGATAATTTTTTATTAAATTAATTTATTTATCCCATATATATATTCAAATTATTTAAATTTCATGTTTAATTCCAAAAAAACTCCAAAGATGTACTTTAGGGTCTGCATTCCTATAGGTGCTTGCTTCTCATGCATGTTTGTCATCTAGGTCCATTTTATAGCTATAAAACCTTTTTTAATAATTTTTTCTTTGTATAATGTGTATTTATATCATTTAAATGTCATAAAATTATTCATCATGATTTATAAATCTTAAAAACACTTTAAAAGATCAAATTTACAAAGTTCATGTTCTCTAAATAGAGTTTTAGAGCAATCTTGCTTCTTAACAATTGTTCATAAAGCTCTAACCTTATTTATGATACTAAAAACCATTATATGTGATTAAAAAACTATATTAAATCCTAATATAAACCATTATGATCCATGCAATATCTCCACCAAGATATCACATTGATTTTAGGGCAATTTTAAGCTCGAAAATCAATTTTGAGAGAGATTTGAGCTATTTTACTATAATTTAAGCATATTTTGAGTTTTTAACGACTCAAAAATGTATAATAAACATCCATAAGGTTTATGAATCCATGTATAATTATTTACCCACCTATAAACCAATAAAACACCAATTTTTTACCTTTAGAAATGCATGAAAACTGCCCCTACATCTTTGCATATGAGTTGGAACACTAAAAGATCTTCACAACTGCTATAGATGTATGCATGGAATATTCAAATCATTTATTTAAGGCTTGAAACTTATTCATCACCTCAAAATATGTTCCATCCTTATTTTATTTTCAATTTTTCCTTTAATTTCTTTTACCCATGCCTTGGCATGGTTTATTTTTTTGAGATGGTCAACCAAGAAGTGGTTATGAAGACATAAACTTAACTAAGATTCCCTATGGAATACATGCATGAGAGATATTGAAACAAAATTAAACTTAATTTTTTATAAAATAACTTAAATTTTAATGTTTTAATTTTGGAAAAGATAAGCTTTGAGCTCTGCAATGGGGAGATGAAGAGTCATCCTCTATTGATGGTGTTTCAAGCTTTCTCTTGGTTGATTACCTTGGTCACATTTGTTTCCTTTGTTTTCATGTGTATTTTAATATTGTGCACATGGTGGTTGGGTTGATTTATCTCTTATGTTTATTTTCATTAATTTCATTTTTATTTTGTGGTAAGTGTTTATTGTTTTTCGTTTTCTCTTTATTTCATATATCTTATTATGTGCCTCATACCATCCAATGTCTCCCCTGCCTAGTTACCCATTCCCATGGCCTTTATAAAAAAATAATCACATGGTGTTTATTATAGTTATTTATTGAAAATATCAAAAAATATAATCTTGAGCATGTGAAAAGGGGTGAAAATGGTGTTTTAATGACCCAATTAGTTCTCTAGGGGTTGATAAGGATTTTAATCTCAAGGAAGGTCTATCTTTCCCATCTCAAGTTGGAGAAGGAACTTCTATATAATCAAATAAGTTGTTCAATGAAGTCCTACATCAAGAAGAAGTGGCAAAACATAGAAGATGTAGAATTCATTGCTAGACATGTCTATGAAGGAGAGCATAGAGATCAAGTGTAGGATGAAGCCTAAATTGGTATTTACCCTAGCCCTGATAAATCCCTGACTCTTGTTCTGAATGATTTTATGGAAAAATATCTACACTAGGAAGAAATCAAGTTAACAAAATTTGGACATTTTTTTTGTATGTTTGAACAAGAACTCTCTCCCTTCTAAAAAATTCTTTAATAACTAGCTCAATTCTATTTGGGGTAAGAAGCTGGGTATCTACATTAGCTTTTGTCGAATGATTCCAAGAGGGGTTTTTATGATTTTATTTAAAAAATCTAATATGTAGATAAGGGCCATCATTAAACCCCTATGGAATGTAGGTCAACCTTTATTCAAAGTGGTCCTTTGAAACCTAGATATGGATTGTAATGATCTTATTTTAAAAACTGCACCAGATGGGTGGATATAAAAATTGGTCCCATCTAGTTGTGTAACTTTATACCATAAGACTTGAATCTATTTATGGAAGTCCTTAGAATTTATGACACTAGATATTCATTACATCATATGAATGTTAGGGTTTTGATATCCTTATAGCCCTTAGATGTTTTCCCTAATTCCCTTAACTTAAAAATCAAAGGGATATCCCATGTTTATGTTTTCAAAGGGTTGGGAGGATTAAATGCCTATTTATTGTAAAAAAAATATGAACAACTCAAAAAAATTGTCCATTTTTGGTTAATAAGTAGGACATCTATAGTAAACAAAAAGGCCAAGTTGCATAGAAAGAAGATTATGTGATGGATTTTCTTCTAAGAAATTATTTAAAATTCTTTGAAACCCCTATGTTTAATAGTGAAATGCTCAAATAACATGCCTCCCCTAAGGAGGCACTAGGGGAAAATGCTCCAGCAACTACAAATGAGCTAGGAAAATTTATGACTCGATGCTCTCCCTAATCCTATAATTCCCTATCACCATCTATTGACATGGTGAATTCTCTACCTGATGTGATTAATCTAGATAATTTGGATGATGCTTTTATTGATCAAGTAACTCAATTAGATTATTCTATCCCATAGTTTAAGGATTCCCCCTTAGATGAGTCTGTGGTTATGTTAGTTTATCCTCCCACTATTAATGTTTCTAACCCTAGTAGTATGCCTTCCTCTAGCCTCACTGAAAATGTAGATGATTTCTCCCCCATGATGATTTATTTGGAGAAATAAAAACATATTAATTCCAAATCTAATATGGATATGGTAGTTATTTTACCCTTATCCCTTAAGGACCCCAATGTTACTAAAAATTGGAAGCCCAAAGGGGGTGGTAAAATACTCAAAACTAACTCTATTTTTAGCCCTCTTGATCATACTCTTGTAAAATATAGGAAAAAATATAAAGATATCCCTCTTGGTAGCCTTGACCTAGATTTTAAGAGGAAGGCCAAAGAAACTAAGGTTGTAGACTATTTCAAAATATTGTATAACAGTGAGGGTAAACACCTTGGTCAATCTAATTGACCTCCCTAACTCCATTTCTTATGTGGATTGTAAGTTATAATGTTAGGGGTTTGGAATACCCTAAGAGAAAACCCATTATGAGATAGTTTAGACACTCGAGAGATAATGTGGACATTTTATTTTTTTAATAAGTTAAGGCTATGGGTTCATAATTGTCCTCTATCATTAATTTCATTTGGCCTAATGTATCTTAGTTCTCTTATAATCATCAAAGAGGTAAAGGAGGGGCCTCCATAATAGTTAATCTTGAGTTGAAAAAGTACATTATTGACCATGGAGTTTCCCCCTATCAGAGTTGTATGGATTTTACTATAAAAGCATAATCAATGTCTTGGTTTGTGCAATATATGCTCCAAATGATTATAGAGAAAGGTCTGATCTATGGAATTGGCTTTCAACTAACCTATAAAATGTCCCTTGGATTTTTGGAGGTGACTTTAACATGGTCAAGGAAAAATAATATAAAATTGGTGGTGACCATCAATCTTGGGAAGGCAATGTTTTTTCTTTTGGTCCAATTTTAAGAGAATACACAAACTCCTTGATCCATCACATAAAGGTAAAAATCAAAGTAAAGGAATCTAGTTTACCTAACATAATAATAATAACAATAAGAAAAGACAATATTTCAAACTTGATAGGTTTTACTTGAATAGATATTCCTTTTAAGTGACCCCAACTAGTGTTTTAAATGTGGTGAATGTTCTGCCCCACACAATCTCTAACCACCATCCCATTGAAATTGGATTTTTTTTGAATTCAAACATTGATAAAAAAAATCTTATTTTAAAGGACTCTATAAGTTTAAAATCTCTCAACTAAATGATCAAGTATGTATGGATGGTATTATTTATTATTGGAATGTAGGGAAAATCTAACGTAATTCTAGCTCTAATATTTCTCAGTAAAACTCTTGTATGGAATTTTCCAAGAAATTTGAAAGATTGTAGGGTAAAATCAAGGTGAAAATTCATAGGAAATAAGTTAGGGTCACCTAGGAAAAATTAATTTAGGATAAAAAAATTCTTCAACCTTATCCCTCTAATGTTAGACTAGTGGATTAGCTTAACTCTCAAAAGCATCAAGCCAAGCAAACCCAATCCTACCTTTCTAGGGGAGCACAGATTCACTATACATTGACATGGCTTAAGCTTGGTGAAATAGGGTACAAGTTTTTCTTTCATTTCTTGAGAACCAAAACCCAAAAGATAAAAATTAATGGTATTGAGTTTTAGGGTAACATTTCTAATGACTCTTGCAGTATCAAATAAGATTTCTTCAAATTCTGCTCCAACTTGTTTATGTTTGATGGAACTAATTCTCTCATAGATCATAATAGGGATATTTGTGATATATGTATTCAAAATAAAGTGTCATTCATGCAAGTGATTTACCTTAATGAGTATATCACACATGATAAATTAAAGTGACCACTGACTTGCTCAAGAATGACAAAGCACCTAGTATTGATGGCTTCCCTACTAAATTTTACAAATCCAATAAGGACTGGCTAGCCAAGGATTATCTTGAGGTCTATAAATAAGCTATTGTTGCTAGATCCTTCATCCCTAAAATAAATATAGGTGTTATTAAGCTCTCCCTAAGGAAGGGGACCCATATTTGATCAAGAACTAAAGGCCAATTACCCTCCTTAATGTTTCCTATAAAATTTTGGTAAAAAACATGGCCAAGAGACTCTCTTTAATTCCTTCTATTGTTTTTAAGACTCAAAATATTTTTTTTAAGGAAGATACATTCTAGATAACCTGATAACTAGTTTAGAAGGGATGTATTAGGCCCATGATTTTAATCAAGATGTGGGCATGATTTTGCTCAACTTTGAGAAAGCCTATGATATAATAGAATGGTCATTCATTAAAATAATTCTCAGTGTTTGGTTTTCAAGAATTTTTTTGCAAAATATTAAATGTTCTTTTTAAATATGCCTCCATTATAGTCAAAGTGAATGGGGAATTGATAGACTCACTCAAGCTTCAACAGTTCAAAACAATTGTCATCTTTCCCCTTCTTTAATTATGTTTGTAATTGAAGCCTTACATTATATACTAAGACTCTCTATTCTGGGTCCTCCTATTAAAGGAATCACTCTACCTAATGAAGATGAATTTATTGATGTTTTAGTTGCTAATTACACTACTCTATTTTTCAAATTGGAGTAAAGCAACTTAAATTAGGTTATCATAAGGATGGATATGTATTATTCTACTTATAGATCTAAGGTCACTATGTATAAATATTATATGTTGGGTAAGAATAACACCCTTCCTAATTGGATTATATAATTTGGCTAGGGTTGGAAAGGGCCAAATGATTTTTTTAGATATTTGGGTATTCCTTTTTCACTTACCTCTTTATTCAAGATCATGTGGGAGTGGATATTTGTCAAAATTAATAAGAAATGTGAAAAATGGCAAGGACACTTTCTTTCTTACCTAGAAGGATCCAAGTTTGCCAAAAAGTGTTTGCCTCATATAGTATATATTATGCTTCTTGTTGTATTTTCAATAAGACTCAAATCAAATTTTTACATAGAATTATGAGGGATTTTCTATTGTCTGATGGAAAAGGAGGTAGGAAAAGAAATGTTATTTCATGGAATTTTTTTTAAAGCCCAAACATATTGGGGGACTTGGCCTAAAATATCTAAGAATATAAGGCATCACCTCATAGTTAAATATATAATCAAAGAATTCAAATGGGATGAGCCATGGAAAATCTTATTCAAAAATAGTGTCCTATATGGCTTTTCTAGAGGTGAACCAAAATGGAAAGGGCTCAATATTATAGATCTTCTTATAAGGCCCTTCTCTGTTAAAGTTGATGGGTCACTATTATTTTATTCTATTTGGTCTATTTGGGAATTTTTTAAACCTTTTATCATGACCAAACATATAGTCATCTAGTTTTGGACATGTTTTCAGGGTTACAGATCCATATGGTTGAATCTTTGTGTCAATAGAAGGCCTGTTGCACTCACCATGGGATGTTCAATTTTTGAGTGGTTTACTAACGTTTTGAGGGTTTTTTAAGATATTTTCTCTTATCATGGTTGGGCCACCTAGTCATAAATTAGAGTTATATTTTAAATCCAAGTCACTTAGCATAGAACATATACTCTTCTTAAAAAATAACTATAGGGGAATAACAATGTATCCTTTATGAATGAGGAGGGTGAATTATAGGAAAGTGTTAAGTGGTTGAAGGGTCATCCCCTATTTTATTTCTCTACTCAAATTTTATACAATAAATTTTCTTTTTCCAAAATCCCATATCTTACCCTTAATTGTATTTAAAATGTGTGTGATCCCCTTCACTCTTGGTCCTATAGGTTTGAAGTTATCTGTATTTTATATATCGAACCTAAAAATTCATGTTTTTGTTGGATTTTGATATACAATAAACTAGATGTTGGTACTATAATGATTAAAAGTGGCGTTGCGTATCCTTTTTGTTCCTTTTGTAGTGATGTTGAAACTATTGAACATCTTTCCTTCTCTTATCCTTATGCTTATAATATTTGGAAATATTTTCTCAAGGGATGGAATATTGACTTTTATTATGAGATTGGATGGTTGAATATTTCTTTTGGTTATATTTTTCCTAAAAGAAAAGTCCATCCTCTTTTCCATAAGTTTTCGCTTATTTTCAAAACTAAGATTTTGTGGTTTTTATGAAAGCAAAGGAACTTAGAGGTTTTTCAATCTAAGGCTAGGGTGATTACTGACTTCACTATTAAATTCATCCTTCATTTGTTTCTTTGCATATCCTTATCCAACTGAAGGTTCCACAAATATATATAAAATAGTTCTTGAGGTCTAGAATGCTTAAGATCATTTCAAAGTACCCAATTGATTTGGGTAGTTTTTCCAAGTTGAGTCCTCACCCAAATTAGGGAGTTTTCCATGGATCATTTATTGAGGTAAAAATTATAGAACATGAATGGGATTGCATCAAGGAATCATATTTTTTTTAAGTAGATAACCCAATTTAGGAATGGTTTAATTCTTCAAAATTTGACAATATTGGTATAAATAGTTGGTTGATGGCCAATAATGATATGATGAGGGATGTATAGATTAGTAGTTTTGATGGTAGTGATTAATTAAGTTAAGGAATTTGTTTCTCTTCTTGACCTAGATATTGATCTATTATCCAATGATAAGGATGATCTGTGAACCAACCCCCCCCCCAAATCTCCCCTCCATGGTACAGGTTTTTGATGATCAAATTAAGGTATGGAAATTAATAGAAGATAATATTAATTTTTTTGATAGGAAATTGGATAAGGTAATTTAAATGGGTGGTTATAAAGAAGTAAATGAGGTGATTGAATTAGTTCTAATAACATCAAATCACTATTAGATAAGGTAGACTAATACACTCCACTATATACTACTAGATTGGAACAGTTTGGACATGGATCAAAGATGAGCTCTGATGATCAACTTGTGTGTGTGGATTTAGATGAGGACACTAAAATGGATTTCACTACTTCTTGGAGGGTGAATAAAGAAAAGTATATGTATTTGATGGTGTTTGATGCCACCTCTAGTTTGGGTGGTGGGATATGTGTGCTAGTTATTTTTGCTCATGGGCTCCCTATATGGGGCAAATTTTTATATTGTATTATCAATTTTTATACTTAGACTTTTAGGGAAATGCCTCTTAGTTTGATCCTATAAGAATGTTTTGACACTTTAATAATTGTTTTGAATATTTGATGTTTATAATTTGTAATTGATAATTTAATATAAAAAATGCATTAACTTTTGCAAAAGAGTCTTAAAACATATTAAGAGGGAATAATAAATGTTTAATTATTTCAATTAGTCACCTAAACTAAGGAAAAATATTAATATGACTTCACTAAGCCTATTATAATTAATGAAAGGATGATAATTATGATGAAATACCTTATGAACTTAAACATACTCAATGAAAAAAATAATGGTGACTGAAAAGGTCAACATTCTTGGTGACCTCTATGAATTTGCTTACTTGCTAACCAAAAGACTAGTTTCCTTAAGAAGTCCATTGGGTATGGAGTCCTAAAAATCATCACCCAATCTAATATATACATGATAAATAGTGTTTTATCTTTCTCATGCAAAATCAAAATAAATAATGAGTCCTCAAATCAACAAAAATACTTATACAAGAGAAATTAGGGTATTAAAAACTACTACAACTACCAATCTAACATGTGCATAATAGCACTTGGATGAAAGTGAAATCAAAACACTATTATTAGAAGACTCAAAATCAACTTGGATCAAAGTAAAAACCTCTTAGGTCCTCTCCATGTGGTTGACAAAGATGAGGATCAAGCTATTATTTGAGTGCCATCCTAGTTGGATTAGCTCTTTTCCTACTTGTCAACCTCTTTGGCTTATCTCTAATATAAAAAAACTCTTCATGTCGTTCAATGCTTACCTAATGTTTCTCTTCAACACTAATATATCTCTCCATTTTGATCACATTTTAATTCATAAGAATATCTACAATTCCAGCCTCTAATGGCTCACTAGAACATTTTTCTTGTCTTTTCATGACATCTTGAGATATGTCATCTTGATTTTTAATTGATGACAATTGTTCAAGATCTTCAAAGAGATCTAAATACTTATATTTAGCTTCATTAGTGTCTAATTTATATATGGTTTGATCAATATATTGTTGAACATATTCTCCAACCTTGGAAACCACTTTATCAATGTCTTCACAAGGAAATGTAGGCCTATAAAGAGTCTCAATGTCTTGAATAAACTAAAGGTATCATTTACAATCTTCATCAAAACCTTTTTGATCCTCACTTATAGATTATTTATCTCCATTAAGAATCACTGCATCTTCTTTTTTATCTTTACTTATCTCATGTCTAGGTTTATTACCTTGTGAAACCGTTGTTGTAATCTCACTAGCTACTACCATGTCATCTTGAACATATTCATGATAGACTTATTAAGGATCACTTGTAATTGTAATTTGGTTTTTATATTCAATGAATACAACATGATCTTATTCTATGCCAAATTTAAGCTCATTTGACCAACACAACTCTTAATCATCCTCTCTTGACAATTTTTCCTCTTCACCTAGATGTTCTTTTTTTACCTTCCATACAACAAGACATCCTTCAAAAAGGGAGATGGTGGGAGAGAAAGAGGTTAAATTTGGTATAATAGTAAAATAGGGCATTATGGGTTTCTATTAAATGGGATTTGGGATTGAATAATCATTAAGAAGGCTTTGAGAATTGGAAGTAATAGTTTCATTCAATAATTCTTTAAAAGGAGGGAAAGAAACTTGTGTTAGGGATGCTTCAATCTTCTCTTTCCACTGAACAATCAACCTCTCACATTCTAATATTCCTTGATTTTCAGGGACAAATTCAACTTTTGGATTAGATGAGGGGATCAATAAACTTTAAATATTTCTTGGTTTATCTTCTACAACCTTCTCCCTCTCTTGATTTTGGATTGGCATAGGAGGGATATATAAGAAACATGGAAGCTTCCTTAATTGAGGATATTTAGGAAAAATGGGGGGAGTTTTCACAAGCATAGGATATTTCATAGGATTAGGAGTACTATAACTCGGAATCTTGAAGAAATTAGACTCTCTTGAAGGTTCAAAGGGTTCTTATTTCCAACTTGTAATTTTAGACTCAACTCTTTGTACTCTCATAGGAAGCTATTGTATTTGTTATCTTATAGCTTCATTGTATCTCTTCAATTATTATACCTTTTGGAAATGTATATAGTCTTGATATTCAATATCTTCTAGATGCCTATTTTTTCTCTTTCCCTATCATTTTCCATAAATTATCTCTCAAAGTCAAGTCTAATTTCTTCCATAATTTTTTCATGTTTATTAGAAAGAACATGACTTTGCTAAGGCTGATTATAAATATGAGTAGGGTTGGGAGGGAGGTAAGTGTCATGAGTAAATTGATATTTTTATGGTTAATGGATACTTTAGGTGAATCCATAAATGTTTTTGTCTTGATATGAAGTATATGAAGGTATAAAATATGTATTTTCACAAAATGGAGTACTAAAACACATACCAATTGATGTTTTTAATAACAGAGACTATGTAAAATAGATGTATATAACTTGAAGTCATCATTAATAATTTTATAAATGCCTCAAAAGGATTATGTTCTAAAGAAAAATACCAAAAATTATTTAATAGATTAAGTACAATACTTGTCCCACCAAGCATGCCAAAAATTATTGTTGAATTGACCTTTCACCCTTGAGGAAGGTCTTCAAGATTTCTCACCCAATCCACACATTGCAATCACTTCCATGTTGTGGGTGTCCTATAATAGAATTAAAACTCTAGAGAGGGTTGGTTTCCTTGATTAATCAAATTTATCCTCACCTAAACTACTTATAAATAATGAAAATAAAGAGAGATCTCTATAATTCTATGACTAACCATGGGGTGATACACCAAAATTGAATACCTCAACTTACTTAGACATAGATATAATGAGATCAAAGATCACTCAAACATACATAAATCATAACTCACCAATGAATATTTTAAATAAGTATTTTTTATCAAGGATTCAACTTATAATAGTACTTATAAGTATGACCACTCATCTTAAGAAGCTTGAGTAGCATTCATCACAACTATCAATTACATAAAATATTAGAGACACAAGCTAAAATATGCACAAGATCAATTTTATTATAGAAATGTGCAAAAAATTGAATATAAATTAGGGATAGGCTATAATTATCACAAACTTACATCAATAATTCATAAATTACACATAAAAACCATCATATGAGAAGGTATAATTAGATTCTTTATTGCTCAAGAAGGTGTTTATGAGTCTAAATTTTGGTAGGGTTGAGTCACAAGTAGCTAGAGGTGTATATCCAATTACTTGAAAAAAACAAGTACATATAGTGAAAGGAGTTCTTAGTTAGGATACCTAAATGTAAACTTATAATCAATGTTGTCATTAAGGCTTGAAATTGAAACATAGATGAATTTGACTTTCCATTGACATCTTCTTCTTCATTAAGGCTTAAAATTGAAGCATAGATGAAGATAACTTTCAATTGACATATTATTCTTTCTAAAATGTATCTTTACTTGATTTTAAGTTTTAAAGTTTTAAGGGGGGCATGAATGTCCTTGTTGGAGCCTTAATAATGTTTAAGATCAAGTTCCATGATGAAACTCTGCTTTAACTTCAACTAACTCCTACAATCTTGTATGATGAAACTCCACTTTGATAAATCCTTATTTGATTTGAATTATTCTCATTTATTTCCATGTAAATTTAATGTTGTCACTTGGATTTATAACCTTTGAGGTGATGTCTCATCTCTCCTCATCCAAGTGGCACAATTGAAACACCTCTAGACTTGTGGGTAGCCCAAAGATGAGGTGAATCTCTAGATAGGGCAAGCTCCCTTGATGTAACAATTTGGATCACTATTACACCTAAAATTTTGGGGCAGGGGGGTGTGGGTCAAGGAAGAGATAAAATTGAAATCAAAATATTATAAGGGAGGTGATACACAAAATAATTTTATGACTTCCAACTAGCTGCATTTTACACATGAAACCAAGAGACTAACCAAATATACACTTCTCCAATCTGCATCTTCTTGCATCAATATTACATTATACTATTATGGATGAATGTTTAGGCTAGGAGGAATAGAAAAGAGACATTTAATGGAACTATTTAATATACTAACTCACTCAACCTTGACACTTCCTATAACACTTCACATGCCTTGCAAGAAGAAGTTTTCCAACTACAAAGAGGATGCAAGAATGAGACATGTTAAGGAAATCATAGCTATCACTAAGTAAGATCAATAATAAAAGTATAAAATACTATGATAATTCATGAATAGGTTAAAATCAATAGTATTATTGATCAAATGATATGAAAATGAGAAGGGCTTCACCATACTTAGGAGGAGCATAAATTACAAAGGCTAAAATGGCTAGTTCTTATACAACTTGAGAGAGAGGAGAAGAGATAAGTTAAAAGTTCACAAGGAAACTTTTACTGCTAATAAAATGAGTTACTAGTTCATGGGAAAAGAGTTTGGAATAGACAATGCAAGGTCAGAAGTAAAAAGTGGCTTTTCGAGTCATGAAATTCTTGCAAAGTGGCATGAAAGTTCTCATTCTGGTTCAAAAAACTACCTTCATGATTCACATCTATTTGAACATCCCAAAACTAACTATGGATAAGTATGATGATTAGAATGATATGGAAGGATTTCAAACATGCCTCTCCATGCATTGGTTTTAGTCTTGGTCATTTAGAATCTCTAAAAAGTGAGTCATCATTGCTTGTTGTCAAGAAAACTCCTCTTTCAATCACCCTTCACACTTGGCTTCAAATTTGGATTTATTTTTCCATTGAAATATATGGGATGTAGTGGATGAAACTTTTAAATAATCTCCATTTCCTTATAATGCTCAGGGAAACCTTAAAAAGTCATCCACTTAAAGTTTTCACAATTCTCCCTAGCTTGGTCACTATGCCAATTTTGATTAGCTAAGATAAAGTAGTTGGTTGAGGAAATTAGGAGTTATTAAAAGGAATTAAATTGATATTGGTATTTATATTAAGTCTTAATATTCCATTCCATGATATTGTCATCTCTTGGAACCTCTTGGAACCTACACAACAGAAAAAAACATTTAAAAGTACCTTGTTTTGTACCCTATCCATACAATTCCATACAATCCAAAAGCATGAGGAGTATCCTAAGATAGTATATTAAAAATTTAAATGATCATCCTAGGAAAAATATTCCATTATATAATCTCTACAACCTCATTTCCTCAAACTATTCACTAGCAAGGATTTACAAGGGTTTTGAGTAGTTTTGACTCTTAAACTTTATTCATAAAAACTTGACATTCAGCCTACCAAAAAAAATTCAAAATAAGGTTTTTTATGACCCCTGATAACACTTCTAAATGTCTTTGTCCTCCATACACATCCTTAGAAAAGATATGAACATTCAAAACTAGCTTATCCAGCTCTTCCTTCCATTTTTTACAAGTCTGAGTTAGTTTTTATCTCAAAAATGGATTATTTTTAACCTCTCTACCCTCCATAATCTTGATAAAATTTATTATTTCCCCATAAATATTATCCAATCCATTATAAATCTTTTTTAATGGTAAAAAATAAAATGACCTATCATTTAAAAACTAGGCCTAACCATGTCTAGTAGGCTTGAGTTGTCCTTAAAGCCTAAAATGGATTTTTGATTCATTATCCCTACATCCAATAGCTTAAAAACGTATTTAATTACACCCAAAAAATGTTTCAATATGTTATAATTATCTTATCAAGGTGGAAGTAATAATGACTCTCTTTTTGGCTTTTAGGCCTAAACATGTCTAACAAGCCTATTTGCAACCCTTATAGGTTTTTGGACTGATTTGCTTAGTTTCATCTCTATTTTATTGGTTTACATGATTTTAATATATTTTTTTAATCTTATAAATATTTCCTTAAATATCCAACCAATCTCTAACTCACTTGATCATTCCCTTTTCCAAAATTATAGGGTTTGTACATAAGGGGATGTACCCTTTGTCTGAGACAAAATAGAGGGTACTTCCCATATTTTTTTATACCAAATAAAATTTTTATAAGATTATTTAAGTTTTAAATACCTTATCCACAAAATTTCATCCCTTTCTTAGGTTTTTAGGTCCTCCAATTCCCTCAATTTCTAGGATAGACATGTGTGAAGTGGACTATGTATGCAGGATTTTCATAAGGACTATGTAATGAATGTTTAGAGTTACTTATCTCTAGTTATATTCCATTAAAAGAGTTTATATAAATCATCATGATAAATATTAATGTGATTTAGGCCATTAACCATTACAAATTCTTATATATCTCATATTTTATAATTAACTGGTCAAGATAACATACAACCTTCATAATTATGTTTTGCTTCAAAATACTATACTTTTATGTATTCATACCTTTATTTTGACCTTGAAACATTAAATAAGACTTTTTTTAATCTTTACATAGTCACTTATCATCAGTTCAACCTATGTTCACCTTTCTTAGCTTAGATAATCACTTAGGACTCAAAATTGTTCAATGTATGACACAATCAAATAGGGTCAATTGTGTTTGAAACAAATAAGATCATGTAGGTGTTAGGGGACCATGTTGGACTATTAAAATGATTTAAAAATAATATACTTGAATTTTTAAGGTCATTTAAACATGGTTATGACTATACCAACACTAGGAATCATCACCCTCTTTGTTCACTACTCTACTAGTTACCTATAATTAGCTTTAGGTGCATATTTCCACTTCAAGAGACACATGTTGGTAAATATTAGAAATAAAACATATTATTATATTTTTGATGATATTTTAGGTCATATATTCCACTTGAACAATTTTTAACCCCTATCATATGTTGGCATGATCTAGAACTGTCAACATAGAGTGTAAGGTCACTTTTGGGTAAAAGTTCTATAGACATCAATGCCTAAGTTAGTATCTTTGTAGGAAATTTTAGGCCTATAAACAACTATATTCCCCTATAGGATACAAGGTATACTCATATATATTATTCAAACCCTTTATTATCCCTATATCAAGATGTCAAAAAAATACCTCGAACCTTTATTTTCATATTTTAGGGGTAAACTTCGTGAACATTATCATCTCATGCTTTGAAGGTATCTCCACTTCAATTTGCCAACTTGACACCTAAAACACAACTATCATGGTAAAAAAAACATTTTATGACCTCCAAATAAGGTTTCATCATGCTACAACACTCCATATGAGTACTCTAGTTCTCTATCAACACCACCTGTATGTGTTTATCCATATACATAGGTAGTAAAGTTGTAAACATGGACAAGGTGCCTATTTTGTGACATTTATGAATTTTAAATAATTTAAATTATTTCCAATGGACTCTACACACTCTAATTATCTAAAACAAATTTCAACACATCATATTCAATGTGAAATTCTCTTTCAATCACCTATAGGTGCATGTTCATGGTAGAATGTGTGAGGATGTTGCACATAACTACATAATTTTCTCTTTATTTCATCAAATGAAAGCATGATACAATAAATAATGTTTATAAATGATAAAACAAGCCATAAAAACCTTAAACACACCTTTTTTAACATGACATACAAGTTTCATACATGTGTTTTACCATGCTTTCAAGTAAACAGTGAGCAAAAAGTTGATTGTATGCTGTTCATAAATGTACCCTCATAGAGAATTGCCTTGAATAATTATATTTAAAGGTCAATGGGAATAAATTTAAAATTTAAAACATGTATATATACCTATAAAAACCCTCTACACCCATTTTCAAAGCATGAATATCTAAAAATGGTGAAAACATGTTTGTCATCCTAAATGAGAGCAGTCTACAAACATGAGATGATTTTCTCATAAAAACACCTTAAATTTTGAAAAGAATAACAGTAATAATTATATAAGGAAACCAAAATCATTTGTAATCAATCTCATTAATTGGTTTGTATGGACTTCTTCAAACCAAGGCAAAACTTATAGGGTGCATTGATTTACAAGTAGAAAAACACAATCAACTTCATGAGGATGATTAATTAAGCATAGGCCAAAATTATTTGAAATATTATTATGAAAATTAATCTATATAATTTTAATTTCACCTCCCAAATGCGTTTGACTTGGAATTTCACTAACTATCCATATCATGTACAAACCTAAAGACTAGTTTTGTGTGTCTATAAGGGTGAAAAAGGAACAAAATAGTTTTAACTCAAAAATGGAACTTCTAGAGAATTTAAATCATGGAAATTAACTTTATTAATATTAATATTCATATTAAAACCATATCCCACATGTAAAACTCTCCCATAGGTTGTACAAGTGCCAAACTCTCCTCCTTTCCTAATAAAATTGCTCTTTTTTTGAAGAACCTATAAATTTCAGTTATGAATAGTTGATTAAGTAAATAATATTATACATGTCACATTAAATCATCATTATTACACTTTCACACTTCCCTAACTCATTTAATTACTTATTTTGACCTCAAAATGATACATTGGATAATAAGACTAATGACCAAGGCTAGTGTGATATAAAATGACATTAGATAACCTATAATTCACATCATGAAATAATATTAAACCCCATATAAACCTATAAAGTAAATTTTTTACCTATAAGGTTCCCAATTTGACTTGAAATTTAAATTTCATTAACAAATTGGTGACTCATAAGAGTAACATGCCTGCTATGCTAACTAGACCAATAGCCTTATTAGTCTATTGGGCTTAAGGAGTCATCTAAAGTCTAAAATAAAATAATTATACCTTTGACCACTTGACAACCATGATTTTATCAAGGCAAGACCACTTGACTACCTCAACTACAAAAAACAAAGCACACACACAAGCAAATCAAACACACTAACAATACACACACATGTGCTCAAAGCACTTAGGAAAAATAAGAAGAAAAAAAATATATACAACTAAAAATTAAGCATACCTCCCTTTCCAATATCAAAAGGAAAGTTTATTTCATCTCTTTATTCATGATATGAATCACGGTTCCAAGTATGTTGATCTTTATATTGAACACTTGATAGATCAAACCTGTTTCTTGGCACTTCAATTTCTATGCTCTCATGTAGATAATCTTCAAATAGGTCACCAATGTAAAATTATTCCTCTTGGCCTTGTACACATACCTCATATTTCCACTCACTCTTCATTTCATGATCAACTTACATCTTATTTATAGGCATGATCTCAAGAGGAATGGTCTCTTGTTCCTTGGAAGATTGAGGCCAATATAAGTTTGTTTTAACCTCCAAAGGCTGATGTGAACTTGTATCTTGCTCATCTATGACATTTTGGACAATGTCATCTTGCTTACCAACACTTTTAATCAACTCCAAAGAAGTTTTAGATCCTTTGAGATATTTAAACTCATTTCAAATGTTTTTAAATTGTTGCCACAAGTCCTCATCTTCTTTTTTATCAACACCATGAAGGGGATCAGCAAGGTAATCTCCTTAATCTTATTCTTTAGAATATAAAAGGACTTCTTCTAATATTTCTTTTTCAACATAAGGAAGGCATCCTTCTTCATCAACAAAACAAGAAGACTCAACACAAGGACTCACCTCTTATTTAGAACTTAAAACCTCTTGAGGGCTCTCAAATTTTATCTCAACTATCATAATCTGATCTTATTTCTCAAAGGCTGAAATATCTTCAATTTCCTTCTCCTTCTTAGTGATGTCAAGACTAGTCATCTTGAAATCCAGTGATCTAGCCCAATGAGGCTTCCAAGGAGCTACACTTTATTCAATCGAGAGTTATGAATTTTCCTCAACTAAATGCTCATATTTAAGTTCCCATACCATAGGTACATAAAGGAAAAGGGTGATGGGGTGAGGATAAGATAAACTAGTTTGTGGAGGTGGAACATACGATTCAAAATTAGGTTGAGAAAGAAAATTAAGGTATTCTTTTGGGTGTTCTTGAGGAAGGGGAGGCAGACCTTGGGCTAAGATAGCTTGGTTATCTTCCTTACACTTTACAATCACTTTATTCACATCTAGTTTAGATTAAACACTCTCTTGAAAGATGTTATATGGGATGTGTTTAGGCATAAGATCTTCTTTTGGGTCTAAACCTTCCATCACACCTTGACTTAACAACTTCATTCTTGACTCTAACTCTTCAATTTGCTTGGATAGGTTCTCTTGTAAAATTATCTCTTGAATTTGATAGGAATCATCATGAGGATTAGGAGTATAAGAGGGTTGACATGGAACATAAGAGGTCTATTGAGGAGGGTGAGAGGGACTTGCATAGGCTCAAGCTCTTCCTCAACTTCACACTCCTTATCAAGGCTTTTATCCTCTTTCTTTCCCCAAAACTCTACTATCTTATTCCAAATTAATATGTTAGGATTAATAGTTTCTTTTTTAGGTTTTTATTACCTTTTAGGAGTGGATGAACTATTCAAGAAACTTTGAATCTCCTTAGGCTTGGATTCTCCACCCTTATCTCTAACTTGGAAACTCATATCTAGAGGTCATTTCTTGAGGTGGGGAGAGAGGTAAATGAGGTTTTATATTCCACTTATTTTGCTGATGACATGGGCTATTACATTTTCATATTATCTAACTCAATTTTCCTATCAATATTAACTTCAAAAATAAGGTTTCACTTTTCAACTTTCTCTTCTGACTGATTGGGAAAAGGATGGCTTTGATAAGCTTGATTGGGATCATGAGTAGGGGTCAAATAGGATTTATATAAATCTTGGGGAAGTGGATATGAAGGTAATAAGTTTGGTGAAGCTACCTTTCATGAATTTTTAGCTTGTCTATTAAGGAAGAAACCAAGCCACTCACATCTAGCATCTCACTTGTGAGCCTTTGCCAATTAGCTCTCTAAATAGGTGACCACTCTCTTTTGACCAGATCTAAAGAAGATCTCACCTTATAAATAATATGACTAGGAACCTCTTGACCACATCCCCTTAGAGTATTAATATATAACATGTACCCCTCATAGCCCAAAAGATTTTTCTTGAAAGTGGAAATAGACTAATTAGAGAAGTGACTAGGTTGACTAGGAGTAAGATATGGAGAAGGTTGATTGTAGGGATGATAAATTTCATGAATGGGTTGATATACTTCATGAATGGACTGATACACTTCATGTTGGAATTGGTAAGGATCAGGATAGGGCTGATATGGAATGTCATAGGATGGATATACCTCACCAACTTGTGTAAAACAAAATTCAATACCAAGTTTAGCCATGAAACTTCATTAGGAAGAAAGAACATAAGGAATGATCATAAAAAATATTAAAAAGGAATACCTAAGCTACTTGACTAATTGATGTAACTTTGGAGTCACCATTGATGCTTGGATAGATGCCTCCAAAGGTTGATTCTTGAAAGATAACACTAAAAATATTTCAACTTCTTGGACTAAGAGTCCCATTGGGCATGCTAAAAATTGTTCACTTGGATTTTCACCCTTTGAATAGATGTATTATCTCTCCTCATCCAAGTGGCATAATTGAAACACCTCTAGGCTTGTGGGTAGCTTAAGGATGAGGTGAGTATCTAGATAGGGTTAACTCCCTTGATAGACCACTTTGAGACACTACTACACCTAAACTTTGGAGGGGGGATGGAGAGAGAAAATTGAAAGAAAAATATTCTAAGGGAGGTGATACACCAAATAATTTGATGACTTCTAACCAGCTACATGTTACACATGAAACCAAGAGATTAACTAAACATACACTTCTCCAATCTATATTTTCTCACATCAATATTACATTATGAGGTTATGTATGAATTTTTAAGCTAGGATTACTAGACAAGAAGCCTTGAATGGTACTATTAAATATATTAACTCACTCAACCTTAACACTTCCTAGAACACTTCACATGACCTACAACAAGAAGCTTTCCAACTACAAATAAGATGAAAGAATGAGACAACATGCTAAGGAAATCATAGTTATCTCTAAGAAAGATAGATCATCCAAGTAGCACACACTATGAGTAGTCATGAAGAGGTAAAAATAAATAGTATTATTGATCAAATGATATGTAAATGAGAATGGATTTACCAAACTCAGGTGTGGCATAAATTACAAAGGCCAAAATGGCTAGTTCTTATAAAACTTAAGAGAGAAAAGAGAAGAAAGAATTTCAAATGTCACAAGGACACTTGTCATGTTGATATAATGAGTTAATTTTTCATGGGAAGATAGTGTGTAATTTACCATGAAATTTTATAAGGAACAAGTGCCTCTCCAAGTCATGAAACTCTTGTAAAATGGCATGAAATTTCTCATTCTAGCTTAGAAAACTACCTTCATGATTCACATATATTTGAACATACTAAAATTGAATAGGGATAGGTATAATTTTTTTAATGATAGGGAAGGATTTCCAACATGCCTCTCCATTCATTGGTTGTAGTCTTGGTCATCTAGAATCTCCAAGAAGTGAGCCATCACTGCCTACTATCAATAAAACTCCTCTTTCAATCACCCCTCACACTTGGATTAAAATTTGGATTTATTTTTACATTAAAATAAATGGGATGGATTTTATGACACTTTTAAAGAATATCTAGGGATTTATAATGATCATGCACACCTTAAAAATCCATGCACTTAAAGTTTTCACACTTCTCCCTAGCTTGGTCACTATGCCAGTTTTGATTAGCTAAGATGACTCAATTGGTTGAGGCACTTAGGATTTTTTAAAAGGAATTATATTTATATTTGGAGTTATATTAATTAATAATCTTCCCTTCCATGTGATTTTTATCTCTTAGAACCTCTTACAACCTGTAAAACACATAAAATATTCAAAAGTATCCTATTTTGTACCTTGTCCATATAATTTCATAAAATCCTAAAGCATGGGGAGTATCCTAATATATTACCCTAAAAGTTTCAATCATCATCCTTGGAGAAATATTCCATTATATAAGCTCTCCAACCCCATCTCCTCCAAACTAGTCACTAGAAAGGGTTTGTAAGGGTTATGAGCAGTTTTGACTCTTAAGTTTTGTTCATAAAAACTTGGCATTCAACCTACAAACCAATTCCACAAGAAGGTTTTTTAGGAACTTTGATAACACCTATAAACTTATTTTTCCTCCATGCACATCCTTATAAAATATATGAGCATTTAAAACTAGCATATTGAGCTCTTCCTTCCATTTCTTACAGGTGTGAGTTAGTTTTGAACTCAAAAAAAGATTATTTACAACCTCTCTACCATCCAAAAGATTTATCACATATATTATGACCCCATAAAAATTATCCAATCCATTTTAAATATTTTTTAATGGTAAGCATAAAATTACCTATCATTTGAAAACTAAGCCTAACCATGTCTAGTAGACTTGAGTTATCCTTGAAAACCAAAATGGATTCTTGTTAGTTATCCTTACATCCAATAGCTTAGAAACATATTTAATGAACCTAAAAACATGTTTCAATAGTTTATAATTATCTTCTCAATGTGTAAGTAATAATTAATCTCCTTTTCACTTTTAGGCCTAAACCTACCTAACAAGCCTATCTGCAACCCTTGTAGGTTTGGACTACTCTAGTTAGTTTCATCTCTCTTTGATTGGTTTACAATATTTTACTAGGTTTTTTATAGATTATAAATCTTTCCTAAAATTTCCAACTAGTCTCCAACTTTCCTGACCATTCCCTTTTCCAAAATTTTAGGGTTTGTGCACAAGGGGAAGTACCCTGTGTCTAAGACAAAATAGATGGTACTTCCCCTATTTGTTTAGACCAAATAACCTTTTGAGATTAAATACCAGTATACACACACACACACACACACACACACACACACACACACACACACACACACACACACACACATAGATATATATATATATATATATATATATACACATATAATTTAAGTTTTAAACACCTTCTCCATAACATTTCATCCCTTGGTCAAGTTTTTAGACCATCTAATTCACTCAATTTCCAAGATAGACTTATGTGAAGTGGACTGCATATGTAGGATTTTCATAAGGATTGTGTAATGCATGTTTATATTATTTTATATATTATTGTATTCCATGCCAAGATTTTATAGAAACCATCATGATAAATATGAATTTTTTTCATGTCCATTCACTATTTCAGCTTCCTATATACCTTTCATTGTATAAGTGATTGGTTAAGACAACATACAACCTTATTGACTATGTTTTGCTTCAAAATACTACACTTGTAGGTATTCCTAGATTTAATTTGACCTTGGAAAATTAAATAAACCTTTCTTTCATATTTATATGATCAATTAGCATCTATTGGAACTATGTTCACCTTACTTAGCCTATATCATCACTTAGGACTCAAAACTATTCACTATATGATAGGTCACATAGGGTCAACTATGGTTGAAAAAAATGAGATATTTTAGGTGTTAGAAAACCATTTTATAATGTGATCATAATGTACAATGACTTTACTTGAAGTTTCAAGGTCATGTTTCAATGATTAGGATTATACCAACACTATGAATCATCACCCTCTTTGTTCACTGCCCTACCAGTCACCTATAGTTGGTTGTAGGTGCATATTTCTACTTTAGGGGACATTATAGGTGAATATTAGAACTAAAAAATATTATTTTATCTCCTTATGATGATATTTTAGTTCATATATGACACTTGAACCATTTATAACCACTATCGTATGTTGGCATGATCTAGAACTATCAACTTGGAGTGCAACGTCACTTTTGGATCAAAGTTTTATAGACATCAATGCCTAAGTTTAGTTTTTTTGTAGGAAACTTTAGGCCTCTCAAAAATTATCTTCCATTGGTAATTCTCTCCTAAAACTTTTCAAATCTCTTTTCTATGATAGAGGCTACAATATATATTCATATAGATAATGTAAACCCTTTAGTATCCCTATTTTAAGATGTCAACAAAACACCTTGAACCTCTATTTTCACATTTTAGGGATAAACTCCCTCAACAATATCATCTCATGCTTTGAAGGTATCTCCACTTAAATTTTCCAACTTGACACCTAAAACACACCTATCATGGTCAAAACAACATGTTAGGACCTCCAAGGAAGGTTTCATCATGCCACGACACTCCATATGATTACTCTAGTTCTTTGTCAACACCACCTATAGGTGGTTATCCTCATACATAGGTAGCAACGTTGTAATCATGAAAAAGGTGCCTATTTTTTTACCTTTATGAGTTTTAAAATCATTTAAATTATTTATAATGGACTCTTCAAATTCTAAGTATTTTAAACAAATGTCAACACATCCTATTCAACATGAAATTCTCTTCCAAGCACTTGTAGGTGCATGTTCATCACAGAATGTGTGAGGATGTTGCACATGACTACATAGTCCCTTTTTCTTTCATAAAATTAAATATTAATTCAAAAATTAATTCTGATAAAGGATACATAAATTCCTAAAAACCTTAAATACACCTATTTGAACATGACATACAAGTTTCATACATGTGCTTCACTATGGTTGCAAGTAAATAGTGAGCAATAGGTTGATTGTATGGTGTTCATAAATACACCCTCATAGATCATTGCCTTAAATAATGAGATTTAAAGGTCAAGGTGAATAAATATCACATTTAAAACATTTAAATAGACATATCACAACCCTCTAAAGCCATTTTCAAAGCATAAAGATCTAAAAATGGTGAAAAGAGGCACGTCATCCCAAATGAGAGCACTTTACAAACTTGAGATGATATGCTCATAAAACACCTCAAAATTTAAAACCAAGAATATGGATAATTAGATAAGGAATAAAACATCATCTATAATCAACCTCAATAATTATTTTATATGTCCTTCTCCAAACCAAGGCAAAACCTATAAGGTACATAAATTTGTAAGTAGAAAAATATAGTCAACTTCATGAGGATGGTTCATAAAGCATAGGCCAATTATTAAAAATATTTGTATGTAAATTAATCTCTCTAAGTTTAATTTCACCTTCTAAAGGCATTTTATTTAAATTTTCTCCAACTATCTGTACCAAGTACAAACCTGAAGACTGGTTTTGTGTGTCTAAAAGGGTGAAAAAGGATCAAAATGGTTTTAGATCAAAAATTACACCTTCAAAGCATGCCAAGCATGAAAAAGAACTTGAGTAATATGAAGAGTCATATTAAAACCTTTTCCCATGTGTAAAACTCTCCCATAGGTTGTACAAGTGTCAAACTCTTCTCTTTTCCCAAGAAAATTGTTCTCTCTTCTAAAGAACCTATCACTTTCAATTATGAATAGTTGATTAAGGCATAATAGGACACATGTCACATGACATAACCCTTATTTCACCTTCACACTTACCTATGGGGTACTATAACTCATTTAATGCCTTATTTTGACCCTAAAAATACTTAAAATGATACATTCGCTAATAAGACTAATGACCAAGGCTAATGTGATATAAAATGACATTATATAACCTATAGTACACCTCATGACATAATATTAAACCCTCTATAAACCTATAAAGTCAAGTTTTTACCTATATGGGTCCCAATTTGACTTGTAAGTCAAATTTGGTCAATAGGCAATATATGATATACTTTAGGTTATTGAGTTATTCTTTTTCATGGAAATTAAGTTGGTGCATTGATGATGCATGACTTTAGCTCCTCCTTTGAGAAAATTTTGACCATGTTCACATTCTTATTTTGTATTTAAAAGTTATATGAGCATGATTCAATACATAAAAAACATTAGTTAAAGGTTAAATAATGATACATATACCTGATATCATCCATTATGAGGCCTCTCATAATGTTATACATGGATCTTTATGATGACTTAGTTTAAACTTGTGGGTGCAGGCTCCATTAATGTTTGAAAAACCCTTGAGAGAAAGAGATAGATATCTTATTCAATTAATTCATGAATTTATTACAAAGGTTTAAAAAAATTATTGGATTTAAATAAACTTGGAACACCTACATATAAATTTTCACTACATTTGAATCAATAAAACTTGAGTTCTTGCACTTGTGGGTTTTTGGAGAACTAGTTTCAATAATTTTACATGCACAGGCCTATAATTTTAAATTTTATATATTATTAAGTATATTATAGACATTATACCACCATTAAAAATAAATAAATATTTCCATACACCTTCAGTTCAAATTTCATAGGTTTTGGATCAATATAACTCAAGTTATTCTCCTTTTTGTGTTTCTAAGTTCTCCTAAGGTAGCAAGCATGCCAATTTGGTAAAAAAATTATATTTTAATATATACATGGTATAAACCTCTAATTATTTTTTATAAATTACTATATGTAACTTTTATACATCTTAAAATAATTTAAAGTGTAATTTTAATTTCAAAAACACTCCAAAAATGTGTTTTTAGGTCTGTAGGTTTGTAAGTGTTCATTTCTCATACATGTTTGTCATCTAGGTCCATTTTCCAGATAGAAAACCTTTTTTAATGATTTTAAATTGGTATAAGGTTTATTTATATCATTTTTATGGCATAAAAATCATTCATAATTCTTTATAAATCTTAAAATTACTTCAAAAGATCAAATTTTCAAAGTTCATGTTCTCTAGATTGGGTTTTGAAGGGTTTTGGACCAATCTTGATTCTTAACAATTTTTCATAAATATTAAAGATTATTAATGATTCTAAACACCTTTACATTTGAGTAAAAAAACCTATTAAACCCTCCTATAAATCATTATAACTCATGTAACATCTCCAATAAGATATCATGTTGGTTTTGGGGTAATTTTAAGCTTGAAAATCAATTTTGAGAGAGACTTGAGCTATCTTACAATAATTCAAGCATAGTTTGAATTCCTATAATTATAAAATGTTTTATAAACATCCATTAAGTTTATAAATCCATGAATAATCCTTTTCCCACATGGAAATCAATAAAAGTCTAATCTTTGGCCTTTGTAAATGCATGAAAATATCCCTTACATCCTTGCATATGAGTTGGAGCAACAAAAGATCTTCAAAATTATTGTATATTTATGCATGGAATATTTAAATCCTTTATTTAATTATTTAAAATTATTCCTAACCTCAAAATATTCACCATGCTTCTTTTATTTTTAATTTTTCCTTTAATTTCCTTCACCCATGCCTTGGCATGCTTTAAAAGCTTGAGATGGTCAACCAAGAAGTGGTTATGAAGACTTAAACTTAACTAAGACTCTCTATGTAATATGTTCATTAGAGATATTAAAACAAAATTAACCTTAACTTTTCCAAAAATACATTAAATTTTTCAAAAGAGTCTTAAAACATACTAAGAGGGCACAATAAATACTTAATTCTTGAAATTAGCCTCCTAGACTAAGGAAAAATATCAATATGACCTCAATATGAATTCAATATGATTTCACTAAGAAAATTGACACTAATGAAAGGATGAAAATTATTATGAAATATGTCATGTACTTAAACATACTCAATGATGGAAATAGTGGTGACTAAAATGGTCAATAGTTTCATGATGTCAAAGTACACTATGACTACCACCTAAATAATTATAATAAACATTTTAATGGAAAGTACACCCATGTGCATAATTTATGCGACCCCAAACTTTTTTTTTCCTATTGTTACTTATCCAATTCCTTAAGATTCATTAGGTCCTAGTTGACATCTCAACTAATCCAACTATAACTGTAGATCTGACTGATCTACATAAGAATCCCAAGATGAAGCCAAAGGTAACTCCTTCATATTCATATGTTTGAATTATGATTGTTCCCTCAACCCTCTATTCATATTTTCCTTTCCATGTCTCCCTATTTCTCCTTTTTAGTTATCCTAGGGGCCCAAGGATTTAGCTTTAACTAGTCGATATCCTCATTTTTATTGAACACTCCACTTTGAGGTGCCATTGGTCCACAAGTTAATATGACCTAAGACCAATGGCATGCCTAATTATTCCCATGTAGATCCCCACTCATCTTCCCTCATTTTTCTCCATATTTACCTCTACTTCATCTCTCCCTCCTCCCCCTAGACCTATGACTTCCACTTTAGTTATTGACACCCATCTCATTCCACCTTATAATACTTTAGGGACATTTGTAGGACTAGTTTGTGTTAGTCCCATAAATTCATTAGGTGCATAAATACCATATATGGCCTATCATGTAGACCTATACATCTAATGTTAGTTTTTAAAATCATCAAAGAGCATGAAGAGGGTGATCACACAAAATTTAATTTAGGAGGGAATCCCTATGCTTTGGATTACTGAGCAAGATCTATTTTCCCTCACTAAAATGAAGACACCTAGTAGAGAAGATAAAGTATTCAAAGACCTAGTGTCATTGATCTAAAATACCAATGAACTCACTAAGAAACTCATGAAATATATGTATTAGTAGGTTTGCATTCTTAGATCACATGTGACAAAAACTTTCCCAAAGGCCTACTTGTGTTTAACCCTAAAAAATTGGCCTAAGTTGATCTTATCATTAACCCTAGATTTTGCATAAAAGGGGTATACATAAATGAAATGGAAAAAGGATGATAATCAGATATATAACATGTCAATTAGATATTAAACACATATATAATGATACACTAAATTTATTATGTTGAGATAGTCTAAATATGAAAAGTACAACTATGTTAGATATAGATATGAAAAAGAAGTGTTGTACTTAACTTTTTATAATGCTAAGTAATTATATATTTAGAACATTTAAAAATAAAGCTTAGAGGATATTATATAACAATCATTATATTCTATATTGAATGTCTCTATCACTTTAGTCACTAACATTTACTTGGGATGGTTACATTAATGCTACTATCTAGGTTAGACCTAAGTGTCATATATTTAAATACAGTGTGATCACATAGATGCTTTTGAGTTTTTTTTCCTTCATTTTGGTGTATTTAGATTTTGGTCATGGATTTTTTCTCCTTTTTAAATGGAAAGACCCTATTTCTCCATATTCATAGTGACCTTGGTGGAAAATGGGTTAGTGGGCACACAGGGTTGAGCTGACCCAAAGATCAATCTATCATTAGACATTCCCTACATATCCAATATTCCATAAGAGGGACTTAGACTCATGTAGTTATCACCTATATGTTATCTTGTGTATCAATCATGTAATATGTGGAAATTAAATAAAATGGTGACTTGGGTAAATACAATGTTATCTTGGGTTACTTGTTCAGTACTTCATACTTGTAGATGTATAGTCCTTGTGATTGGTATGCAAATATGAATAAATAGGGAATCTGTTCTTAATTTAATTCTTTTTTAATTTACTTTGCTATGATTTCTAGGTGAGGAATGAATGAGGGTTGATATTTTATTTATATCAATCCCTTTGGAGTAATAACTCATATTAAATCAATTAGGCCAACCATTAGGATACATTTTATATATAAATTAGATGAATTTAGGGAACTAGACACTTTCTTTGGGTTAGGACATTAATTGTTATTCTACTATCTATCCTTGACTTTACTGTCTCAAGAGCATAAATTAGGTACAAGTTTGAAACTTTTAGAGATGGAGCATAAGTACATTTTAAGCATTTTGGGAAAGATAGAAGACCTGGTTCATCAACATAATATTGATAGGAATAAGATATATAGGCCAAGGGGTGAGAAGATAGAGTATATGTGAGACTTACAGAAGTGGGAGAGGTATAAAACTAAAAGGAACAACCAAGGTCTATGTTTTCCAAATGTACAAGACTAAGGTGATATATAACCATAAAATATCTTCTAAATTTGGCCCTTATTAATATAGTTATGAAATTTATATTTTAAATGAAAGGAATGTGTACCTAGGTGTCTTTGTACACCTTATCTTTACATGTGCCCAAATTGAGTGCTTTCTTGGTGACCAACTTAAAACCAAGATCACGTTACAATATATAATCATTGAATATAATCTAGGTTTAAATTACTTAAAATAAATTGAATTTAAAATAGCAAGGTTTAGGAGTATAATTGTGTGTTTATGTAATCACCTTGCCTATTGACAAGTTGATTTGAAAAACATGTATCATTGTAAGCCTCTAAAATTTAGATTAGGATAAATAGAGATAAATATTTAAAGTGCATATATCCAAGGAGAGAGAGAGAGAGAGAGAGAGAGAGAGAGAGAGAGAGAGAGAGAGAGAGAGAGAGAGAGAGAGAGAGAGAGAGAGAAATTATAAGGCACATTCCCCCCAACTTTAGAGTAAAAATGAGTTTCCACCTAGCAATTGAGATTAGCTCAACCGTGCAACCCAATTATATTTATAACTTGGTGAGGTTGGATGATCAATTCTAACCCAAAAAATTTGAAATATTGAGTGATTTGATCACCTCAACCATACCAAAAGTTGAACCAACTATTGTAGTATATTGGCTCAATAAAGTGCATAAATTTTTTTGGGGTATCATTATAAAAAGATTATGCGATATAGTTATGGTCCTTAAAATAATTTTAGAATCTGAAATGGATTTGGATTTTGTAATATTAGACACATATTGTATAGCATATGCACCTTAAATATGTCTCATGTTAAAACTTTGTATAACAATAGTACCAAAGTATAGAATTATACCACACCTATGAATCTAAATCATATAATAGTGTGTTTTATCCAATTCAGATAAATAACAAGTGTGGAGGACATGCTTCCAAAGTGTGCCCCCACTATATATGGATAAAACTAAAAAAATGATATAACTACCAATGTAGAGGACATGTTTCTAAAACATGCCCCCACTTTAATTTAGATATGTTGAATATTGAATAAGTATAGAGAACATGCTTCTAAATCATGACCCCGCTAAATCTAAGAACTAGTATAAGTACCATGTATTGAATGATTGTGGATAACATGCTTCCAAAACATATCCACACTAAATCTAAAGAGTATGAATGTGTGGAATCCATGCCCATATGACATGCCCCTTGTTATGATTATTTTCATTTAAATGGGCATATCTTTCCTTAGGTGTTCACCTAAATAAATAATATTTCAAATGTGTTAGTGTACTCGTATTTCATGAAATAATAAGTTATTACACACTCACTTGAAGAACTTATCTTAGGACTAGTTTCCTACTATTTTTTTCATAAGGGTGTGTTTGTCTAGCTTCCTAGATAAGAGTTCTCAAACAAATACTTAATATTATACTCATTCTTCATCTTATATCTAACTTGGATTAATTTTTCATCACTTAACAATCAAAAGAAAAATAATTTGGCATAAATGATAATAGATAACATTAATTCTATTATTACCATTGACAATTAAACACATGTATGCCAACATAGGCTTATTTCCATCATATTCATAAGTGATATCAAAGGGTACAGTGATTCAATGTTACAATGATCACTAGCTTGTAGCAACTTATTAACTCATCAACAATAATACAAAGTACATCAAGGGGTATTTATACTTGATTTACCCCAACCAATCAATTATATAATTAAATACAAATAGGATGACTCATTGATGATCATCAATATAATTAATTCATGGCATCCAATTATAATAAATTCTTATGGACCTGGGCCTATCTTCCCCCATATTCTCTCTTGATGCTATATTATTATCACTAAGAGCCTATATTCCTATGGGTCAATGATGGATTCTTACTTAAATTAGTCTTATCTTCCATCCCTATGAATCACTCCATATCCAACTCCACTTTTTGTGTTTTTTCCAAGTCTTCCACTAATTTTAAATTCCTACATTCTTGGGTTCTTTGTTTAAAATGCATCTTTACTCCACAAGACTTGATCTTTCCATGCCATGGACTCTTACATAATGGTCTTCCATGTCTTAGGCTTATGCATCATTTCTCTCCATGCCACTTTTTACCAATAAGTACTTAGCCAAAATAGACTTCAAAATTGGGGGACCAACAACACCCTACATTAAGCTAATAGTCTACCTTTAACTATGGGTTTTTCTTAGGTTTCTCCAAAAACTTAGGTCTTATCTACTCATTATACTTATTTATGACATCCTAATGAGTCAAGGCATTCTACATCTAGGACATGATTTCCTCTATCACCTCCTTGATATTCTTTGTCTTCTTGGGATGCTTGAGATAATCACCTACTTGAATGACCAAATGCTCAATGGATATATAATCACCCTTATGAACATATAAGAATGAGGTGATTTATATTTTAACCTATCCTTAGAGTACCATGAAATTTTCATTAATCTCCTAGTGGTGAGAAATTACTATAATCTTTATATCATCGACATATTCAAAGCTTTGGTGCACTCGGTGTGGTCTTTTATTACTAAGGTAATGTCATCCAAATATTATCATTAAAGCTCCTCTACCTAAATCCTTGATTCTAAAATTTTATTAATCCATGACAGATTTGCAAAAAACCCATAAAATATGGGAATTATGTCACTAACCCTATTCAAAAAACATTTTTAAACCTCCAATTTTTGTTCTCATCATCCACTCATTGTGATATAAAGCAACCATTTATAAATTCTTCTTTTGGAGTTACCTTGCATCATATTCAGCTAATGCATTCTTCTTGGTTACCTCATGTGTAAACTTCAAAAGAGTTTTACTTGCCTTTGTCATACTACACATTTTGGGATCTACCTAATGTGTGACTAGAAGTTTTATCTCTCCTGATTCTAAAATCAAGATTTATAATGGTAGCTCAAAATTGCATTTTTCATTACAAATATCATACTAAAATGACATTTCCCATAAATTTTTTTGAGTGGAGTCCTTTATTATAAAATGAGAGAACATAAATAATTTTTTTGGCATTCCCTTCTTGTACTATACATGTAGGGCCATGGTTGAATCAGTATTTTCTGGCCTCTATTGGACAGATTCATCAACTGGCTCTTTCCCCTTAGAGGGATTTTGATTTATTATCTCGACATCTATGTCTTCATTATGGTAGTTGGTACTAATATTAGGGCCACTCATTCCCAAGCCCATTTTCTAACCATACCTTTCTTCACTATTAGGATATTCAATATCCACTTATGCCTCCTCAAAGGTGGTTTTTTCACGTCACTATGGTGAAGGTGTCTTCTCATGTTCTTGTTTAATTTAATTTTCTTATTTTGATTTAACAAACTATTTTTCCAATGTTGCCTCTAGAATTTATATCTTTTGTTTTAGGTTATCCTCTTTAGGCACTAGTTCTTCCTATTTTGAAGGAAAAAATTACATTGTTAGTTATGGGCCTTCGGATTCACCTAATGGTATATTATCCTTGGGTGGTGTAGGGGAAATCTTTAATCACTTTTCTTTCTCTATTTGAGAATTAGTACTAGCATCATTCCCTTATCTCTTATAATTGTTCTACCTTCCTATCTTTTTTGGGGGTGGGATTGTTTCCTTCTCATGGTTTGCACTTGTCAATGTTTTATTTCTCAGTTTCAACATATAAAATAAAGAATGAATGGAATTACCAAAAAAAATCTATTAGACCTTAATGTCAATATTATCTGACTCTAGTTTTTCCTTGTACACCTTTTTCCCTAGTTAAATGTATAATTGATAGAGGTTTTGAGTCTCCACATTAATTTTCTCATTAGTAATTCAAACTGGGTATGTGTCATAGATCTTATTGATGACATTCATGAAATGTCTATCAGTGAAAACATGTGACAATTTAAGCCATCCAAATAAGATCACCTGAGGGAACCATCTATATGAGAGATAGAGAGTAATGTTGCTTAACCATGAACTTGGCTTGGTCTTTGAGTTATCCACGTAAGTTCTTTGGAATGTTCCACTCATTCCTAAATTATTCCTTCACACCATCATGCCATCCCTTCATCTTAACCTTATGGGATAGAATTGTCATGTTAAGGCAAGTGATAACTTTAAATTTCTTTACAAGTGATTTATATTTAGGAGGGTAAGCCCATATTAATTATCTAGTTGTGTACTTAGGTACACTAGTCTCATCAAAGGATAATAACAAAAGTATAGTGCCCCATGCAAATTTTTGGTTTGATAGGTAGTGGGATTTTTTTTCATCTATAATAATTTTATTAGTAAATTACTATGCCTATTTATACTTCACTCCTAGGTTAATTTGATGGGTGAAATATAAATGTTCCATGTTCACCTTTTTCTATATATCCAAGCCTCTAACCTTGATTATTATTATGTGTGTGGCCACTCTAAGGGTGAAATATTGAAGACTTTTAATGTACATTGCATGGCCTTATTTTCAGTAAGCATGCACTATTGTAATCTTATCAATCTCTTCTTGGCCCTCCAAGTCCAAAGTAAGGTCATCACTTAACCATTACAAATTATGACTTTTTTTATCCTCTAGTATGTGATCTTCTTCTAGCACCAAATAAAATAGAAATAACCTTCATGCATGTGTGAAATCATAAACATAACTACTTAAATAGGCTTCCCAAAATATTAAAGATTAAATAAATGAAATAGTCCTGCATTATTAAGACTATTAAAAATACAAAAGTCATACACAAGTTCATTTCATGTTTTCTAGTGCTCTACCCAATAGTCACTTTGTATTTCTACCTTATTTTTAGGTGGGTGATGGTTATAATCAAAAATATTATAAGTGGGCACATTTGACATCCACTTCTCAATGTGAAACATTACTTATAGATATTACATTTTATGTATTAACAGTGGGGTTAGGGGTGGTATTATATCTTTTTTATTGGCCTGATGCACCATCCCTAATTCTGTGTTTTCTTTTTCCTTGGCCTATTATGATAAACCTTCCTCATGTGAACTAAACTCTTTAGTTACCTATTACCTTATCAAAACTAGTTGAATACCCATGCTCTTGAATTCCTCTTCCTTGGGTATTAGAGTTCAGGGTTCATTATGTTGATATTTTTCTTTGGCTTCATCACCCTTTGAGGAACTTTTAAGTTGAGGTGAGGTCATCCTACCCTATTTAAATAATACATTATTTATTTTTTTGACTCACTTGGATCTCCTACTTCAACATACTCTAATGGTGGATGTTAACCTTTTAACCTATAATTCTATAAACTTGTACTTTTTAAATTACTTTTTTAACACTCTCCCTATTCACCATAATTGCTTCACTCCATAATGCTCAAATTAGTCACGAAAAATTGATCTACGCTCATCTAGAAGCTTACAAATTTTATTATAGAATCTTGAAAATGTTCCTTTAGCTTTGTCAATTTGTGAATTTAAAAATAGTAAAATGTAAAATGATATGTGTTTAACCTTTTATATCTTTATGGGGTAATCTAAATTTACTTCCCCACTACCTCATTTATCACTTCACACAATTAATTATCTAACTATTGTCATAATTCGTATTTGGCACAATTTCCATTACAATTAATTCCCTCATATTAAATACATCTATTGCATCCCACACTTTTACCAAAGTGAATGACAATTGTAAATAATTTTAAAATTTTCCATTACCAAGGTAGGAACCTCACTTATTTACCTTGACTCATTTTAGAAATTACACACCACATCCCACATACCCATTTATCCTCATACAATTCCACTTACACACCCCTTTTTCCTACACTCATTCTCATTCACCATTTCCTTGGTGTTCTATAAATTTTACTTCTTTCTCTTGTCTTACCCCACACTAAAATTTGTATGTGGTCCTCTACAACATTACAAATAAATACAAATATAAAGAATAAAGTGTTGACCTAAAACTAAATAATGTCACACAACTAATGCCATGTCTTATTAAAGCCAATAAAAATCCTATACTAAACTAGTGGCATATGCCTTATTACTTAAAGAGGGAAAACACTACTCAAAAAACTAGGGCTACAGTCAATTACCATTAAAATGGTCAAGAAGAAATTAGCCATCTATTTGCTTAAATTTGCATGTGCTAGTGGGATGAATACTATGAACATTAAATGATCCATCCCATTAGATGTGAATCTTTCTTGAATGGCACATGAACTTTGATTCATACACCAAAACCTACATACCTAGAGAAAAAGTCTTATTTTTTAAATGACAATTATGTCATGCCTTTTTTTCTACTTCTTCACTCCTTAACTCCAATGCACTAGAATTAGGTTTCTTCTAACTAAAAAAAATCTAGACATGCTTTAAATTACTCTTCATCATCCAACACATGTAATTTAAACATAAGGGATAAGGAATTAAATTGGGAAAATGACTTTGGTACCAAATACAATATTAAAAGGTGTGTTCTCATTTAATGATTTATATGTGGTCTGATACACCCATAACACCATAAAAACATGATCATATTTATTTTTCCAATATTAAAAAACTTATTCAATGTATTATCCAATATCTTATTAATTGATTTAGCTATATCATTAGCCTGAGGATGGTAAGGTGTAGTCTTGTGGTGCACAATCATGAATTTAGCCAAGAGGATGTAGATAGTATCATTAAGTAAATGAGTTCCTTGATCACTAATTATAATTAATGGACATCCATACCATGTAATAATGTTTTCCAAAGTAAACCTAGTAGTAGTGGTGGTAGTACAATCCCTAGTTGGCATGGCTTTAACCCATTAAGGTAATTAGTAATGGTAATGACATGGCATGTACCAATACTCCTTAATAGATTAATAGGGATAACAAAATCAATATCCCACTTTTTAAAGGGTTTATGTGGTAAGATTTGATGAAGGGAAATAGCATCCATTCAGTTTAACTTGCCCACACACTAGTAGATTTCACATTAGCAGGCATAATATTTATTATCTCTAAACAAAGTAGGCCACCACAAGCTAGCCAAAAGGACCTTATATGTTGTAGCATCACTGGTGTAATTTCGTTCAATGATACCCTTATGAAAATAATGAAGAACATCATTATGATAATGTTTTATGACATTTTATCACTCAAATTTTCACCTTTTGAGATATATTTCAAGCCTACTGCAATTTAGTGAAATAATAAGATTACCCATAGACTTGTGGATTATCTATATGGGAATAAGACTCCAGTTTATAGGGATAGCACCGTTGATATATATATTTAAGATAATCACATATGATAATAACTTGTTGGGATGAAAAGGGAGAGAGAAACATGAAATAAACCTAACCTAATGAGGTGATGCACCAAGTTTTACTCCACAAGACTACCATGAACTTGCACTATAGAAGGTGATTCACAAAACTGATCTCAATTATCAAGTTTTATCTAACATAAGTATTTCAACATGGAGGTAAAATACAATTCATTTATCTAGATAGATGAATAATAGGTTTTATTGTAGACACTATACTCTTACTTACACTTAAAGGCATACAATAACACTAACTAAACTTCATGTTACCTTTTAGAGAGCAGACTACTCGTATAAAACATGAAAGAGTAAGATGAACACAAGGAGAGATGACTATCAATTTTCATTAAACTATGAAATAATTCACACACTTAGATAATAATTTGAGAACTCAAAACCAAATTTAAATATTTTATTCAAAGGCAAAATTATTACTCAAACTATCAGGATTTTGTCATACCAGATGTGGATTTATTACAAAGCCAAAAGTGTTGCTTATATAGATAATTATGAAGAGAGTGAGAGGGGTGTATTAGGAAAATATTGATAAGTTTCCATGAGTTAAAACAAGAAATGATGTTATGTAATATTCATAAACATACTTACAAATAAATGTGTCTCACTCTTGAAGATGTTCCAAGACTCCAAATGGTATAGGGGTTAAAACTTGGCTTGATACCTTAACTAGCCTCTTGAAAACTACCCTTCCTTTCATAATAATAATGATAAATGGCATTATATATCATGAACCATCCATAAATACCTTCAAACCAAATCATTTAACACCATCATGCCTTAATAAACTCTTGTGATCTGACATTTCATCATTCATGTGCATGGGTGTCTTGAAACTCTTCATTTCTCATGCCTAGCTTAGTCCAAGTGGCCAAAAAGTCAAGTTCATATTATAAAAATCACTCTTTATGTTGGAATCAAAATTATCGATATGGGAGTGAATTAGTCTTCAAAAATTTTCTTATCAATTTCACTTAAGAAATCATGAACCATTCAAATAAGTAAATAGATCTAGCAAGCATAAATACCTATCCACATAAACATGAAATATAAGAACACATCACATATATGGGAAACTCTAAATGGGAATAAAACCCATTGATATCTTCAAATTGACTATATTCCTATAATATAAATACAAAATTTACTGAATCACCTACTTAACATGGAGAACCAACCCCAACTAGTTAAGCACCAACTCAGCTAGGCTTTAGTAAGCACCAACTTGAAAGGAGGTACTAACCACCTAATTGAATCAACACCAACTCAGTCACATAATTTATTTCATTACCTTTAGGACACCTTGTTTCTTAACTAACTAATGATGACCACTTCTTCATCTCTTCACACTCTTATCCCTCTCAAACTGCCTTTTAGGTCTCTTCACTCAATTAGGTCATATGAACTTAATCCTCATACATAAAACATATATAAAATATTAATCATATATCCTATATAATCTTATTATTATCTAAAATACATACTTCTAATTTGAAATATATTATTTTATTCATTTACACTTTACACACATAAATAGGCCTAAAGTTGCCTTATATATAAAAGCCTCTTGATCATTTACCTATTAGTAATCCATATACATTTATACAATTTAATAAAAATTTAAATATGCCTTATAACACATTTCATACATGAATAAATTATTACAATAGGTCATCCACATCTTTTAGGCCTTAAGGAGACCTAATTTAATTAAGCCTTCATTAGCACATGTTACCCTTTGATCTGCTTGGAAAACTTTAAAAATCTACATATTGTGTGAAAAATTAATATGCAATTTATATATACCTATAATAATCTCATCTTATTTCCATGACACTTTTCATCTCCAGCCACCACTTGAAGCATGCCATTAGTATTGTTCACAATTAGGCATGTACATACTCATAAAGTTTATCTTAAATTAATAAAGATATAACATCAATTAAATGAAAAATAATGGGGAAAAAATAACATATTAAGAAACATCATTACCTTAGGTTCATCACAAACTTTATTATTTACTTCAACTCAGGATATACAAGCTCAAATTCTTCTCTACAAAATGCTTACTCTAAACTACCAACTAGCCTCAAAACATTGTCATGGAAACTTGAAAATATGACACTTAAAAGAAAAAACTAAAGTAATTATAATTAATGAAAATTATCATAAAAAATAATAATAATAACCTAAAATAAAAATATCATAATATCTAATGGTAACTATTGGTCTTTTTGACCAATTTGTTGACCTTCTCTCTCACAGACCTCACTCAACCAGACAAGCCATTTTGGCTTTAACATTTTCACTACTTTCACTAAGCACAAAACCTTATAAAAATAATGGATAGGACATAAAATTAATAAATATAAACAACATGTAAATTATATGCTTCAAGTTAAGGTGTAAAGTCTCAAACTCATTAGTATAACTTGCTTACCCATAACTACTACTTTACCTTAAACCACAGTCATGGTAACAATGACCTTTAATCACCTATATGACCACCTTAAAACAATATTTATGAATTTTTATGATCCTATGTGATCATTATTCCATTATTATATATAAAGGTAATATGTACTAATGGAAATATTGGTCTGGCAGACTAATCTCATGACCTCATTATACATAGACCTCACTGAGTTAGACAAGTAAACTTGTGAGAAACTTTTTTATATATAAAATGATCTCAAAAAATTATATAAAACATTAAATTTTCTTATAATTATTTAAAATTTTCTCCATAGACTTTTATTCATCCCTATTCCATGATATCACTTCTCACTATTTGCACCATTATGCTTGTTAGTGATATTTTGTCTTGGATGACTAGTTTATCATACCTAAGGGATATAACCTGCCCAAAAAAACACCATGTAAATAAAATAAAAGTCTTAAAATTCTCCATCAAATTATTTTCACACTTTAATTTGGTCAACTCGGAATGCCATAGTAAATCTTTGAGAAATGTGCACTTTCCTATAAGATTTACTCACACACCTAACAACTCAATCACACCTGGAGGTGTTTGAGAGAGCTTAATACAAGCTCCAGTATATTTTTATATTCATTTTATACTATTATTATATTTTTTGATCAACATTGGGTCATTATTAGGGTTTTAAGAGGATTTAAACCTATTTTTAATCTTAAATATCATTCATAAATCATAGCCCCTTAATCCAAAAACTAATGCCTATAATTTTGATCTATAAACCTTATCCATATATCATGAATATATTAGGTTCTCATTTAGAAGTTACACTTTCCAATGAACACCTAAAATTCTTTCTCAAGTTGAGAACCCTTCATTATGTGCACTCAAGACACTATAAAAATACTTTTCGTGCCTTTTATTAAAAACCATGTCTTAAAACTTTGTGAAGATGTTTGAAACAACATATAATACCTATAAAAACACTCTCTTGTCTATATTATCCTTAGAAACAAAACCTCATTCCCCATTAGGCCATTCTCTCTCTCTCTCTCTCTCTCTCTCTCTCTCTCTCTCTCTCTCTCTCTCTCTCTCTCTCTCTCTCTCTCTCTCTCTCTCTCTCTCTCTCTCTCTCTCTCTCTCTCTCTCTCTCTCTCTCCTCTCTCTCTCTCTCTCTCTCTCTCTCTCTCGCATAGACCTTGACCTGCAAACCATATTGGGCCTAAAAGTTAGCCTTCATGCTTATTTCCATTCACTCTCCCCTCATTATCAAACTTAATAAACCTCTCTCATTCTGAAACACTTCTTTACATCCTTTATATACCTTGATAATAGATCATGATGCCTCATTAGGCTAGGCAATGTCTAGAAATGGTCTAAGTACAGAGTAGGTATATATGTACTACACTTGTAGAATCACCCTAAGACTAACATGAGTGATCCAATGTCACATATATATTATCAATAAACCTCATACAACCTTTCATGAGTATGTGCATTCATCTCACCAAGCCACTATGCTCAAACCTTCTCACCAAGACTTTACATGCCATGACTAGGCTTCTCAAGCACTTGAAACTTGAAAACTAACCATGAAACACTCCTTGAAGATTATAAACCTTATTTACATGCCTTTCATTCTCCTCATAAAATTTCATACCTCTACACATAACTATTCATTCTCATCATTCACATGCTCATGATATGACTATGCTTGTTATGAATAGGTTTATCAAGACACTTTGTACTCAAGGACTAGTAATCAAATATGCTTACCTCAATGATGCTATCAAATAATAACATTCATCAAATAACATTCTCACACAAATGAAACAACCTTGACAACAACCAATATAAGAATAATTATTTTTCCTTCAAAGTATCTCTTAATAAAAGAGACATTAGGTTGCCTTCAAATTATCTCATGTCACATGGCTTCCTTGTCATATCAAGCACATAAGCTTATACCTCAATATATCACTCACCATGAATCTTAACTAGATGCACCTTGACATTAATGACATCAACATTGACATCAATGATAACACTTCTCAAAAAAATACCCCTTTGTCATTGATGGAAAAACATTCTTCAATCTGATCACTTTCATCTCCCTTCTTAAACTTTATCCCCCTTTGACATTAATGACAAAGGTCTTCCACAAACCTCCATCTGAAATCACACTTTATTTACAAATTATTTTTTAACACATATTATGAATCATTATAGCAGAATTCTCCCCCTTACTCCATGCATACCTCCTTCAAATGAACCCAAGTTATAAGACCACTTCTCAACATAGATCAAGATCAGTCAACAACCTGAATAGCTCCCCCTCAGACCAAACATCCACCATGATTATGGTAAATTAAGAGTATATCCATGAATCCTAATGGAGTCACATATTTACATAGGGTAAAAAAATAACACAAGCTCAAGATATTCCCAAATCTCCCTATTCTCACAAGACTAAATATCTTTTAGTATCCTTTTAGGCTTGATTGGTAATATAGGCTTGACCTCTTCATCACTATTTTTATCATCAATAAGAGTTGAAAAAAAATTAATAACTTTATTTTTTATTTTAAGTATGTTATACCATAGCAAACAATCCATTTGAGCTTGTATATTGATCATAACTAACCTGGACTATCTTTAGTTTCCACACATTCATTTGCCTTCTCTCTTACACTCTAGGAGCTTCAGACCTCTTATTTTTACTTGATGGCCTTGTAACTCTATTAGGATAGAATATTTTACTGTGTGCCATATTATTATGGTTGTATCAAATGACCTTACATATACCCATTGATTTATGATTCCTTTCATAATCCCATGCATATTCATTTTTATAGGGTTTTTTACACTTTCTTTCTCTATGACCAAATTGATTACATGTATAATAGTAACCATTAAATTAATTATCATACTTTATTGTATTAAGTGGTCTAATTGGTATTTTCATGTTGATCTTTTCTTCATTAACCTTCTCCTTTACTTGATCTACCTCCTTTTGGTCTTCTTTGAAACCAAGACTAGCCTTATCACTTGCAAACTTTTGACTACTCAAGATGTCATCTAGAGCCTTAATGCTCTTTAAAACTTCATAAATGTCTTCAAATTGATATATTATTGATCCATATCATCCTTCAAGGATTCCATTTCAGTTTCATACCTGGTGAATTCTCTCTTTAGCCTTTAGGCATGCAGTGACTATCTCCATCTATGTTTCAATCTAATTGATGATCTCATCATACTCCTTGGATGTGTTACTCAATATCTCTTCAAATAAACTAATATTATCTTCATATTACTTAAATAATGATCTTAGTTTGTGATTTTTTATTCTTTGTAACTTCAACTCCTCTAGATAAATCACCAATTCTACCTCAAGGTTCACTTTAGCTTCTTCTTCATTTGATTTTTCATCAACCATAAGGCCTTTCCCATTTGAGAAGACCTCATTTTTTATCTCTATAGACATGAATAAGGTTTAATTTTTCTCATGTTGATGTTCATTAATAACATCAACACTATCAAATGTGTTTGTGTCACTTAAATCAGATGAGTTATTCTCCTCTTTGGTATAAAAACTTCTTTTGTTCTTAAATGAACCTTTCCTAACTAAATACTTCCTAAAATATTTCTTGTTCTTATCAATTTTATAGACCTTCCTATTATATTCATGATGTTCATCATGCTCAATCTTATACTTTTTAGGACACTTAGATGCAAAGTGAGCAATCTTACCATAGTTGAAACATTTTAAGGGTAGCTTACCCTTATACTTACTAGAGCTAGACCTTAATTTCCTTACAAACATAGATATAATTTGATCAAAATAAACATTTAAACATTCCTCATCATTTACCTTCTTGTATTTTGACTTATTCTCAGCTTTGAATGTTGATTCTTTCTTGGGAGGCCTTCCTTCATTTTTTCTCATCTCATAGGCAGTCAAAATGTCATGAAGCCCATCCATCTCAAGTTATCCAAATATTTCATATCTTCTATTTTAGACAAATTAGAATAAAACTTAGGAGTTAGTGATTTCAATACCTTTTGAAAAACTATAGACTCTTTCAATTCTTCTCCTAATCTTCTAATGACAATGACAAATTCATCAACATTTAATAGGTAAGATGTAATGGTTTCATCTTCATTAATATTTAGAATTTCAAACTATCTATAGTAGGTATATAACTTGGACATATTTACCTTGGTCTCTCCTTCATAGATAGTCTTATTTGTCTCATAGTACCTTGTCTGACTCATAGTGCATCACCTTCATAAACTCTACCTCTGATAGGCCACATATGATGGCATTCATTGCCTTAGAATTGCTTTCACTTTCCTTTTTTCCTATTGCATCAGTTGGTGGTATAGGAGTATATAAAATATTCATCACATATCCTATATACTCTTATAATTGTCTAAAATACCTCTTACTCTGTAATATATTATTTTATTCTCTTGCACTCCACACACACAAATAGGCCTAAAGCTACCTTGTATAAATACAATCCTCTTTCTCATATACCTCTTAGTTTTACATATCAATTTTCACACTTGAATAACCATTTAAATAGGTTTTATAACAAATTTCATACATGAATCAATCATTACAATATGTCATCCTCATTTTTTAATACCAAAACCTCTTTTAGGCCTTAAGGATACCTAATTCAATTAAGTCTTCATTAACACACGTTACCCTTTGATCTCCTTATAACACTTTTAAAATATAAAAATAAAAATAAAAATTTATATTCCACTTAAATATATCTCTAATAATCTCATAATATTTACATGACACTTTTTATCTCCAACCACCACTTAAAGCACGCCATTAGTACTGTTCACAATTAGGCATTGCATACTCAAAAAGTTTATCTTGAACTACTAAAGATAAAATGCCAATTACCTAAAAAAAAATTGAAAAAAATAACATATTTATAAAAATAATGACCTTAGTTTCATCAAAAAATTCATTATATACTTCAACTCAAGGTATACAATCTCAAACTCTTCTCTACAAAATGCTTACTCTAAACTACTAACTAGCCTCAAAACATAGTCATGGAAACTTGAAATTCTGACACTTGAAAGAACATAATAAATGACTTATAATTAATTAAAATGATCTTTAAAAATCCTTAGAACAAAATCCAATAAAATTATCATAATATATAATGGAAACTATTGGTTTTATAGACTCATTTGTTGACCTTATCTCACACAGACCTCACTCAGCCAGACAAGCCATTTTAGCTTCAACATTTTCACTACTTTCACTAAGTACCAAACCTTATACAAAGAATTTAAATAAATAAAATTAAAAAATATAAAAACCATGTATATTATATAATTCAACTTAGGGCATACTGTCTCAAACTCATCACTACAACTTGATTACCCAAAACTACCAATTTACCTTAAAGCACAGTCATGGTGATAATGACCTTCAATCACTTGTATGAAAACTTTAAAAAATGAATGACGAATGTTTATGATCATATATGATCATTATACCATTATTATATATAGATATAACATTTTAAAATTCCAATATTGGTCTTGTAGACCAATCTCATGACCTCACTATACACAGACTTCACTAAGCTAGACAAGTCAACTTGTGAGCAAATTTTTTATATATAAAATTATATACAAAACTTATATCCAACATCAAAATTTATTAAAAATATTTTTAAACATTTCCATGTAATTTTATTCATCCCTATTCCATGATAACAAATCCATAATCATCTTCTCACTTGTTCCTAGGTTTTTCATTATTTGTACCATTAAGCCTGTTAGTGATAGGATGCCTTCGATGATAATTTTAGCACACTTAAGAGATATAACCTAAAAAAACCACCATGTAAATAAAATATAAGTCTCATCCTTCTCCATCTAATTATTTTCATACTTTGACTTGGTCAACTTTGATTGCTCTAACAAATCTTTGAGAAATATGTATTTTCTTATAGGGTCTACTCACACACTTAAAAACTCAATCACACCTAGAGGTGTCTGAGAGAGTTTAATATAATATCCAATATATTTTATATTCATTTTATATTTTTCTAGGCTATTTTTATCAACATCTTCAACATTGGGTCCTTATTAGGGTTTTAGGAGGGTTTAAACATGTTTCCATTCTTAATGATCATTCATAAAGCATAGCCCCTTAATCCAAAAAAAATGTCTATAATTTTTATCTGTGACCCTTACCCATATATAATTAATATATTATTTTCTCATGAGTAGGTTATAGGTTCCAATAAACACTTGAAAGTCCTTCTCAGGTTGAGAACCCTTCATTTTGTGCACTTGAGAGACTATAAAACTACTTTTCATGCCTTTTATTATAAACCATGACTTAAAAATTTATAAACATGCTTGAAAAAAAATATCATACCTTTTATAACACTCATTATTTTATTTTATCCTTTAACATAGAACCCCATACCCCATTAGGCTATACTCTCTCTCTCTTTTCTCTCTTAGACCTTGACCTACAAACCACATTAGGCCTAAAAACTAACCTTCATGATTATTTATATGAACTATCCACCTCATTATCAAAATTAATAAATATATCTAATTCTTAAACACTACTTTACATCCTTCATAGGCCTTGATAATAGATCATGATGCCTCTTTAGGCCAGGCAAGGTCTAAAAATGGTTTAAGTGCATACTAGGTTTGTAGGTCCTACCCCTGTAGGCTCACCCTAAGATTCACATGAGTGATCTAATTTCTCATATACATTATAAATAAATCTCATAAAAACTTTCATTAATGTGTGCATTCATCTCACCAATCCACCATGCTCAAACCTTCTTACTATCACTTTACATCCCATGACTAGTGTCATGACTAGGCTTCTCAAGAACTTGAAACTTAGAAACTAACCTTGAAACACTCCTTGAAGATTCTAAACCTTGTTAAAATTCCTTTCATTCTCATAAAATAATATCATACCTCTTCACATACCTCTTAATTCTCATCATCCACATGCTCATGATATGACTAGGCTTCTCAAGACACCTTGTACTCAAGGACTAGTACTCAAACATGTTTACTTCAATGATGTTATCAAATAAGAACATTCATTAAATAGAATTCTCACACCACTACAATAACCTTGATAACAACCAATATAATAATCATTATGTTTCCTTCAAATTATCTCTATAGAAGATACATTAGCTTGCCTTCAAATTCTCTCATGTCACATGACTTCCTTATTATATCAAGCACACAAGTTCATACCTCAATAGATCACTCACCATGCATTTTCACTAAATGCACCTCGACATAAATGACATAAACCTTGACATAAATTAAAATAATTTTCAACACTTTATTTAGGTGTGGTATTTAAATATCTGATCATAATTGCAATAAAAATATTTGGTTTTTGGAACAAATCCCAAGTCTCCATTTTTCTCCTCAAACTCTCACTAGGATGATTTTCCTTGTATCCCTAAAAACCTATAAACCTCCTTTTATAGGATAATGTATGGATATTATTTAAAAATTTAAGGCATATTATAGGTATTATTATTTCCTTATATCTTCATGTTCAATTTCATGTCTTGAGAGTGAGTGGAAGTGTACTTTTTTGCTACTTCTCTCTCCTAACTAGGTCTCAATTAGGCCTCCCTACCTAGAGACTAAAAATTGAATATATAAGATTTCCATATGTTAAAAATTCCAAATAAAAAATTTATTCAATTATATGACCTCCTCACCATTCTCCATGTCAATTTTGAAGTTTTGGCACCTTGTACGGACCTCCTAAGTAGCTAAAAACAATCATTTTTGGCATATTCCATATAGTTTCATACCTAAAAGTAAAAATTAGTCAAATGGGATCATGATAAATGGAGTATTATAAATTATTCAGGTCATTTTAGAGTTTATATAATCCATATAGAGGCATATAAATCCATTTCTCTCTCATTGGGTCATTTTAGCTCTCCTAAGCAGCCTGAAAGTGCTTCAAGATCTTAACGATTGTTCATACATATCAAGGTATTAATCCTCAAAAAAAATTCAAAAAATTTAAAGTAAATTATGGTATCTAACTATAAATAGTATCCTAATATCATATGCAACATCTATGTACCATACTAATCAAAGGAAGATGACCTCTCAGGCTGTTAGTAGGCATTTTGTGAGGTCTAGGAAGGATTGAGGCCTATAGGTGCATATTCTAAGTTTGGTTTGAGATAAAATAAATTAAATTAGGTATATAATATCATCCTTTACATATTTATATATTTATCTTATTACATCCCTTTTTCAAAATCTGATACATCCTAATTGGTTTATTCATAGGGTTCTTGAGCCAACTTGTATAACATACCCTAACTAATTATATTCACTTGTTTTATTTAATATTAGAGGTTTATAACTCAATTAAATGTTTTATTATTCCCCTCACCATCTCATAATGTTTTATATTTTCCTCATCTCACTTCAATAATCCATCTCCTCAATTGACTGCTTTATAGGCTTGCCTGTGTAATCAAGTTTGTATTTGACTAAATAAGGTTTATCATGATTTGCCTCACTTTTTTCTTGAGTTTGATATTTTTTTTAAGATATAATATAAAAATTTAATAATATTAAAATATATTACTCTTATTTATTCCTCATGTACTCCTTTAGACCTTTCAAACAAGAAAACACTTCCTATGAGTAAGCAAGAATGTACCATGCCTTGGCTAAGTAGGCAAAGTTTGAATGTTTATCTCATTTATTACTCTTTTCAAGTTTATTTGGTCTCAAATTCCTAATCACTTTAGTTTATTTATATCCTTAAAACACTCATACACCATTATCTCAAGTTTTAGAAAACTTCTAATCACTTAAATAGATTTACAAGTGACCATTTACTTGTGTGTATACACTTAGGATTGGTCTACAATCTTAGTGTTTTCGGATCCCTACTTATAACACTAAACATATTTAAAACCATATCATTATATTAACTAAATGTTTACTTTATTCAAGGCCTTTAAACTCTATTCTTCCATAAATCATCACTATTTCAAGATAGTCTCTTCAATAGATGGTTTTAGGTGACTATAAGAGAGTTTTGAATCCATATGGTCTTGAAATTAACTCTTTCAATTATATATGACACTTTGAAACCATTTAACCTTATGGATATTCCATTTATAAATGTATCAAAAATTCTAATGGCCACTCAATGAACTTTTTAACTTTTTTCCATCTCAAAATTATATGCAGTCCTTTGCGTGTCTTGTTAGGCTTGTTAGCTCAGTCTTTTAGCCACCACTTGACTTACAAGTGGCCTAGTTACTCTTCAATGGGTTTTTTTATCTATATATAATTAATATAGGTTTCACTATCTTAGATTTGATCTTGTTGATATGATGTTTACTTTTGTCCAAAATGAGGACCTATAAGTTTAGGGCTTGTAGGTCACTACTTGCTTGTTTAGGGCTAAAAAGAGCCACTTTTTTAGTTATTAAATCCTTCAACCCTGTCAAATTCATCATAGTTCTTTATCACTCCTATAATATTTTAGAGCTTATGACTGAGTATTTCATCCTTTTCAACTTCCTTATCTAATTGGACTATATGGATTGTATATAATAATCTAATGTATAAGATCTGTGTATTAAGAATTTGAGCATCTAATCCATTTATACCACTTGATGAACTATACCAAGCCATGTGACATTTATTGAAGACTAAAAACAAGAAGACATATTTAAAGAGAGAACATATGTTTTTTTAATATTGAGGGGATTTTATATGAATAATGGATTTTTGTAAACCCCTAAAAGTGACAAACACCACAAATAAAACAAATTTGCAGTAGGAGTGAGGAAATACTTTGTACATCAAAACCACTTTACCTAAGAGTGAATACACTTCATGGAGATGAGTTAGATAATGAAACCACCATGAAGAGGATATCCTTGACTTATACAAACATCCCTCAAAACCATTATTTTCCATTGAATTTTGAAGTGGAGAAACAAATGCAAGAACAAACCTTGCTTGGATGGATAGGACATAATGACATGTTGTCACTCTTAGAGATTGTTCATAAATAAGTGTCCATGAATCTAAAAACTAATGCAATTAATTTAAATACTACTATGATCCCTAATAATTTCCAATGTTTAATCTCCTAAATCTCTCTCTCTCTCTTAGCCATACCATCCTCTTCAAATTTGCCTTTATGAGCTTGTGAAGGCACGATGGAGGAAAAAGAGTGATTGAAGTAAATGTTCAACCTAAAAAATTTCACAAAGATTAAAAATTATTTCAATATTCCTAAGGGACACTTAAAAAAATTCCAATTGAATATGATATTACAATGTCATACAAGTGCCCAAAAGTGTTTGTAAAGTGTCTTTTTTCTTAGTTTAGGCATTAAAAAGTATATGTTGTCATTCTTTTACCGTACTTGAACATTATCTTACCAATTTATAACATTAGGTACATTGGAAATCTTATTTAAATGTTTTATTCCTTGAATGATATGTTCAACTCCTTTAAATAGGTCAAAAGGTGGCCAAATTGTCATTGTTGCATATAAAAGCCAAATAAAAAGTTAGTGCATGATGTTTGATATTAATGAAACCTCATTTACCTTTTATAATTAACTTAATCCATATTAAACCTTTGACCATATTTGACAATCTCAAGACCTTGAAATTGACCCCTAGGGATAGATAAGTGAACATAAGACCAAACTTTGGATAATGCTAGACAAGGAGAAATATGACCATATAAAACTATTTAAGACCATTTAAGACCATCACAAGTTTTTTAAAAACCCTATGAAATTTCAACTTAGAGGGGGTGAATAATTTTTACTTGATTTAAAATTTGGTCAACATGACATAGTGGCATAAAACTTCATCCTGGTCGAGTTTATAAAGGTCACCCCTATCAGCTAGAAGGGACTTACACAAACAACTATATGCTTATTTTATTGAATTTTGAAGTAGGTTGGTATTGAACCCATATTTATAAATTCTATGATATATTCTAATTCTTTGGGAATTCATGTGACTTGGAAAAGTTTCATTTTAGGTAAATCATTCTTAATCATGAAAACTAATTCACTAGATTAAATGCATGATAAATAATAAGGACCAAATTAGCCTTGCCAAGTTTCATAATAACTGATAACTAAAACTCTTGGAAAAGTACAATCGATCAAAAAATACATCCATGAAATACCAACCTATTTACTAGGTACTTTAGTGCTTCATGGTCTGTAAATAAAATAAACATAGTGGCCATTAAATACTGATGAAACTTTTGAAGCATGTAAACCAAGGATAAAGCTTCATGTTTTGTAGTCATGTAGTTTCATTTAGATGGAGTGAGTTTCCTACTAGCAAAATAGATAGGATGATCAAGGTTACCCTTACCAGGTTGAGCAAAGATAACACCTATTTCCATGCCTATAGCATTGACATGTATATGGAAGGGATTTGTCTAGTCTTAAAACTAGAGAATAGGGATAGTAATGAGATTTCCTTGAGTATAATGAATTCTTGTTGATGAGCATTGGTCTAGACCAACTAACTATTCTATTTCAACAATTCCTCTAGTGGCATAGTGATCTTAACATAACCTTGAATGAAATTCCTATAATATTGCATGTGTCTGAGGAAAACACATACCTCTTGTTGGGTGGTTGGTGCTGAAAGGTGAAGAATAACTACAATCTTAGTTTAATCCACTAAGATTGCATCATGGAAAATAACATGACCAATCAACATGCCAAATGAGGTAGTAAAAATAAATTTATTCATATTTAAAGAAATATAAATATTTTAATAATGCTCAATCATAAGTCAAAGATTATAATAGTGGTCTTTCTATAAATTGTAGATGGTCTAGTCATCCAAGTAGACTTAAAGGAATTTATGAAATAAATCCTTGAAAGCCTTGACCATAATCTATGAAAACATAGCAAGAGCATTCTTTAACCCAAAGGGCATCACATTGTAAGAAAATAAACCCCACTTAATTTTAAAGGTTGTCTTTGGTTTATCCTCTTTTGAGATATGGATTTGATTATATCTAGACAAGCCATCAGTGAAAGTATATACCTCATACCTAGCAAATCCTCAAATCTCCTTAGTGAAGGGCATCAAAAAGGGGTTAGTTATGAAATCATCATTTAGCACCCAATAATCTATGTAGAAACAAATGTGACCATATTTATTGACACAAAAGACCATGGGGCTCACCCATTTAGACTTGTCCATAGGAGTGATGACTCATATACATATCATGATATCAATCTCTTCCTTGACTCGAGCGTTAAAGTTTGGATTCATAAGATAGGGCCTCTTCTTAATAGGTCAAACACCCTCTACTAATTTGATGTGCATATTTTCTAAGGAAGAATTCCCTCCTTTATTTTAGTGTAATTTCATGGAAAGACATCTTGATACTATTTTAACAGTTCAAAAATATTATAAATCTATGTATCATAGCAATAGTCCCCCATAATATCCATCTTGGGTGATTCCTCTATGCCAATATTATGTTTGACCATTTGAAGTGGATCTAAATATGGGTGTTATTCATCATATATGGTGTCTCAAATAATGTATGTTCCATACTCAGTATGCAAATCCAAGTGATCAGTATATAGATCAGGAAAATCAAAACTAGCATCTTCATCAACTTGGTACACAACCTTTTATTTACCTTTCCAAATATATTCTTATAATGTATGGTCTATTTTAGGTTCAGGTAGTGGAGATGATGTTTCCATATTAGGTTCCTATAAAATTGTCAATATCTCCTCTCACATGCCATGTATATGTCTAATGTAATATTCAAATGATGTTGGGTCACCTAAAATAGCCTAACATGTGGCTTGCAAGGTGAGGCATAAATCCATCCAAAGATATGAATAAGATAGTGTTTTAATCATATTACTCTTAAGGAAATGCCAAAAATATATCTATATGTGGCATTCTTCATGTGCATACCATGATCTAACCCAAGTGCATAGAGAGTTATAGAATGCATGAACCCATAAATACTCAGGCAAAAACATCTCATCCACCTTCCACATGGTTTTTTAGGCTTCAATATGAAGTTTAATATCACTGATAGCACTATAACTTATTATGTCATGAACATGGTTATTGTGATGAAAATGTGGTGTAAATTAGAGTGAATTTGGCCTCAAATAATTATGTTATGATGATGAGTTATCCACCATCGAGAAGTTATGTCATCAAAAATATGGATAATATAACATAACTGATCATTTTTAGATGCATATAAGGCATTTAACCATTACACAAACTCATAAAATTCCATCTAAACATGAAATCTAAGAGCTTCATCTAACCTCATGGGTGGTGTATCCATAATTTATCCATAAATAAGATGAAAAAACTTATGACATTTAGGGTTATTTTTTGGAACATCTTATCAATTACCTATAGTACCACATATCCTACCATTAATATCATACTCACTATGAGACCAATAGTTGTAATCATTACTGGTAGTGTTAGATATAGACTGTGCATCTACCCAATGCAATATGCCATCTAGACTAGGATCAAATTATTATGTATCATGAGTTGTGACATTGTAGATATGGCTAATGTCCTTGTCATCATTAACTAACTCAACATATGTAAGTCCTTGAGCATGGTCTAAGGGTATTATAATGTGCTAATCATCATTCTCAAAGATGATGTATAACTTCGTGAAGCTTAAGTTATCATTATTTTTGTAACACTAAGGGTGACCTAAAAGGGTTGAGAAGTCATCAGCTTTGACCAACTCAATTAATTTAAAGTTGGATTTGAAAGTGAAACCTAAGATATCAATGTGTCATATTTAAGTACTCTAATAGGTAGAACATGAGTCTTATTGGCCATAAATAACACATGAGGATAGCACTACAGAGCAAGGCTTTCTATCTTCCTTTATGCATCCTTAGTAAGGACATTTACTTTAGCACCAATATAAAATAGGATATCTTGAATGACCCATCCATCAATAGTAACATTAACCAATATCTCTTTATCCCACTCTATAATAGGCTACATATGAGTCTCTTATCATCATGCATGGTTTAATTGATAATACTCAGTAGGACTAGGTGTATGATGACTTATCTAATTTTTAAATAGGGGTACAATATCCTCATTAAAGAGTAAATTTTATAACTCATGTAACCTATCATGTGTTGAGTTATGAATATATGTAGATCTATGTATGTTAGCATGTGTATTAGCATCTCGATCCTTGAGGAATTATATCTCTCTTTGTAATTCCCTTACCAAATTCATGGTGTCATGTTTAACACTTCCTTATATTATTGAGCATCTAGATAATGAGTCACATGAGGCTCCTCTTGTTGAACCTTTTTAGTGGGTGAGTTGGACAAAAAATATTACTGATCACTAGTCCATGTAGTAACGTTGACTTTGGGTCTAGTTGGAGTAGTATGGCATGGTCTCAATTGAGGCTTTTCAATTCATATAATTCCAACACCCTTTTCATTTCCTTCATTCATGATGGTAGTATATAGGTCTACACACTCCTCCAAATGATCATTTTTACAAAAAACACATGTAATATGCACTAGACAATCATGTTTGTAGTCTCTGGGAACCACACTTGTAACAAGTTCTTGGTGTAAAATGTCCACCTCCACATCCTTGACCATGACCACTACCATGATATCCTCCTTTATCCTAGTTTTTGGAAACATATGTCTGATACTTTCCACACACACACCTCATATATTTCACTAATAAGATGGAAATTAGTAGTATTATGAGTATATTCATCATATATCTTATAATATGTAGATACATTTGATTATGTGGGGCATTGAAGAAGTGAAAATACATTATGTTGTGCTCTTCCTAGAAAATATAATAGGATTGCTTCATCACAATGTGAATACTCTTTCAAGGGTAGTTATTCCTATTATGGCCTTTATATTGATAGTCTACACATCACAAACCATTATTAATGTCATGAGCATTATCCACAGTGAGCTTTTCTAGCTAAGATTCCATAACAACAATCTAAGCCTCCAAGAAAGGGTTAATCCTTGTGTCAATGCTTCAAATAGCTTCATCATGAAGGGCATATTTCAGGGATCACATGGGCTGGTTAAATTCTTCTATGATCAAATGAATTAGAAAGGAAATAATAAGCCTCTTACAAACATTGTGCATGTTGAGTGGTGTTTATCTCAAAATAAAGCTTAGAGAGAAACATCTTAAAACATGCATCACACTCACACACACTCTCAATTAGTTATTTTTTGATGTCCTTTAAGGCATCTATGATATATTTTTAAAATTATAGAATATCAAATTATTGGAGAAATAATACCTTTAGTTGGTCATAATTCACCATAGCTTACTGCAGATCAAACTTATTGTACTACTTATGTACATGGTCCAAAAGAGTGGTGGAAAATTGTGTTGCCTTTGGTTCAAGAGATGTAATTCCATGCACTCACCAAATAATTTCACACTTGTAAACATGTTCTATGGCATTCTCCACAATATAATATTATTAAAATGTGCATCATACTCACACATGCTCTTAATTAGTTATTGCTTGATTTCCTTCATGGCAGAGATGATCTGTTGTTTAAATTCCAAATTATAAAATTCTTGGATAAATTTTGCCTTTACTTAGTCATAATTCACCACAACCTATTATGAATAAAACTTATTTTTCCACTTGTGTGCATGGTCCAAAAGATTGATGGAAAATTGTGTTGCCTTTCATTCAGAATATGTAATGTCTTATGCTCACCGAATAATTTCACACTTTTGAACATGTTATATAGCATTATCCACACCATGATACTCAATAGCATATAGTTTCATATCATAATACAATTTTTGTGGATGAGGTATTAGAAATGGATTTTGATGGGATGCATTTCCTATCCCTCATAAACCTTGTGGGGAAGGTCCACTAATGTCTATTGTGCCTCCTCCAATTATTTCATCTAAACTACCACTATTACCACCTCATACAGCTCTTACTTCAACACAAACACTAGATATGTTGGGCACTAAGTTAGGCTTATTAACTATATATGGGATGGTACTCTACCCACTAGCTATTCTTGGTCCACCAAACATTCTAAACTAGGCCATATAATTGTCTTGCAATGGAAAATAAATTAATAATAAACTAATATTTTGGTCTTAGTTCATAAAAGTGTCTTTAATAGGTTCAGTTTCTAATTATAAACTATCAGTATCCCAATGTCTTACAAATATGTCATCTAAATCAAGAGTATGAGAACACGATGTGGGTGGGGAACTAGGCCTATCCAAATTGGGATCTTCTATCACCACTACCTAACTTTTTTCTCCCATGCATACTTGTGGTGGAATCAGGTGTGGTCCTATGGTTGGGGATTCCATGATATGCCATTATGATTCCCTACAGACCCTTATGGAAATTTCATGGTCCTTTTTTCCCCTCCTTAGATCGCTTCTACTCATAGCCCTACATTGAGGTTTATCATACTTACACCTTTGTAACTCTCATTGACTAGCTACCATGTTAAACCAATAATTTTACATCTAAAGATGCCCCTCCATTTCCCCACCAACTATGTTTCTCATGTGAGAGAGAGAGAGTTTATCCATCCATGGAGAATATTTTGAGCTCATAATCTACTAAGATCTTCTTAATCTCTAGCACAAAAAAGTATAATATATCTACAACATGGTTCTTAAAGGAAGTGAAATTAGACTTCCTCTAGATAGGAGTATATTGAGATTTCATATTCCAAAATGTAACTATTCAAATTTCCACACCACCAAACATCCACTACATACATCCAAGGTGTTCCTAACCATGTTAAAGCTGATTGATGCTCTATTGACTAAGTTATCTTCTATCCATAGTTCTCTAATCAGTCTTATGCATATGCCTAAATCTAAGCATGAAGGTGACCAATCAATTTTACAAATAAAATTTCATCAAATGAGTCATAATAACATTGTTCTACCCCTGTGATTGTATAAACCCCTAGTTCAAAAAATGGTAATGCAAAGTTATCTTATACTCTAGTAACCCATCATTAAATATTCTCCAAAGATAATCATTTGAGCATCTTCCACCATCATGAAAAAAAAATGTTATGGGTCTTGACAATGGAACCAAAGTGTTGGGCTTATTGAATTATCTATTATGACCATTGACTTGTTGTAAATCTCTAAAGGTAGTCATAATAGATAATATATCTAAAAAATAAGTTGAGTATTTTTATATTGGTTGTAAACTACCATGTGTATGGAACATAGGAATGATAAACTCTTTATCATCTGCTAAAATAGGATCATCACACTATTTTTCAATACTCGGTAAAGGAACACCCATGTCTAAAGTTGTAAGTATATCTTGTTAAATATAACAAAGGTTAATATTATTATCATTGCAATGATATATTTCTTAAAATTTCATGACATATTATAGGATTAGGATAAATAATTTCACTTTGAAACAATCTATCCTTTTGAGAATAAGATGCAACACTTTCTATTTTATGTACCACATCAATGGATGGAAGAATGTAACCTTCACTTTATATTTTATGTACCACATATAGGGATGGAATAATGTCACCTTCACTTTTAGTTTCACTTTAAAATTCAAGATAATAAGTTTTAAAAAATTCCATATCACTTTCTACTTTATATACATCCTTGTTATGTGATACAAAAACATTGGCATAACTATCATTTTCATCCTTACTATTTATCTTAGGAAATTCTTTCATTACGAAACCTTTCTAAAATGTGTTTTGTTGTTTCTTGGATGTATATGGTTTTATATTTCCAAAATATTCCTCAAATATAATTGGGATTTTTTTTGTGTCCTTAAATAATGTGTGTTGTGTAGTTTCCTTATGATTTTTAGATGCACTCATTGTTTTTTCTTTAGTCAACATAATGGGAGATATGGGACATGAATTTTTCTCATCATAAATTAGAGGAGAAGAATAAATTTGACTATTTTAATTTTAATAATGTAAATAAGGAAAGAAATTTTTGAAATTAGAATTATTTAGAGAAGGAGAGACACAGTTGAGTTCGTTAAGTTTTTCATTATGAGAGATAGTGGAGGAACATTCAAGTTCATTGACATTTTTAGCATTGGAAAGGGTAACAAACTCACTTTTTAAAATAATTAAAGAGGGTATGGATGTAATAGTTTAATTTTAAACATTAGGAATGGCATCATTTTGCATATTTTTGGGCTCTTCAATAGCATAAAAGAGAGGATTGGAGAGTTTTCATAACCAAGAGTAATATTTTCACATTCATAACCAAGAGTGGAAACATCATGATCACTACTTTTATCATGTATACTTGCATTTACATCATTGGTTTTTTCATTATCATATTTGTAATAAAAATAGGTTTTATATTGGTTTTGGTTTTCTTATAGGTCTTCATATGTAATACATTGATCATCATGTATTAAATTAATTATCATAGTGGAGATTTTATGCAAAGCTTTCTACTAGAGATGCCATAAGGTTTTCAATGTTCAAGACAACTATGAATCTTACAACCACTAGGGCCAAATAAAATAATTAATGAAAGATTTATAATTTATTCCCATATAAGTAAGAGATAAATTAGATTTGAAAACAACATATAAAATATAAAATAAGTGATTTTGATGAAGGAGAAAACCTTGCATGAAAATTAGGGTTTTATCTCAATAACATAGGATGGGTTCATCAAATAATTAACCCTAAAATTTTTGGGTCTAAGGTGATCTTATTTTTAACCCTATATTTTGCAAAAATGGGGTATATTTCATTTATATATAGCCATATTTTTAGGTTTTGTGTGAATCATGAAATATGTGAAAAGTAAGTACAATAGTGGCCTACCTTTTAACTTGAGAAATTAGGATCTTGGGATGCTCCTTTAGTAATTCATACCTATGGATGTGTAGTTCCTATGAATGGTATGTAAATAGGAATAAAAAGATAAGATTTTCTCAATTCAATGCTCTTTGGTTTGATTGTTACGTGAGGAATGAATGAGGATTGATCTTGTATTTATATCAATCCCTTAGGAGTAATAACTTGCATTAATTCACTTAGGTTAACCATTAGGACACATTTAATTTTCAAATTGGATGACTTTAGGATAATGGACACTTTCATCAATTCAAAAAAGTAACGTTAATGCTATTATTTTTCCCAGATGTTAGTGTTTATGGAGCAACAAAAAGCTACAGGTTAAACACTTTAAGATATGGAGGATAAGTATATTTTAATTATTTTAGGTAAGTTTGAATACCTAGTTCATCAACATAAGACTAGTTATACTAATAAATATAGGCTAAGGAACATAAATATAGATCAAATGCAAGACTCTCAAAAGTAAGAAAGGTATAGAACTGAGATGAACATCTAGGGTCTAAGTTTTCTAAGTATACAAGACTAAGGTGCTATATAATCATAAAATATCATCTACAAATTGGTAGAGTTGTGAAGGCCTTGGAAAAAATGTTTACAACCCTTAGAATGGTGACCTAGATCCTATTCTCCATCATTGAGCACCTCTATCACATTCAAGCATATTTGTAAAAAGTGACCTATGTGGATAGTAAGTGCATAAGGCTCATTATGGTTATTCATAAAGGCATGTTCTTAGAGATTAATCTCATGCCTCTTATAGACTTAGACCTCTACTAATTATTATGGGAACATGAGGTCTTCAATTTAGGAATGTTTGGCCACAATGTAAATAGTAATTTATCCTTTTAATAATGGCATGGGGCATATGATGACCTATTTCAAATACATCAATATCATTGTCTTATTTCACCCAGATGACACCTTACTATACATGCAAGAACTTGAGGTCCACTTAGCCCAATTCAACCAAGTCATGCAAGAAAGGGTGGAGAAAGCAAATTGGGTTTGGTCCAAAGTAATTATTGAGTTGGAAACCCAATCCATGACTAGCATCAATCAAGTTTCATAGGTAAAAGTTTCTATGGAGGCCCCACTCCAAGCCATGAATAGTTTCTAGACTAGGATAAGATGGTATTATGAGAGTAACCTATGAATCCTTCTAAGCTAGATAATGAATTTGATTAAATGGTATATGCCCTCATAGATAAGGAAGCATATGCCATGTAATTGGGAAGTGGTCCCCCCAACCATTTGTAACTTTATTTTAATGGGTAGAGGAAGATCTTTTTGGGAGTATGATAGGAATATTTTATCAAGTGTTATTATAACTAACTCTTGGGGCCATCATGGCCAAGGATGGGAACCTCATGCTACTAGGAATTTAATCCCATCCTTCTTTATATATTAGTCTACATTCTCATATATAGGTCAAAATTTTTTGGATGTAACAAAAAAACTCTATGGAAATTAATGTAAGTTTTACTCTTTTTATCAATGGTGTTTCTATCTTAATATATGTTATCTACTAATTCATGTTTTTTGAATGCATACTAGTGTTAAATAATTGATAGTGTGTTTTTATACATATGATGATTGTAGTAGTTATAATGTGACTTGTTATTCATATTCATTTATGAACTCTTTTTATTTCCTTAGGAACACTTGTTACTCTATGTTGTTGATGCTACAAAATAACTTTGAAGGCCCTATGTATAATTAGTCACATGACCATTTTAAGTTATTATATTTAGTGAATATTTTATATATTAAGCATTTTCACTACCTCCTTAGACTCCTTACCTATGTGATGATAAGTTTGAGATACTCATGAAACTTGGCATATGGTGGTACATCTATGGCTAGACATGTGCTTGTTCTTGAATCATTAACATCTATTGTGAACCAAGAATATATTTTTTTACTTACCTTACCATATATTTTATGTTTATTTTGAAAATAAACTAATCTTTATCATCCTTTATAAAATTAATGAGGTGAAACCCAGAAGCACTCTAGAACTGAGATTAGATCATGAGCTAAGGGTTCTTCCATTAAATTGAGTATTGAATCTCTGGTGGTAGCATTGAATATCTTAGAGATATATTTAAAATTTTATACATAATGAATCCCAATACCTATATCTTATGCCCTATATTTCTTTCACATAAATCCTAAAGTGGGAGGGCAAAGTCCCTTATTGTCACCCACATCTCTTCTAGACACCTAATATCATAAGTTCTCTCCAAGATTAGATTTTAGGAATGACAACTTCTAATGCTAGAAGGAAGGCCTTCATGAAGAGAAAAGTTTTAATCAATTACTATACCACTTAGAAATGTAGAGCCTATTACACAAATCACTATATTTAGATCTAAATATTAGAGATTGATCATCTCACCCTTAAAATTTCACAAAAAATCTTGGATTGATAGAGGTAGTCCAAGATCCATAGTTACCCCCACTAGTTCATCTTCTCAATCTACCTCTATTATACTAGAACCAATGGATGATCTCATGAATTACCTAGTTAGGTCTACCATTTATTTTCCTAGAGTCATTCATGAACTTATAATAAACCTAAAAAGGTACCTCCCATGATTCACACCTAGTGCGGGATAGATAGCTAAGGAATATGTGAATTAATATAAAACTTCCTTCAAACTCTTGAATATAAAACATGAGGAAATTTCCTATAGGATTTTCCCATTCACTTATATGGATGCAACATATAACTCATTTTTAAACTTTCCCAAAGGTCCTATCACAAGTTGGGACCAATTCAGTAACACATTCATCACCTAGTTTGGGTGAGTTATTGATCTGAGTGTGTTATGTTAATAGTTTGCCTACATCAAAAGGGAACCTAATAATATTATAATAAATTTTAATTATAGGTTTTATAATATGTGTATCTAAATCACTATGCTATTAGACTAGATGCTCAATTATCACTCAAAATGTATAAGAAATATTTAGACCCTTGGACCGCCATGTTTCTATATAAGGATCCTTTAATAGTAGATATATCATTGGATTATGTTGAAGATATTAAGGTGGATAGGTAGCTTAAACACCCAAATTTAAATTGTGTCACCCATACCAAATGACTTACCAGATATCTTAACCTTGAACCTTATTCCCAATGTAAACCAAAATGTCCTAATGCTCCAACCCATGCTAGTGACAAGTCATATCCTACTCAAACATGTTTCACCCAACCAACACCTAGGTTTTATTAACCTAGTAAGTAATGAATTAGCACCTCAATCTCATAGTTAAAAATTTTTTCCTATTGTGAACATTCAAATGATACCCAAAGTGTCCACCAATAATGATTTGGATGCCATATAGTATATGGTGCAAAGGCTAAGTAATGAATTTTTAGGTCTTAAAAAATAGATAATGGAAATCTAGTGGTGAGATATATAACAATAAATTTACATACCATAGGCATAATAGGTCCTAAAATCACTCTACCAACCAACTTGAACCGTTTCCCTACAAACTACTTGAGATCAATATTTATGAGATAACCCTCCCAAACTAGTGCTAAGTGCATAATACAGTCCAACATAGGCAAATTAACTACATAGAGTTATGTATTAATTTAAACATCTTCTAGATAGAAATGGGAGAATATGAGGTGGTCCAAAACCATGCAAAGGCTCCTAGTTATATCATATCCCTGAGCATAGCTATGATGTTAGAAACTATGGATTTCCCTAGTCAAGATGACAATGAGATAGATGAAGGCTCAAGTGAGGTCCATGCCTTACAATAATTCTAAAGGATAAATTATATCCTTAGGAATCAAATACAATAACAATATCTCACTACCTTTACACCTCTAAATACTGGTGCAATTGTTCCTGATCCCAATGCAAGGAATAATCAACCACCTCCAATTTCTAATGAGCCTAAGTTCCCCATGGATACCCTATAGACCTTGATAAAAATAAACTATGATATACTAGAATATATGAATAATATTAAGGCTAATATCAAACTTCATGAGATTGCCTAGATCACTAAATAATGATATCTTTTATTGAAATCCTTCACAAAAAAATGACCCAACCAAAGAAAAAGGTTTCCCACACTAATGTGGTTATCCACAAAAAAAAATGGAATCTCCCCATTTCCTCCTCATTTTTTTGTTATTCAATAAGAACTTAAATAGTTGTTTGGTTGACTCAAGAGCCTCAACTAATGTGATGCCCATAGGAATTTATGAGAAGTTAGGGTTGGTATATATTAAGATAGATAAGGTAGTATTTAAGTTAGATAAATCTAAGGTTAAATTGGTTATTGAATTTTTTAATGTTCACATGTAGTTGGAATCTGATCCTAGGATCCAACAATTCATAGATATCTAGGTTGTGTAAATCCCTAAAGCCTATGGGATACTCCTTAGTATAGACTAGTTTAAAACTCTAAATGAATATATAGCCACTATATTTTCACATATGTGGTTACCTTGGAGAGGCATGGCCTATCAAATCTTGTAGATAGAGAAGCCAAGATGAAACACATGATCATGGAGTATAATTTAGCGAATGAAAAGGTAAACTTAATATCCTCTAACATATCCATCTTCACCTTGTTTATAGATACTATTAAATATAAAACTAAAGACAAGCCTTAGTCACTAGGATTATGGTCCATGTACTTTGATGGGTCCCATTCTAATAAAGGTTTTAAGGTGGGATTCATTTTAATTGACTTATAGGGGAAAATACACTTATCCACTTATATTATATAGCTCCATTATACTAAAAAATTGGTATAATATGAATCCCTAATCCTTGGACTGCAATTTTCCTTGAAATACATAATCAAGGAATTAAAGTTGTTTAGGAATTTTAAACTTGTCATAAACCAAATCAGAAGCAAATTCCAATGTAAAATATCCTAACTTAGGATGTACAAGAACTAGTGTGGGATTTAATAGATTTTTTTAATTACATTTAATGTCATTCCCATTCCCATAAAGGAAAACTAGGTTGTTAATTCACTAGTATCTTCAGCTAAAAATCTAGCCCCACTACATGACTTAGGGTTGTAGGAGTTTTCTTTTGAGCTAATCCCATGCCCTTCTACCCTAGACAATGTTGGAAACTTTTATGTCTTTGATGATGATAACCACATTTTATAATTCTTAAATGATAATGGATTATTTAAAGCCCAAGTCATAGATGAGGCTAAAAGGGATGATCTGAGAGAAGAGGATTATAATTTTGATAATTTCATGAACCTTAAATAGAAATGAGTCCCAAAGGTAATGATCTCCCTTGAGTGGATGTTCAATCTATAAATACCTATGCACCCACCTAATAAGCTAAAACTTATGGACCACAAGTCTAAGACCATCAATGTTGGCCTAGACTACACACTAAACTAGATTGAGAAAATCAATAGGCTGCTATCAAAATACAAGGATGTTATCACATGGGCCTATGGAGACCTCAAATTCTTCCACCTAAGTATAATAATTCATACCATACCCCTTAATCCAAACCAAAATCATCTTAGACAAAGATAAAGGCCTCTAAACTTGATTGTGTAATCCCTCATACATAAGGAATTTCACAAGATCCTTTTACCCATGATTATCTTCATCATCTACCATTCCACCTAGGTAGTTAACTTGGTTCCCATTTGAAATAAAAATCGGGAGATCTGACTATGTGTATATTTATTAAAACTAAATATGGCCTCTAATAAAGATAATTATCTATTTCCCTCCTTATATTAAGTAATCTAGATGGTGAGAGGATCATAAATGATGTCTTTCTTAGATGGATTCAAGTTTTGGTAAACCTAGAATATATAACTAAGACATTTTTCACAATAAAGTGGGGGAATTTTGCTTATAAAATGATGCAATTCAGCTTAATCAATGTAGGAGAAACTTTCTAGAGAGATAGGTTTTTTTCCTTCATAATTTTAATAGGAAATTACATTGTTATTTAAATGGATGACTTAACTACTTGATTAAAATGTAGGTTTGATCACATTCACTACCTACAAAGGATATTTGAGAGGTGCAAGAGATATGATACATCCCTAAACCCAAAGAAATTATGTTTAGTGTTACCTAAGGTAAGCTTATTGGTCACATCATCATAAAATAAGGTATTTCTATTGATCTTGAATGTGTTTATGTTATCTCTATGTTACATCTCCCTAATAGTAATAAATAAATAAATAAAATACTTATTTAGAAAAATTAACTTTATGTGCAAGTTTATTTTAGGCTTTCTTGAGATTGTTAAACCTTTGGATGCAATGTTAAAACAAGAAATGAAATTATAATGGAACTCTAAATCAAATAAATCCTACTAGGACATTAAATATTCCATCATCTAAGCACCAGTTTTGATAAGCCCAAACTAAACCAAAGACTTATACCAGTACTCTTTCACTTTAGAGCACACCATACCTATTATAATTACCCAAAATTTGAATGGATAAGAACATATAATCAATTTCATGAGTATGAACTTCAAATATGTTAAGATTAAATACTCCACTCTAGACAAACATGCCTATACCTTGGTCAAAGCAATGAAGAAGTTCACACACTAAATTTTTAGGAATAAAGTGCATGTTATTGTCCTAGACCTAGTTATAAATCTTAGGCTAGGTCAAAATGAATTTTGAGATTGTAGAGTTTGTTAGATAGCCAAATTTAAAAAAAATGATCTAGATATCAAACCTATTGAGTAGGTATTCACCTAGGGTCTCACTTAGTTAATCAATGATATTAAACCTAGGATTGTTGTGCATCAAGTGGGCCAATCAAAAATACTACACCAAAAATGGTAGGCTCTAGTTATTAATTACTTTCTCTATGGGATTATACCTCTCAAGCTAACCCAAACACATAAAAGGGCCCTTAGGCTAAAATTGACCCACTACATGTTAAATAAATGGGTTCTAATAGTAATAAATGTGAGGCCATCTACCTAATATGCCTATCAAAAAACAAGTCTAAGGAAGTCATGACTAGTTTTCGTGAGAATCTAGGTAGTGGCCACCCTTCCATGAATGAAATTGCATACAAAATATTGTGATTAGGATATTATTATCCCATTATATTTAGGGATTTTTATTCTCATGTGTGCTCATATCACCAATTAAAAAATATTTTTATTTACATAAATTTCATGATGCATTGCCTTTGTAACATGTTATTGAAGGAATACCATTTACCTAGTGGGGACTTAACTTCATATGGGTTATCAATCCAAACTCCTTATTCGGTCATAATTTTATGTTCATGGCCACTAACTACTACACAATGTGGATTAAAGTGATAGAAACAAAGAATAACACTACCAAGGAAGTGATCAAATTTCTAGAAGAAAACATAACAACTAAATTTGGGATGTTAATGTTGTTGGTATGTGGCAATGGACCTACATTTCAATTTATAGAGTTTACCAAGTGAGAATATGAGTACATAATAATTTTTAGATTCTCATCCAACTATTACCCATAAGGGAATGCTTTGGCAGAGTCAATAAATAAAAACTTGATCAATGTAACCAAGATGTCTATAGAAAAGAAATGCTAGGAGTGGCACTCACTATTAAATTATGCCCTTTAGGTTTATCACACATGGTGTAAACAAGATCTTAAAATATTTACATTAATGTTAGTATATGGACTATAGCCTATCTTTCTAATTACCCTCAAATTTATTACTTACAAGTTTAATAAATAGTACATGGAAAGTAATGAGAACGTGGATTCAAGGTTGTTTGATATTAATCAACTATAAGATGCTCAAAATAAGCCATGTGATACCTTAGTAAGCACTAGGGTACTATTAAAATATGGTTTGACAAGAAGGATAAGGTAAAATCTTTCAAAATCTTTGATCTAGTCCTAATATAGGATAGATCCCATGAGAATAATGGGCAAGACTCCAAGTTTGATTCACTTTTGATCAGCCCATACTAGATCTCTAAACTATTAGGGGAAAAAAAATTCACCTCAAAGATTTAGAAGGAAATTATCTCCTATTTCCTATAAATGGACTATTCCTAAAGCACTACTTATAAATTGTCCATTCTAATGCATTCTCAAAGTATCCCTTTAGTCAAGTGATTAGTGATGTATATATTAGATTAGAGTAACTATTTTGCCTTTTTTGTTGTGTTTATTATTGTTTTATTTGTTGTTTACTTTCTTATTTATTTAATTATATTTGTTTTGGCATGTGTTTTCTTAAATTGGGGATTTATATTTTTCTCCCTTTATTCTCCCTCAATAACCTTGTATAAGTCCTACCCTATCCCCATGTTTTAGATTCAGAAGTAGTTAGGCTAATTCTATTAAGACAAATTCCCATATAGATTATGGTCCCCATGCCCTTGAGTTTGACCACTTAAAATTTTATAAAGCATTGAAAATACAGTCCCATAATTGGAAGACATAAGGAAAATCCCCATTATTGATTAGAGTGCTAAGCAAAAAAACTTATCTTAGGATGTTGAAGGGACCAGGAGTCACTGATTCATAACTGATCAAGTGAACTAAGAAAATTTATATTCAAACAAAGTTCATCAAATCACTTAAAAAGGAACATATCTATCACATCCAAATCACTAAACAAGTAAAATTCCTTCTTGGTATTAATAATTTATTGAATCATCCTTACACCTTGGATTTATTGGTACCCAACCCTATTGGATTAATAAAAAAAATATTAAATGAAAAGAAGTATAAATCTCATGAAAAATCAAGATTCTTCCTAAGAAAGGGTGATTTAGGAAACCTCCATCATAGGATTTCCCACCTAGCTGCCAATGGATCAAGGCCTTAAGAGAGACCAAAGGCATATCTATCAGGGCTATGGATGTCTAGCTAGTGTTAAAGAAATGTTCAAGCCTTCCTTTCTTTATAAAACTTCTGTAAATAAAGTGTCTTTCAAGAAAATATGAGTGCCTAAGGAATGTCTAAGCTTCCTAGTTGATTCAAAACAACAATAGAATCAATCATTGCACAAAAAGATATTTTAAAAGAATTGAGGCCTAATACATTATTTGTTGAAGTATATGTTTATAAATTTCTTCCCTTAGACTTATAAAGGACCAATTATTTCTCAAAATACATGAACTTGTCTTTAGCTATCTCCTTAAGTCCTTGAGGTATCTTGGTAGTCTAGGAGAAGGTCAGTTTTCCTTAGGATTAGAGGTAGCATGTTCAAGTAGTGAGATTATGTAAAAATGTTAGGGTGATCCCCATATCATATTAATTTGAACTTGTCTCAAGGATACATCTTATGTTGATTATGTATAAGATTATATAATAAGTCTTGATGTGGTCCTTATGATCCAAAATGGCTCATGAAAAGATGACCTATGATGTTGTAGCCCATTGTCAGTCATGCGTTAATTTATGCATGTTAATAACCTGTAGAATATGGTATAATTCAAGGATATTAGAGCTAGTATAAGGATGGGAGGGTAACTTTGTTTGAAACCTTAGCATATTTTAAGGTTTTTTAGCAAACGTAAAGGTAATTTATTCAATTAATATTTCATTTAAGATCATGCTTATATTGCCTTCAAGAGGTGTTCAAACCATGTGATAGTATGATTATGGCCCCTAAGATATCACTAAGTCATTTTCAAAGGTAAATGATTCTCCAAAAGGGTCTCATTACCATCATAATATTAGTTTAAGATAGTTTTAAATGTAAAAGAGAGTATTTTTAGAAGTCAAACACCCTTCATTCATTAAAAGGGGGCCCATATGCTTGCAAAAGTGACCTTTTAGCTTCCCTCCATATATACCCTTTGATTTGAAAGTATATTTGATTTCTCATCTCCCTCCTCTTGTCCTCTAATGGTTTTAAAGGTCTTAAACCTAAAATATGTAGAGAAATGATGTTTTTTAGATGTTTCTAAGACTTGAGTAAACTTATAAGATCAATTCAGAGTCAAAAGAGGTTAGACATATTGTGGGAAATCCCTTGCAATCACCATAAAGAAGAATCCATGCTTATAGAGCCAAGAAAAAGGTAGAAATGTAAAAGGAAATCCATCAAGCTCTTGGCAAGCTCATAGGGGCTAGTTTAAGTTAAATGGTATGGTCCATGCAAGGGGAGTTAGAGCCCAAGATATTATCTAGAGGGAGATTCCATAGTGGGATTAAAATTAATGGAATTGGTTTTTAGATCAAATACTTGGGTTTTATAAACAATCACTAAGACCACCAGGTGGTCTTAAGCCCTTTGTAAACCCAATAATCTTAGTTACAAATAGATTTATGAAAATTTTGAGCTCATTTTGATAGATTTATCATGGGGAAGGATCTCCAAAGTTCTAATAGGTGTCCTAAGTTCCTCTAAGCATTTTCTCATGGCACTCATAGTGTTAGATCAATATATAATCTCCCATGTTTGGTAGGTTATAGGTTTATGTGTAAGAATTTATGTGTTTCATGAAGGAACAAAGAAAAAGGATGATCAATAAAACATTTCCATGTTTCCCCCATATTACTCACATACTTCACCTAGTCACTAATTGGTCATAATAGATCTCCTTCAAGTTCTTTAACACCCATAATGTGAAGGAAGGAGAAAAGATCCAAGCATGAATTAGTCATTCTCATAGAAACCCATCTCCTAGATGAAAGTATATGGCTGATGTATTCTTCAGGCTACATGGGTGATTTAAGAATGTGGAGGATATCCTCTTTAAAATGAAAAAATCTTCCATATGGCCTTAAAAAAAACATAGACAAACTAGCTACAACTGCATTCATAATCTATTTAGCATGGTTTAAGGTTTCTTAGAATCATTTAAGGTTTTTGATGGCTCTTAGGTTTCATTTTATCCATAAATATACTTGATTCACTTGGCCAAATGCATTACCATGTTGGATACCCAGATGGGGGATGTTTAGGTCTCAATAGGTAGTCTTGAATGGAGAATATCATCCCACATAAGGTATCCTAAAAACATATGTTTTATAATGACTTAATCAAGTCATTTTCACCTCATATTGGGCCTTGGCTTCTAAACTCATAACTTCAAGAGGACTATATAAGACACTTATAGGCCTATATATTCATGCACAAGCCTGTCTATGAAGGTAAGACCAAAAGCTTATACAATGCATTGAAATTCTAATGAAAATATGAGAAAATAATCTAAATCAAGTTTGGATAATGTTATGAGGTCACTAATATATTTGAAAAGGTCAGGGTCAAGCCCAACTTTCAAGAATTATCCCAAATTATCACTTACAGTTGAGCCTATCCAAATGTAATAAAGGACTATATGATTTTGAATATGATTGCCTTTAGAAAGTTGAAGAGTTTCTAAGGAGGTTAATTGAGTTCCTAGTACAATTTATAAAACCTTTATATTTCTCATTTGCATGTAGAAGGACTCTAATTGCAGTCAAATTCCTCAAATCATCACCTACAAGATCACAACCAAGTTATCTCCAAACTTGAATATAAGATGCCACATACACATTGAGGTTGGAACCCAAGAAAATGTATAGGGTATAGAGGTTATTTAAGGTCAAAGGGAACATAAAATAATGATTAAAAAATATAATTAATAAGACCCCCTAATTTTGTAGATAATGTTAGATTAATGCATATAGGTCTACCTACTCAAGTTTGAGTACCTAATTGGTTTAAAGGATGAGATATGATAGAAGGAACAAACCATGTGAAAGTGACCCCATAGTGGTATTATGGAATTTGTATAGTATTTAATATATTTAAAGGTATAATCAAGTTTAGAAGAGATACCCAGGCCTACCTAAGCACTCACAACACATAGGCTTATGTATATGACTAGAAGAGTATGTTTGTTATAGGAAAAAGGAGAGTCAAGAATAAAAACATGTTAATAGACCCTGAAGTAAATTTCATGAGGATTATAAATTCCTTGATAGTGAGGAAATATATAAGTAAGGATACTCATGGCATTAACATCAATTGGCTTAAGAACCTATTATAGGCTAATGATGGTCATAACAGGCCTAAAGGAAAAAATTGACAAATATAGAGGTATAGGAAACCATGAGACTATGTAAATATTTGTATTTGAGTGTAAAATTATGATAATAAGGCTCTAAAGTCACCACAAGAACCTATATGTGGTCGTTTGCCTTGAAGATCAATTTAGGCTTATAAGGCCTAAAATCTTACATAAGCCCTCAAACCTGAAACTACACTCTTGTGGGAAAATGAGTTCCTCAGGTAGATGTAAGGGTATATGAGGTTGTATGATGATGTTAAAAGTCTTAATATATGTTTCATAGGTAGGGTAAGATAATATAATGCTAATTTGGCCTAAAAAACCTTCCTCAAGCTCTCTTATCATAGTCTATCAAACTCAAGATACAAGTTTGAATGCTCACATACTATAGGAAGAAGTTCATTGGGCCAAGTGATCTCAAGGAAAGTTTAGTAACCCTATAAAATTTACATCCATGGTGTAGGTATGTATTTATGGGGTCAACTTTATGAATAATCCTTAAGACTGTGAGCATACCTATAATGTCATGGAGAAACCTGAAGTCTACAAAAATTAACTCATATCACATCATAAAATATGCATGGAACTAAAATATATTAAGTATATTTGAGGGGTATTATGCACTCAATATTCATGGCCTTAATTTTTCATTCTAAGGCTTATACTTTATGAACCATCATTAACATAGTAGGCCACTCTAAACCCTCCAAAACCCTCATGAAAAACCCAAAAGACAAGAAGCTATTCCTAATGAATCTAATGGAAATGATACACATTAAAAACATTAGTAAACACCTATAGTTATTTTATTATTCATTTTCACTACAAATTTCGCATGTGTGAGGTAGAATATGCAAGGAAATGGCTTACAGTGTCTAATTGTGGGTCTATTTTCATAAGTTCCCAAGCATGTTAAAGGTCCTAAGTGGGTAGGAAGGCCTCTTGGGAATATGAAGAGGTGGAATGGTCTTCAAATAACTAGTATCAAATCCCTATAGTATTAAAAATAATCCTAATGAGTAGATTTGAAATCAATTGAGGATATAACCTTTATTTGCATTAAGGGAAGACTATTGTAGGTCTATTCACATGATGAAGAGGTTTTCTAGAGTAGAATCACCCTTACGTCAAAATTTACAAGCCATTACCAAGTTAAAAATATTATTTGAGATTCATAAGTCTCAATTCTCTCACCTAAAAGGAGGACAAATACATTGAATGGGTTGAGAATGACATGAAGGGTGGTAGTTAGGAAAGTAATAGATATGTTCAAACATGTAAATAACCTCTCATAATAGGTGAATGACATATTACTACATGTCAAAGATTAATTTATTAGTTTTAATGAGCATTTTGCCTTCATGAAGTCAACTATGACCAAAAATAGGCCATCCACCACACTTCTACACCCAAAAAGCTCATTAAAGACCACTATGCTACTAGGGCAATGCATAGGAGGAGTTATGGGACTATTTTTACACCTCATTCATGTTGGTGACTACTTTTTGGATGAAATATGGTTATCATGGCCTCTACACTACACTCTATTCCACTTTATCCTTCTCTCTCCTTCTCATGTGCTATATATTAGGCTTATAAAGCCATTATATGTATCCCTATATTGGGTATGAGAAATTTTTGTTCATTTATATTTTACAGGTTTTGAGATAATAAAAATTCTAATTCAACCTTCTCTATACTAGTCTCTAATGTGTTTCATGTTTGTTTATTTACATAAGTGGTTTATAATTTTCTCCCTTGGTAGGTCCTTACCTCTCACCTAGATGCTAGTGAATTATTCTTATGCAAGTTACATGGTGTGTGAAGGTGCTAATGATTTTGTTTGTAGTGAATATTGATTGATAATGTCTTGAATTAAACCTCTCACTTATCATCCTCAGGTCATAGTCATTAACATAACCTCTATGTGAAGCATTGATGTGTAGGAGTCCTTTAGAGAGAGTGTATTATAAACCAAACTTTATCTTGTTCATAAAATGTTATTGAAAGATCAAGTAGATGATACATAAGATTGGTGCATCATCTCCTATAGTATATGTTTGATTCCATGTATTTATTTTATTCCTTTTCATTATAAAAATAGGTATAGTTAGTATTTGATCTCATATTATGTATTAGGGGATCTAGGCACAAAACTTGAGATTCACCTCACCCAATAAGCTACCCACAACTAGAGGTGATTCCATTATATCAGCTAGATGAGGTAGGTTTGAAACTCTTTTATTTTAAGGGTGAAATATAGAATGATAAAAATTTATATAATGCCTAATGGGACCATAATTAAAGGAATTTGGATCACTTATTCTTAGCATTTAGTGAATTCAAGGATCTTTAATTCTTTGGTAGTAGATTATCATCCAAATTTCATGCCAAACGTCATCACAAGGTCTTCATTAAAGGGTAATGAAGCTAAATTTATTGATTTATCTTTGGATTTTTCTACAAGGAATAACTATCCCAGGTCTAATCCCTATCATACACCCCCTACTTCTCCTAATCTTATTCAACATAACCCTACTACAACTCTTACATCTATAATGGCTAGACCTAAAAACTAAGACTGTGTACCCTTCAATGGTGGAAGACCTCTGAACTTGAATTAGTTTGATGATATCCCTATTAATACACTCAAAAGACTTCTATACTTCATATGGTAAAACTCTACTACTCTTGTTGAACACATTGTAGACATATCCAACCTTTTTTCAGTGCATAATATGGTTCAAAAAAATGTAGCAATGAGGATACTAAATACCTCATTGAGAGGCAAGGCACTTCAGTAGTACATATGTATAACACCTACCTCCATCAACACTTAGGATGAGTTTGGGTAACAATTATTTAATCACTTTGAGGATAGAAGTGACCACTTGTCCCTAGAAGAATAATTAACCACAATCAAAAGAGATTCTCAAGAATTAATGGTGGATTTTAACTATAGGTTTCAAAAAAATTGGGATAGGATCCCAAAATTAGTTAAACTCACCTGAAATTATTCCTTTTTGTATTATTTGAGATCCCTCAATTCTTATGTGGTAGTCATGATATAGTCAATTGGTGAGAACACATTACCTGATGCCTATGAAGTGGAAATAAGGGTAGAAAATTATCTCATTCAAGAAATCAATCTTACACCAAGGCCCCTCATGCCATTATTTTTAGAGATAAAACCTCTTGTGCCTACCACTACCCCCATACCTACACCAACCAACAATGAGTACTTAGATACTAGCTAGACAATAGGTTGGTTAAACTTGAAGGGTTACTCAAGGCACAGAAAAACAAGATAATAGACTTAGAAAGGCAACAAATTCCACCCCATAGACCCTTCTCCTTATCAATCTCCCTATCAACCTTATCAATTCAATATACCTCTATACCAAGCCAATCCTAAAGGTTAAGGGAAGATCACTCATGCAAAGCCATATATCAGCTTCAATACTATTTCTACCAATACTTCTAAAGCATTAGTTCCTATTCAAAATAATTATGCTCAAGAAGGCCAATGGTTTGTATAATGGGTAAAAGCTCATAAACAAGGTGTCATCTCAATTGAATGTGATAATCAAGCTTCTCTTATAAAATATAATAAAGCTCTTCTTATGCAAAACAAAGTTCTTCTTGTACAACATGGAGAGATCCCTTTCATGGCTCAAAATAAAATGTCAAATCAATAAGTAATGAGTGTAGGATAGGAATATTTAGAGGCTACCTTTTTAAAATTTCAATAAGGATAAAACTATTTTGGATAATGTGCATTCAACTAGCTTGGAGGTGAAACTAAGGTGGACAACCCTATTGTAGTCAATATAAGGAATAAAATAAGGGTAATGAGTGGTGATTTAGAGGTTGGGAGAGTAGCTCCTTCATCTTCTTAACTACCTCAAAAGACTAATGATCAATATGCATTCCCTAAAACCCCACTAATATAAAAATATCAAAATGAGAAGGGGTAGAATTATAAGGGTCCATTCATACCTCGATTCACTCAAGCTCCAAGTAGTGATGTTTCTCCTCAGTTGTATTTAAAGGTTAATATCCATCACATAAAAAATTTAGACTAGATGAATAAGGCTGATGTTTCCATACCACTATGGGACACATTTATTATGATAGGGTATAAATACCTCCTTTAATAAGGATTGTCCCAACTCCACATCTCGTATAAGTAAGTAGAAAAGGAAAGTATAGTCCTAACCAACACTAGTCATCCTAATAAACCCAAACTAGCCAAGGTAAATAAACCTCCCAAATTATATATTTATATCATAATAGAAGACTCCATGCATAATTATATGATAGATAGTGGGGAAAGTACATCTATCATGAAAAAATCAATAGCAGACAAGTTGGGCTTTAAATATGATCTTAACTCTAAGGGAGCCTTACAACTATATGGATCTCTTAATACAATTTTTGATGTGCTTAAAGACCTAAAACTTATCCTATCTACTTGACCAAATTGTACCATATCCTAATATGTTTTAGTGGTTAGCCTATCCCCCTACTTTTCCTTATGTTTATCTAGGGATCTCACTATTAAGATAGGGGGCTACCTATATTCTAATTGGTCTTATATAGTCTTTAGAACTAGATATAGGACCAAGGTCACCATTAGGTCTTAGCCTATCTCTAGGTTTAATTTAGAGCCTTACATGCCTAATTTATCTAATGTAAATTATACTATTATTGATGAAGAGGAAAACCCTAAAGATCAAGATCTAGTTGATCCATTTGAGGGCATATTATATCTACTTCTTGATGAGTGGCAGGGGGGAGAATAACCATGGTTATGATCCATATATGAACATTGAAGAAGCTTGCTTTGGGATGTATTTTATCCATAAGGAGGATGTAGTCATACCATCCCCTACCAATCCATGCCAAGACAATCATAGAGTATGAAGAATGATTTTTGATGGCCCTAGGTGTAAGAATGTAAGTGGAGAAGGTATCATGATTGTTTATCCATCTAATCAAAGGTACTTTTATACCATAAGATTTTAATTTAGGTACACATGTAACATAGTAGAATATGAGGCCCTCATTAAAGGGTTGAAATGGGCAAGGAAAAGAGGTATCAAGCTGATACAAGTTATGGGAGACAATCAATTAGTATTACATCAAGTGAGAGGGTATAATTCAATCAAAAAACCACTACTAAATTCATATAATCATAGGTTTTGGGACCTCCTATAGGAATTTGAGGCCTTTGACATCTATTCAATCCCAAGAGAAGGAAATCAACATGTAGATAAGATGGCAGAAATAGGGGCACAATATGACATCCCAAGTGAATTTAATATCTTGAAGGATCAGTCAAAAATCAAGGTAGTTTTTAGACCCTCGGTGCCTAATAATAAAGTCAAATGGTGATTCATTGACAGTGATAGGTAGATATCATGTTTATTTTAAGAAGATATATAATTATACTCAAGGAATTAAGGTAGACTTCAAAAAGAGTATGGTGACCATATTATTTAATTAAAGACAAAAAACAACTTCCTAAAGGATTAGTGACTCTTGAAAACATCTTCAATTAAGATGATCAGTTGAGAAGAGATAAGGTTAGTTTTGACCAAATTTGACCCTACAAGTCAAATTGGGACTCCTATAGGTAAAAACTATATTTTTAGATGTTTTAGGGGTATAATAATTTGTTTTAGGGTGTATTATAAGTTATTTTATGTCATTTAATGCCATGTTATCCTTGGTCATTAGTCATTTTAGTCCTTTTATCCTTCTAAGTCATTTTGAGGGTCAAAATGAGAATTAAATGACTTGTATGGCCTCCATTGGAGATGTGAAGCATTAAAAATATGATGTTACACCACATGTGTCCTCATTTATCTTAATTAACTATTTCTAACTAAAAATTGGTAAATTATTCAAAAAAAACGTAGCTTTCTTAGAAAAATGTACATTTAATGAGGTGTACAAAATTTTATGGACTTCTACAACTGAGGACATTTAAAGAGCATCCATTGGTCTTAAATAAAATTACTATAGTGATTATTTTTATCATAATCTATAAAAATTTGAGAAAATTACTTCTCTCTTCTTCTACTAGGCTTGGCAAGCAAGAATGGCCCTCAGGTTTGTACTTGGTATGGTCAGCAAGAGAGGTTTCAAGAAAAATGCTCCTAGGGGAGTCTTTTATACTCATTCATATTTCATTTGATGTTTGGTAAGATATTAATGGTTATTTTTTCTTTATGAATAATTCTTAAGAAGTTAGACTATCTATTTTGCTTGTTAATCTATGCACCCTTTAGATTTTGCCCTGGTTTGAATAAATCCATACAATCCAATTGTTGATATTGATTATAGAAGTCTTATACCCCCCCTCACATGTTCCCTATCCTTTTTTTCAATTTTTTATTTTATTTTATGATCTAATCATCTTAGGTTTGCATATTGGTCTCATATGGAATGACAAATAGGTTTCCACCATTTTATGGATCTTCATACTTTGTTAATGGTTATAGAGGGTTATGATAGTTTCATTTCCATTTTTTCAAGGTTTTTTTTATTACCTTCACCTTGAAACTTCATTATCTAAATAAATATTCATAGTTTATAGTCATATACCACACATATAGTCAGTTTACACTATGACTATCATACACAGTCATTTAAGTGCCATATAAAAAGGGTACAAACATTGAAATGGAGTGTGGGAGATTATTTCAAGTTTTGAAATATTTGGTGTTTTCATTTTAACATATTGAGGAGAAACTAATTGAATATGAAGGTAGAATATTTGGTACATTACTCTAATTCATGCTCATTATCTATATGTAACCCAAAAGTGCATCTGCAGGAGCCTCTTAGGATGATGTCATGGTGGAATAGGAGATTTGATAGGTATATCAGTCTTTTAGAGTGTTAATGGTACACTTTTAAACCTTGAAAAATCTTAGAGTTGGTTACAAGTATGTAAATCTTGCATACTGACTACAATTGTCATCTATTACCTACACTATGGAATGTCCACCTACGAGTGGCTTTAACAGAGAGATAAGGACCCTTTTGAAGTGTTGAGATAAGTGGTGAAGTTTTCCTTAGATTCATAATATGTTTAAAGGATCATGTAATACTTCCCTTGAGTGTTATATTTTTAATCAAGGTTAAAGATCACCTTTTAACATGGAGTGACTAAGTTCTAGGGCATAGTCCCCAAAATCTAAAAATAGAGAACCTCACCATTTTCTGGATGATATATAACATGGTTTTAATTTTTTTTTAAACATATAAATGAGTATTCCTTATATCCTCTACATGGGACAATAGCTAGGAAATATATGGAGGGTAGATAATTTAAGGAGGATGGTTGTTGATAACCTCAAAAATGCACTTTCATGCACCAAACTTAGGTAGTGATCACCTATAGTTTTGAGCCCAAATAAACCTCTCCATCCAAAATTTGAAAACCTAGACTATTTCATTATGATTGAAATGTTAAAAATGGTGAAAGTGGTAATTATGGTCTAAATTATAACTTAAATAAAATGGTGTACAGTCTGTTGGTTCTCATAAACACACTAGAAGCATATCTTGGTCTAAAAAGACCACCTACAGTTGATAATGAAGTTTCACAATCCATAAGGTGATCTTAAATGTAGATAAATAAAAACATATATACCCTCATTTATAGAACATTTCTTCTAAAAGGTCTCATATTTTTACTAAGGAATATATAGCATAGGTTCAAGGATAAAATCCACCTACATGACTTTGTATAGTCAATTGTACGTGTATGTAGGGAAATAATGAACTGAGATAGGATGTTTAAGGGATCATTTAGGATAATAAGGGTGATAAAATGGGTTAAATAAATTTAAAATGAACCTAAGGGACTCTATATATGTTTTATACATTGTTTTCAAAGCTTAACCATGCATTTCCACCTATAGGTACAAGCCTTGGAGCAGAACATAGTCAAAAGTGACATTCAGTCTTAGCTACACAAAGTGTATAGAAAGGTAAATGGAAATTTAAAGTGATGGTAAGACTTAGAATATCATAATTATGATTTTCATGATCTATATAATCCTTATTTATTGAAAATAAATAGAAAAATACCTCTGAGGATGCATGAGCATAGCCCACAAAGTAGAATTCTAGCACACAGTCTACCTTCTAGGAGTCTGTTTTGGGTTTTGGAGAAGTTAGAGGACTAAATGACCTACTAAAGGGATGAATTTTTTTTACTGTCTTTATCACTTGTAAAATCCCCTACAATATTTTCTATTATCTGAGGAAATAGGGGAGTGCCCTCTATTTTGTCTCAAATAGAGGGCACTCCCCTCATGCACAAACACTGTAGATTTAGAAAGTAGGGATGAAATGTGAACCAAGGAGTTGGTTAAAACTTTAAAGGTATGGAAGGTTGGACAAAATAGACATCAACATATAAAACTTTACACAAATGGGATAAACTAAATAAAATTCTCTAAACCTTTAGAGTTGTAGTCAAGCATGTCAAGCAGGGTTTGAGCCTAGTACCAAATGGAAGGCTAGCTTCACTTCCAACCCTATAATAACATTAAAATGGACTTATAAATGTTTATAGGATTATTTTAGACATTTCAGAACTTGTGTTATGAAAATAAACCCATATCAAAGCCAATTTTGGCTCAAAGATAGTCCAAGCATGTAAGAAATGTGAAAACAAGCTTAATAAGGTGATTTAAAATCCTCATATCTTTCATGAGGCTTTACATGGAGGTCAATTAAGTTTATAGGGGTTAATATGGGTCCTAAAATATACTCTAGTGAGATTTGTTTGCAACTTCAATGTCAAATTTTTATCAACAAGGCTTAAGAGCCTAAGAGACCTAAAACCCTTACAAACCCATGGATAAAAACTTAATTAAGAAAATGAATATGGTAGTTATCCAAACGTAATAGAATTACCATGAAAGTTTTTGAACCTTTCAAATGAATCTTTCATCCTACTCCCCATACTTTTGGACTTTATGGAACTATATGGATTGAGTATAAAATAGGTTTTTTTAATTATTATTTTGTGCATTGTGTAGGTTCTAGGAGGTTTCAAGAGATGAAACAAATTTTTAGAGAAATATATATACTTATTATAACTCCCCATGTCCATTTCATGTTCCATAAAAACTCCTAAGTGTTCCTACCAGCTGCTTCATGTCAGCCAGTCAAAACTGGCATAGTGAACAAGATGGTGAGAAGTATGAAAGCTTTAAGTGGATGTCATTTTAAGGTGTACCTAATGCCTATAATTCCATATATGGTATTGAAAAGTTTTTTCCACTCCCTTTTATTAATTTTCATGGAAAACTATTACCTTTTTATAATCCAAGTGTGTAAGGTGTAGGAGAGAGGATTTTATATGACTATAGGCAATGATGGCTCACTTCTAGAAGTTTATAGATGATTAGGAATATAACCAATGCATGTATAATCATGTTTTAAATTCTTCCCTATCATTCCAATTATCATACTTATCCCTAGCTAGTTTTGGTATCTTTAAATAGGGATAAATCATGAAGGTAGTTTTCTAAGCTAGCAAAGGGAATTTCATACCACATTTCAAGATTTTCATGACCTGGGGTAACACTTTTGCTTCCTAAATTTAAATGATAAATTTCACATTCCCTCCTAATGCACATGTAACTCATTTTCTCAACTTTACAAGTGTCTTTGTGACCTTTGGACTTCTCTCTTCCCCTCTCTCTCTCTCAAATTCTATAAGAACTATTCATTTTAGCCTTTGTAAATGATGTTCCACCTAAGTATGGTGAATCCCTACTCATTTTAATACTATGTATCAATAAATACTAATAATTTTTACCTCTTTCATGACTATTCATAGTGTTTTTTACTTAGATAATTAATATTGCTTAGTGATGGCTCTTGTTTCCTTAACATGTCTCATTCTCTCACCTATTTGTAATTGGAAAGATTCTTCTTGAAGGTCATGTGAAGTTTTATATTAATGTGTCAATTTTGAGTGAGTTAGTCTATTTAAATAGTGTCATCTTAGGCATCTTGTTTAGTCTTCCTAGCCTAAACATTCATCACAACCTCATAATGAAATATTGATGTGAGAAGATTCAAATTGGAGAAGTGTATGTTTAGTTATCCCTTTATTTTAATCTATAACATTCAATTGGTTGGTATTAATTATCTAATTTTGTGTATCACCTCCTTTATGATTGTTTAATTTCAATTTACTCTACCTTTTCTCTCACAAATTTTAGGTGTAGTAGTAATCCAAAAGTGGTGCATCAAGGGAAATATCCCTATCTAGAGATTCACCACATTCTTAGGCTACCCATAGCCTAGAGGTGTTTCAATTATGCCACTTGTATGATGATATCTTATACATCTCCTCAAAGGGTGAAAATCCAAGTGATAATAGTTTTTGGTATGCCTAGTGAGACTCTTAGTCCAAGAAGTTGAAAGATTTTTGGTGTTGTATTTCAACACATCATCCTTTGGAAGCATCTATCTAAACATCAATGATGAATCCAAGATTACATCAATTGGTCAAGAAACCAAGGCATTTTTTTTTAATATTATTGATAATCTTTCATTGTGTTCTTTCTTCCTAATAAAATTCCAATGTTGACTTTGGTGTTGAGTATTGTTTTACATAAGTTGGTGAGGTCTATCAAGCTTACGAGATTCCATATCAACCTTGTCATTATCCTTACCAACTCCAATATGATCCTTACTAGCCTGGTCATGATATTTATCAATATTATAATCAGCCTTCTCAATATCATTCTCCTCCTAGTCAACCTAGTCACTTTTCAAGTCAGACCATTTCCACTTTCAAGCAAATTCCCTTATGTTATGAGAAATAAATGATAGAGATTATTACATTAAGGGGACATGGTCAATATATTCCTAGTTATCTCATTCATAATTTTAGAGAAGCATTAGATTTGGTTAAAAGAGAGTGGGCACCTATTGAGAGAGTCAATTGGCAAAGTCTTACAAGTGATATGTTAGATGTCGATGGCTTGATTTCATCCTTAGAAGATAGGCTAAGATTTTATGAGGAATGGAATTACAATTTCTATCAAACCTCATATCCATCTCCCCAATATTTTTATTAGTCCTACTTGACCCTTACTCATAATCCCAATCAAGCTTATCAAAACCATCTTTTTCCTAATCAGTTGGAAGAGAGAGTTGGGGAAACAAGCCTTATTTTTGAAGCAAACATTAGAAGGAAAATTGAGTTGTCTAGTAAGAAGATGAATCAATCCATTTTAACAGTAAATTAAGTGGAATATAAGACCTCATTTCCCTCTCCCATTACATCCCCACCTTAATAAGATACCTCTAGATATGAAAACCCAAGTTGGAAGGTAGAGAATCCAACCCTAAAGTGATTCCAAGTTTTTTGAACACTTCATCCAATCCTTAGATTACATCAATACCTCAAGAAGATACTCCTAATCCTAAAATCCTAAGTTGGAATAATTTAGTGGAATCATGGGGAAATAAAGATGATAAAAACATTGATAAAGAGTTTGAAGTTGATAAAGAGCTTAATCCTATGCAAACCCCCCCCCACCCTTCCTCAAGAGACTTCTTATTTTCCACATTAGACTTCTTGTACTCCTTTTCCTTATGATGATTCCTATAAAATTAATGATATACTTTTCCAAGAGAACTTAGCCAATAAAATTGAAGATTTAGAGTCAAAGATGAAATTTCTATGTCAAGGTGTGATGGAAGGTTTATACCCAAAAGAATATCCTATACCTAAACACACCCCATCTAACCTTCCCAAAGAAAGTGATCAATATAAATCAGATGTTAATGAAGATATTTTTAAATTTAAGGAAGAAAAACAATCTATTTTAGCCCAAGGTCTTCCTCCCCTTCCTGAAGAACACCCAAAAAAATCCTCTACATTACATTCTCAATCTGAATTTGAGTTTTGTGTTCCATGTCCACCGACTAGTTCATCTTATCCTCACCACATCACCATTTTCATTGATGTACTTTTGGTATGGGGACCTAAATATGAGTATTTTTTTGATAAAAAATTATAATTCTTGCTTGAATAAAATATAACTCCTTGGCATTCTTAGTGGACTAAGTCGCCTGATTTCAAGATGCCTAGTCTTGGCATCACCAAGAAGGAGAAGGAGATTGAAGATCTTGCAGCCCTTGAGATATAAATTCATGTTATCACAGTTGATATGAAAATTTATAGACCTAAATAGGTCCTAAATTCTAAATAAGAGGTGATTTCTTATGTGGAAACCTCTGATTGGGTTGATATAGAAGAATGTTTTCCTTTTTCCATAGAAGAGGAAATCATCATTGGTTCTTTCATCACTTTTCACGATATCATAGATGAGAAAAAACAAGGTTATAATCATCCTTGGGATTATTTGTTTTCAATAATTTGAGTAGGTTATACTACTCTTCAAGGAGGATATGATCTAATAAAAATGGAGAAGGCAACCTTGACACTCAAGTGAGTATGCAAAAAAAAGCAATTTCCCAAATATGTCCTTTCAAGAAGCATATACATTCCATGATGACATGTTTGAAATAATAAAAATGGTATATCATCCTCTCAACCAATTTTTATAAACACATCAGCTCTTGAAGGATATAACAACCTCTTATTGGCTTCAATCTTCTATGGAACAAGAAACTACTCCTCTTCAAGCCATGCCTACTAAGAAGATACAAGTTGATCATGAGATAAAGAGTGGGAATAAGCATGAGGTATGTATACAAGTTAAATAGTAATAAATCTACATTATATACATATTTTAGAATGACCTAATTGAGAGCAAGTCAAATAAAGTGCCATGGAATAGGTTTAATCTATCAAACATCCAATTCAAGGAGAAACATGATTGGCACTATGATTCATCTCATGAAGATGAAGATTCAAGGAAATTTCCGTTATATCCTAGAAAGGAGGTACACTTAGTTTCCATTTGTGTATATCTTTTTTATTATTATTATTTCCCTAAGTTCTTTGAGCACATGTGTGTCTTGTTAGTGTGTTCGCTTTGTGTCTGTGTGTGTCCTATATTTTGTGTGGTTGAGGTAATTAGTTATCTTGTCTTGGTAAAATTCTTATTTTAAAGTGTCAAGTATTCTTATTTATCTTGTAATTTAGATGAATCCTTATGCCATCGATGGGATAAGGCTACTAATCTCTAGTATAACAGGCATACTACCCCTATGAGTTACTAATTTATTGACCAAATTTGACCCTATAGGTCAAATTGGGACCCCTATATGTTAAAAAATGTTTTTTTGATGTTTTAGGGGTCTAATATATTTTCATGGAGTGTAATATAACTTATTTTATGTCATTTAATTCCATATTAGCCTTGGTCATTAGTCATTTTAGTCTTTATGTCCTTTTGAGTCATTTTGAGGATCAAAATAAGCATTAAATGACTTTTACAGACTCCTTAGGAGATATGAAAGTTTAAAAGGATGATTTCATTCCCCATGTGTCCTAATATGTCTTAAGTAACTATTTATAGCTAAAAAGTGGTAGGTTCTTCAGAAGAAAAGGTAGTTTTCTCAGAAAAAATGAGCATTTAATGAGGTGTACAAAATTATATGGAATCCTAAAATTGAGGAAATTTTAGGAGTGTCCCTTGGTATTCCATACACTTAATCCAGTGATTAGTTTGATCAGAATCTCCCAAAAATAATAAAGTTACTTCTCTCTTCTTTCACTAGGCTTGGCAAACAAGAATGGCTCTCAGGTTTGTACTTGGTATGGTTAGCAAGAGAGGTTTTAGGAAAAATGATCTTGGGGTCTATTATAAACTTAGTCAAATTCCATTTGATTTTTGGTTGTAGAGGAATGGTGGTATGTGCTTTATGAACCATTCTTATGAAGTTAGACTATCTATTTTGCTTGTTAATATATGCACCCTATAAGTTTTCCCTTGGTTTGAACAAATCCATACAATCCAATTGTTTATATTTGTTATATAGGTATTATACTCCCCTTTCACATATTTCCCATCCTTTGTTTCAATTTTGGAGATGATTTTATGAGATAATCATCTCTGGTTTATAGATTGGTCTCATATGGGATGATAGATAGGTTTCTACCATTTTTTAGATCTTCATACTTTTTATGGTTTAAAACAATTTTTAAAGTTTCATTTCTATGTTTTAAATGTTATACTAGTTCTCTTCCCCTTTAAACTTAATTATCAAAATCAATATTCATAGTTTGTAATCATATACCACACATACGGTCAGTATGCCCTATGACTATCATACATAGTCAGCTAGGTGCCATGAAAGAAGGGTTCAAACATTTAAATGGAGTGTGGGATATTTTTTCAAGTTTTGAAAAATCTTGATTTATTAATTTTAAAACATTGAGGAGAAACCAATCAACTATGAAGGCAAAATCTTTGGTACATTACTTCAATTCATGCTCACTTCCTATATGCAACCCAAAAGTGCATCTATAGGAGATTCTTAGGATGACATCATGGTGTAATGAGATATTTGATATGTTTATTAGTATTGTATAGTGCTAATGGTACACTTAGAAACTTTGAAAAAACTTATATTTGGTCACAAGCATGTAAATCTTACATATTGTCTGCAATTCTCATCTATTGTTTACATTGTGGAATGCCCACCTATAGGTAGCCTTAAAAGAGAGCTAAGGATGCTTTTGAAGTGTTGAGACAAGTCGTGAATTTTTCCTTGGATTACTAATATGTTGAAAGGATCATGGAAAACTTCCCTTGAGTGTTATATTTCTAATCAAGGTTAAATATCACCTTCTAACATGAAGTGACTGAGTTCTGGGGCATAGTCCCCAAAATGTGAAAACAAAGAACCTCACCATTTTGTGGATGATTTATAATAGGTTTGAAATATGTTTTGAAACATATAAAATAACATTACTTGTAGCCTCTACATGTAATAATAGTTAGGTAAAATATGGAGGGTACATAACTTAATGAGGATGGTTGTTGAGAACCTCAAAAATGCACTTTCATGCACTCAACTCAAGCAATGATCGCCTATAGTTTTGAGCCCAAAGAGACCTTTCCATCCAAAATTTATAAACATAGACTATGAAAATATGATGGAATGGTGAAGACTATTTAAATTGATAGTTATGGTCTGAATGATCACTTAAATAGGATGATGCTCTCTTGGTTCTCATAAACACCTAGAAGCATATCTTGGTCTAAAAAGGCCACCTACAACTGGTTATGAAGTTTCACAGTCCATAGGGTGATATTAAATGTATAAACCTACAAACATATAGACCCTTGTTTATATCACATTAATTTTAAAAAAATTTATCAGGTTCCTAAGGAATATATGTCATAGGTTCAAGGATAAAATCCACCTACAAGACTCCATACAGTCAACTATAGGTGACTATAAGGTAACAATGAAGTAAGATAAAATGTCTAAGGGATGGTTTAGGATAGGTAGGGTGATAAAATTGGTTAAATAAATTTAAAATTAACCTAATGGACTACATATAGGTTGTATAAATTATTTTCAAAGCTTAACCATGCATTTCCACCTATAGGTACAAGCCTTGGAGCAGAACATGGTCAAAAGTGACACTCAGTCTTAGCTAAGCAAAGTGTATAGAAAGGTAAATGGAAAGTTGAGTTCATGGGTAGACATAGAATATACTCATTATGATTTTAATTATCTATATAATCCTTAATAATGAAACAATATAAAAATACCTCTGAGGATGCATGAGCACAATCCACAAAGTAGAATTATAGCACACAGTCTGCCTTCTAGGAGTCTATTTTGGGTTTTGGAGAAGTTGAAGGGTCAAATGATCTAATAAAGGGCTGAATTTTTATTTATGAGTTTTTCATAACTTAGATAATCCCCTATAATATTCACCATTATCTAAAGAAATAGGGGAGTTCCCTTTATTTTATCTCAGATAGAGGGGGTTCCCCTAATACACAAACCCTACATATTTAGAAAGTAGGGATTAAATGTGAGATAATAAGTTGGTTGAAACTTTAAATAATGTGTTTAAGGTTTTATTACATCTACATAAACATTTAAAACCTTACACAGAGGGGAAAAACTAAATAGAATACTTTAAACCTTTAGATTTGTAGTCAAGCATGTCAAGCAAGGTTTGAACCTAGTGATAAATGAAAGTCCAGCTTCACTTACAACCTTATAATAACATTAAAATGGAGTTATAAATGTTTATATGATGAATTTAGACATTTTAAAACTTTTATTATGTAGATAAACCCATAGGAAATCCACTTTTAGCTTAGAGATAGTCCAAGCATGCAAGAAATGTGAAAACAAGCTTGATAAGGTGAATTTAAATGCTCACTTATTTCATGAGGATTTTCATGGAGGTCAAGGAATTTTAGAGGGGTTAACAGGGGTCCTAAACTCTTTTCTAGTGAGAATTTTTTCAACTTCAATGTCAAATTTTTATGAACAAAGCTTAAGAGCCTAAGAGACGTAAAACCCTTGTAAACCCTTGAATAAGAATCTGATTGAGAAAATGAAGATGGTGAGATATCCAAAAGGAAAAAAATGACCATGAAAGTGCTTGAACATTGTATATAACTCTGTTATCCTACTCCCCATACTTTGACTATATAGATGGAGTAAAAAATAGGGTATTTTTGACTATTTTATGCATTGTCTAGGTTATAGGAGGTTTCAAGAGATGAAACCAAGTTTGGGAGTAATATATATAATTATTATAACTCCCCATGTGCATTTAATGTTTCATAAAAACCCCTAAGTATTCCTAATAGCTTCTCCATCTTAGCTAGTCAAAATTGGCATATTGAACAAGATGGTGAGAAGTGTGAAACCTTCAAGTGGATGTCCTTTTAAGGTGTACCTAATGCCTCTAAGGCCATGGAGGGTCTTTAAAATTATCATCCACTCCATTTTCATGGAAAATTGATACATTTTTAAAGTTGTGTAAGGTATAGGAGAGAGGAGTTTTTTTTACTGTAGGCAGTGATGGCTCACTTTCAAAAGTTTAAAAATGACTAGGAATGAAACCAATGCATGGAGAATCATCTTTTAAATAATTCCCTCTTAGTACTATAATTATACCTATCCTTGGCCAATTTTGGGATGTTCAAATAGGGATAAGTCATGAAGGTAGTTTTTTGAGCCAGTAAAGGGAATTTCACACCACATTTCAATAGTTTCATGACTTGGGGTGAAACTTGTGCTTCTTGACTTTGAATAATAAGTTTCACATGCCCTAATTATGCACATGTAACTCATTTTCTCATATTATAAAGTGTCCTTGTGACCTCTCTCTCTCTCTCTCTCTCTCTCTCTCTCTCTCTCTCTCTCTCTCTCTCTCTCTCTCTCTCTCTCTCTCTCTCTCTCTCTCTCTCTCTCTCTCTCTCTCTCTCTCTCTCTCTCTCTCTCTCTCTCTCTCTCTAAGAACTAGTCATTTTGGCCTTTGTAAATGATGCTTCACCTAAGTATGGTGAAGCCCTACACATTTACATACCATGCATCAATAAATAATACTAATGTTTACCTCTTCCTTGAATATTCATATTTTGTTTTAATTGGATGATTAGTCTTACTTAGTAATGACTTTTATTTCATTAGCATGTTATCTCACTTTCTCACCTATTTGTAGTTGGAAAGCTTCTTCTTGAAAGTCATGTGAAGTGTTCTATTGATGTGTCAAGGTTGAGTGAGTTAGTCTATTCAAATAGTGTTATCCTAGGCCTCTTGTTTATTTCTCCTATCTTAAACATTAATCATAACCTTATAATGAAATATTGATGTGAGAAGATTCAAATTGGAGAAGTGTATGTTTGGTTAGTCCCTTGTTCTCATGTGTAACATTTAGTTGGTCAGTATTTATCAACTAATTTGGTGTATAATTTTCTTTAAGATAGTTTTTTTTAGTTTTCTCTCCCTTTTCCCTCATAAATGTTAGGTGTATTAGTGATTTAAGAGTGGTGCATCAATGGAACTATCCCTATCTATAGATTCACCTTATTCTTGGGCTAACCACAGTCTAAAGGTGTTTCAATTGTGCCACTTGGATGAGTAGAGCTGAGACATCTCTTCAAAGGGTTAAAATCCAAGTGACAATAGTTATCATGTCAACCAATGAATATCACTATGATAAGGTCACTATTTTCAAAGATAGACTACTCAAAGTAGGCAAAGTGAACACTAGAGAAGAGAAGACTACCTTAAAAGAGTTGTGTAAGGAATTTTCAAACATATTTTATTTGGAATACAATGACTTGAAGGGGCTTGACCCTAGTTTATCTTAGCATAATATATAATTAGAAGTAAGTGTGAAACTTATGAGGCATAAGCAAAGACTGGTCAACCCTAAGATTTAATTCATCGTGAAGAAAGAGATGACTAAATTGATTGAATCCAAAATTATATTCCCCATCAAACATTCCTCATGGGTGGTTAACCTTGTGCCTATAAGAAAAAATAATGGGAAGATAAGGTTATGTTTGGACTTCATAGATATTAATAGGGTGTCATTGGGAGACCACTACCATTTTCCATATGTGGATTAAATTATCTAAAAGCTTACAGGTTCATAACATTTATCCATGCTTGATGGATATTCAAGGTATAACTAGGTGTTGGTGAAGGAAAAATAACAACACAAGACTACCTTCATAATGCAGTGGTATAGTTATGCCTACAAGAATATGCCCTTTGGGCTATCCAATGTAGGAGTCACCTTCTAAAGGGTAATGGATGTATCCTTCTAAGGACTCATTAATGAGGTGGTGTTCATATATCTTGATAGCATCATAGTTTTCTCAAAGGAATCCAAAGATCACTTGACACATATAAGTCTTATATTTGATAGGTGTAGGTAGTATGGGGTCCCTTTGAACCCCAAAAAGTTCATTTTTTTAGTCCATGAGGGTAAAATTTTAGGCACATTGTGTATAAGGGAGGATTCTCTATAGACCTTGAGAGGGTGAGTACAATCCTAGCTCTATCACTACCTAAACACAAGAAAGGAATACATAATTTTCTAGGTAAGATCAATTTCATTAGAAGGTTCATTCTTGGATTTGATAAGTTGGTTAGACCCCTAACTTCTATGCTTAAAAAACATAAGGACTTCACATGGACTAGGTAATGAAAGAGGATTTTTTAAGCCATTAAATGGTCTATTACTCAAGAACCCACTCTCCTCAACCCTAATTTCTCTAAATACTTCTTTTTGTATGCCTTATCAACCAATGACACCATATTTTCCATGTTGATGCAATAAAATAGTGAGGGCCTTGAGTAATCCATAGCTTTCTTTAGACACGAATTGGATCGATATGAAGAGAGGTATACCTATGTATAAAATAATGTGGTTATAGTCATGAGAAGACTAAAAAAAATTAGACACAAGGTGTCCAAAAATAAGATCTATGTCATGGTGGTTGACCCTAACATCAAGGACTTCCTTATTAACTAGGATTTGAGTGAGAAAAGAGTAGGTTAGGTGACTAGATGCATGGAGTATGACATATAAGTGAGTTTTAACAAGTTAGTGATGGGTATATGATTATGTGAGAACTTGGCATTAGATTTTAATGAGAACAAATAAGTGGTTTTAGCAATGCACACTAATCATCAAGTAATTGCATCTACACCTTATTCTAGCTGGACTCAAGACATGATAGGAGAGTGTCCTATAGGTCTAGATAGGACAAGAAGAAATTATTATAGGTTAAAATTAATTCCTTTTATTTTGGTAGATGGGGTCCTATTTAATAAATATCTTGATGGCATGATTTTAAGGTGTGTGGAGACTTAAAAAATTGATAAGCTATTGGACCAATTCCATTATGGGCCTATAGGAAGCCACTTTGCAACTAGGACTATAGTAGTAAGGATAATGAGAGAAATTTACTTTTCACCAAGTTTATTCAAAGACTCCTATGCTTAGGTTAGAATATGTCAGAAGTGTGTCATGTTCACTAGGAAACAAAAACTAGCTACCTTTCCCCTCAAGCCCATCCAAGTGGATTAACCCTTCATGCAATGGGGCCTAAATTTTATAGGCATGATACATCCTCCATCTAGTGTAGGACACAAATGTGTCCTGATTGCTATAGACTAATTAACTAGGTGGGTAGAAGTAGTATCCCTTAAGGAGGCAACTTTGAACTCGATCTTGGAGTTATATGATAGTTTAGTGACTAGATTTAGGGTCTGCTCCACAATTATATCATACAATACACTAGAATTCATTGGTGTAAGGGTAAGTGAATGGGATTTAAATTATGGAATTTACCTTATTACTTCCTCAAATTACTATCCTTAGGGTAATGGACTTGCAGAGTCCACTAAAAATAAATTAATCAGGATCATAAAGAAAACTATGGAAGACAACTAGAGGGAATGGCATACCAAACTAAAGATAGACTTATGGGTAGATAGGATCACCCCCAAGAGAGATATTGGTTATTCTCTATACCTTATTTTCTATGGTAAAGAGGCAAGGCTATCCATATCACTTGATTTATGAGCTTTATAACTCACACACAAGCTTGAGATAATGGAGAATTATGCCATGGAAATGTGGATGAATGAGTTTGGAGAGTTAGAAGAGATAAGAGATAATGTTATCCATGTTATATGGTCCCATAAATATAAATTGAAGAGGTAATTTGATAAGAGATATGTCTCAAGGACTTTCTAATAAGGTGATATTATGTTTAAGTGAGATGAAGACTAAGCTAAACTAAGTAAACACTCAAAGTTTGATAGCTTATGGAGTGGACCTTATGCCATCACCAAATATAAAGAGAATAATTTATTCTAGTTGTCAAGATTTAATGGTGAGTAACTCCTTATTTGTGTTAATGGGGTGTTCCTTAATTATTTTTATTGAGGATGATATATTTACCCTTGTACATAAAAGTTAGATGTCTCTTTTCTCCAAGTGTTATTGCATAAGTGCTTTGTTAGTTATTTGTTTTATTGTCTTGTTCCTTTCTTAGGTTTTTAGGTGTTAGTTTATTTTTTCCTTGTTGTGTAGGTGGTAATTATTTTATAGTCCTCAATATCTTGTAAAGTACCAAGTTTCTTTGATAGTCCAATTAGAGAGGTCTCTCAGTTGAGTCATGACTATCATGTATGAGACAACTGGTTCTCTTGACCAATAGTCAAGTCAACCCTTGGGAGTCACCAATGATTTTTATACACTTTTTTCCTTGGACTAAAAAAGGACCAATTCATGTTCAAGAAATTGAACTTGTCCTTGGTCATCTTCCTGTGTCCTTCATGTGTCTTGATACTCTAAGAGAGGGTCAGTTATCCCTAGGATTAGAAGAAACATGTTAAAGTAATGAGATTATGTCAAAATTCCATGGTGATCCCTATATCATATTGTTTTAATGTGTGTCAAGGATCCATATTATGTTGATTATATATAAGAGTCTATAATAAGTCCTAATGTGGTCTTTATGATCCAAAATGACTCATGAAAAGATGACCTATGATGTTACAACCCATGGTCAGTTATGTGTCCATTTAAAAATGCTAATAACTTATATAATACGGAATAATTCAAGGAGATTTGAGCTAATATAAGGAGGGTAAGGTAACTTTGTTTGAACCCTTAGCATATTTTTAAGTTTTTTAAGCAAATGCTAAGGTAATTTCTTCAATTAATGTTTTATTTAAGATCATGTACATAATGTCTTAAAAAGGTGTTCAAAACATGTGAATAGTATTATTATGGCCCATAGAACATCAGTAAGTCATTTAAAAATGTAAACATTATCAAAAAGGGTCTCATTGCCATCATAATATCAATTTAAGGTGATTTTATATGTAAAAGAGGGTCTTTTTAGAAGTTACACACCCTTCATTCATCAAAAGGGGGAACACACACCTGAAAAAGTGACCTTTAATCTTCCCTCAATCCATACCATTTGATTTTAAAGTATATTTGAATTATCATCACCTTCCTCTTGTCCTCCAATGGTTTTTAAGGTCTCAAACCTAAAAAATGTGTATAAACTTGTACATCTAGGTAAGAGTTAGAGGAGATTAGACATCTTGTGGGAGATCCCTTACAAGCATAATAGAGAATAATCCATAATTATAGAGCAAAGAGAAAGGTAGAAATGGTAGGAGGATCTCTATTGAGCTCTTGGAAAGCTCACAAAGGCTAGTTTGAGTTGAATGGTATGGTCGATACAAGGGGAGTCAGAGCCTAAGCTCTTAACCAAAAGTAGATTCCCTATTGGTATTGAAATTAGTGGAATTGGTTTGTAGATAAAATCCTTGGGATTTATAAACAATCACTAAGACCCCCAAGTGGTCCTAATCCCTTTGCAAACCCTATAATCTCTATTATAGGTAGATTTATGAAAATCTTAAGATTATTTTGAAAGCTTGAGTATGGGAAAGCATCTCTAGAGTTATGATGGGTGTCCCAAAATCCTATAATTATGTTCTCATGGCACTTGCATGGTTAGATCAACATCCAATCTCCCATGGTTGGTAGGTTACGGGTTTGTGTGCAAGATTTTTTGTGTTTTATGAAGGAATAGAGCACAAGGATGATCAATGAATAGTTTTCATGTTTTCCTCATGTTCCTCGCATACTTAACCTAATCACCATTTGGTCATAATATATCTCCTTCAAGTTCCTCAACACCCACCATGTGAAGGAGAAAATCTCCATGCATGACTTAGTTGTTCTCATGGAAACCCATCTCCTAGATAAAATTATATGATTGATGTATTCTATAGAATATAGGGGTGACTTAAGAATGTGGAGGATCTCCTCTTTAAAATTAAAAAAACATTCCATATGGCCCTGAAGACAAGCACACACAAACTAGCTCCAATTGAATTCATAATATATTTAGCATGGTTTAAGGATTCTTAGCAATTTTTAAGGTTTTTTTTATGACTCTTAGGTTTCATTTTCTCCATAAAGATACTTTATTCACTCAGCCAAGTGCATTACCCTATTGGATACCCAAATGGGGGATGTTTAGGTCTCAATAGGTGGTCTTGAATGGAGAGTATCATCCCACATAAGTTATCCCAAAACATATGTTTTATAATGACTTCATCAAGTCATTTTCACCTCATAGTGGGCCTTGATTCTAAACTCAAAACTTCAAGAGGACTATATAAGACTCCTATAGGCCTAGATATTCATGCACAAGAATGTCTATAAAGGTAAGACCAAAATCCTATAAAATGCATTAAAATTACAACAAAAATGTGAGAAAATAATCCCAATCAAGTTTGGATAATTTTAGGATGTCACGGACATATTTGAAAAGGTCAAGGTTAAGCCCAACTTTCAATAATTCTCCTAAATCATCATCCACTACTAAGCCTATCCAAATGTAAGAAAAAAATATATGATTGTGAATATGATTGCCTTAATAAATTTGAAGAGTTTTTAAGGAGGTCTATTTAGTTTCAATTATGGTGTATAAAACCTTTATATTTCTCATTAGCATGTTGAAGGACTCCAATTGCAATCAAATGCCTTAAATCATCACCTACAAGATCGTAACCAAGTTGTGTCCAAACTTGAATATAAGATTATACATACACATTGAGGTTATAACCCAAGCAATTTTATAAGGTAAAGAGGTTATTTAATTTCAAAGGGAACATAAAATAATTATTAAACAATCTAACTAATAGGACCCCCTATTTCTGCATACAAAGTTGGCTTAATACATACAGGTCTACCTAGTCAAGTTAGAGTACCTAATTGGTTTAAAGTATGAGATATGCTAGAAGGAAAAAACCATGTGAAATTGACTCCATAATGTTATTATGGAATATATATGGTCTTTAATATCATTTAAGTTAAAATAAAGTTTAAAAGAGCTACCCAAGTCTGCCTAAGCACTCACAACACATAGGCCTATGTGTATATGGCTAAGAGAGTATGTTTGTTATAAGAAAAAGGAGACTCAAGCATAAAAAGATGTTAATAGACCCTGAAGTAAATTTCATGAGGTTTTTAACTTCTTTGATAGTGAGGAAATATAGAATCAAGGCTACTTATGGCATTAACATCAACTGGCTTAAGAACCTATTATAGGCTAGTGATGGCCATAATAGGCCTAAAGGAGAAAAATGACAAATATAGATGTATAGGCCACCATGAGACTATTTAAAAAGTTTTATTTGAGTGGAAAAGGATGATAATAAGTATTTGAAGTCTCCACAAGCACTTATAAGTGGTCTTGTGCCTTGAAGATCAATTTAGGCCTATAAGACCTAAAACCCTACATATGCCCTCAAACCTCCAACTCCACTCTTATGGAAAAATGAGTTACTTAGGAAGATCCAAGGATATAAAAGGTTGGATTATTATGGTATATGTCTTGATACATGTGTCACAGGTAGGGGAAGACAAGAGAATGGAAATTTGGCCTAAAACACCTTCCTCAAGCTCTCTTATCATAGTCTGACAAATTTGAGATACAAGTTTGAATGCCCACTTATTGCAGGAGGAAGTATATGGGTCCCAGTGATTTTTGGGTAAGTTTAAGACCCATGTCCATTTTCCATCCATGGTGGATAGATTTAGATTCAAGGGGTGGCTTTATGAATAATCCTTAAGACTGTGAACATGCCTAGCCTACCATGGATAAACCTAAAGGCTACCAACCTTTTCTTAGATATCTCCATAAAATTAACATGGAACCAAGAGATGTTAAGGATATTTTAGGGGGTCTATGTGATAAATATTCATGTCCTTAATTTTTCACTCCAAAGCATGTACTTTATAAACCATCATTAAGATGGTAGGCTGCTTTAAACCCTTTAAAACCCTCATGGAGAACCCAATGGTTGAGAAGCTATTAATGATGAATCCAATGGAAATGAAATGGATTTAAAACATTAGGAAGACACCTATAGGTCTTATATGCTCATTGTGTACTATGAATTTTACATGTTTGAGGTAGAATATGCAAAGAAATGGCTTAAAGTGTCTAATTTTGGGTTTGTTTTCATAAGTTCCCAAGTATGTTAAAGGTCCTAAGTAGGTAGGAAGACCTTTTGGGCCCATGTATAGGTGGAATGGTCATCAAACAACCATTATTGAATCCATACAATAGTATAAACAATCTTAATGATTAGAATTGAACTCAATTGAGGAGATAACCTTTATTTTCATTAAGGAAAGAGGATTGTAGGTTTGCTCACATGATGAAGAGGCTTTTTAGAGGAGAATTGCCCTTATTTTAATATTTCAAATCCATTACCAAGTTCAAAAAATTATTGAATATGCCTAAGTCTCATGTCTCTTACTCACTAGGAGGATAAATACATTGAATGGGTTGATAATGGTAGGAAGAGTGGTAAGCAAGTAATGAACATGTTCAAACATGTAATTTCCTTCTCATAATAGGTGAATAATCTCTTACTACATGTCAAATAGTAGTAGATCACTTTCAAGGATCGTGGTTCCTTCATGGGGCTAACTATGACCAAAAATAGGCCATCCACCACACTTTTGTGCCCAAAAGTCTCATTAAAGGCCACTATGCCACTAGGGTAATGCATGAGAGGAGTTATGGGACTATTTATGCCCCTCATTCATGTTGGTAACTACTTTTTAGATGAATTATGATCCTCATGGCCTCTACACTACACTTATACACCACTTCTACCTTCTCTCTCCTTCTCGTGTGTTATATATCGGGCTTAGAAAGCCATTATATGTATCCCTCTATTGGTATGAGAAAGTTTTTCCCATTTGTATCATGTAGCCTTTGAGCTAATACAAATTCTGATTTAACCTCCTCTATACTAGTCTCTAGTATGTTTCATCTTTGTTTATTTGCATAAGTGGTTGATAATTTTGTCCCTTTGTAGGTGTTTATATCTCACCTAGATGCTAGTGAATTGTCCTTATGTAGGTTACATGGTGTGTGAAGGTGCCAATTATTATGTTTGCAATGAATATTGATTGATAGTGTCTTAAATTAGACCTATCACTTAACATCCTTAGGTCATAGTGATTATAATAGTCTCCATGTGAATAATAGATGTGTAGGAGGCCTTTAGAGAGAGTGTGTTAGTACCTAGCCTTTGTCTTGTTCATAAAGTGTTATTGAAAGATCAAGTAGAGGAGATATCACATTGGTGTATCACCTATTATAGTATAGGTTTGATTCCATGTATTTCTTTTATCCCTTTTCATTATCAAAATAGGCAAGCTTAGTATTTGAGCTTAGATGATGCATCAAGGGAGCTAGCCCCAAAACTAGAGATTCACCTCACCCAATAGGCTACCCATGCCAAGAGGTGATTCCATTGTATTAATTGAATGAGGCAGGTCTAAAATTCCTTTATCTCAAGGATAAATCTAGACTGATAAGAGTATAATTGAGCACTTTTTTCCTCTATTTTCATTTCAAGGGAGATTCAATTATTTATCTCATACTTTAGTAATGGAGGCTCGTAGTCTATATTCTAAATGTTGTGAAAATATTTTCCCCATAAAGTCCCTATTTTTTATGGTCAACATGACTCCACATTTGTGCTAAGTAAAAATGGGGACACATCTAAAATTTATCACCTCAAAAGTCTCTTAAATCTATGATCTTCTCACCCTTGGTCTCTAATTGTGAGGATCCTTCAACCCCTATTTCACTGTAATCAATTGAGCATTTCATGATATTTGTTGTAAGTGGGCAATGTCCATTAAGATCCTTTTATTTCATGTGTTAATAATAATGTATCCATTCTCTATCATAAAATGAAATCATCCTCATAATTAGAATATTTTGTGCTAAATATATTATTTAACAAATTTGATATTATGCAGGCTTTTCTAAGATAATGTCATCATAGAGTCTTACTTGAAGACACCTAAAACTAGCCACCAATGGCCTTCGATTAGACTTCAGATTGATTCCTACCAACCTTTACAAATCAAACTTAAGAATCATTAAACATCCCAAATTTTCTTGTGCATCATTCATCAAATCTAGGAATCATGTTGAGGTATCCCTAATTGGGGTATCCTACTATAAGCAACAAAAACCTCTCATGAATTCATCTCTATTCAACCTGTGGCATCATAACATGTAATTTGGCATATATACCTATTAAGTGGGGTAAGTGCTCATGTAAAATCAAATATTCAAAATGCTAAATGGATAATCATAATTAATTAACAATTTAAACCAAATTAAAATCTTAGTTGAATTATCCATGTGTAATTAATGAATTACTAAAAAAAGGAAATTCAAAAATATGAAATATCCTAGTTTTCACCTTTTGTGATTTGTCAAACCTTTAAAAATATCTCACCCATGCCTATTCATTAAAAATCATGAGATTTAGACACATTTAACTCTACTATGGTTAATTAACTCACTTAGGTTAGGTTTGAACCCATTCCATGTTTAAACTACACCTTAATTCATCTTGGGTTTCGGTTAGTTCCTTAGCTTATAAATATAATCCTTGACCTCTTAAAAAGAGAGCTTGGATATTATAGAGTTATAATGAAGGTTTTTTCATAAGACTCATGAAAATATTTTTATAATTTTAAAATAGTGAACCAAGACATAAGCATAATCCACATCAAACAAGCCACAATGGTGCCAAGGAGAGGAGCAAAGAACATAAACTCCATTGTCAAATATTTCTTAAGCACAAACTGAGCAAGCCATGAACAAATCACTTGGAGCTCCCAAGGAAGGCAAAGATTGTTATTATTAGTATTTTAATTGGGTCTTCAATTTTATTTTGTACACTATGCTCCCCTTACGATCTAGTCTTAGAGATGTTAGTGTGTTAGTGTGTTGATTTCATTATTTTTTGTGAAACTAAAACTTGTTTTAACCTCCTCTCTATTGCCAAATTCCTATTATCATAAATAGCATGCTTGGTGAGACCCAAAGCATCCCACATACCAAGGAGACCAAATTTTAACTCATAAATTTTCAAATGAATGCTTGAATTTATTAAAAATTAGAGTTTTTCCTTTGATTTTCCATATTCTATTTATTAAAAACACTCAATTTTAACAGTGAATCAACACCTATTCTTTCAAAACAATGTTGATCCACCCGGATCAACACCAATTCTTGTGTATAGAAAAAAGGCTTGGCAAGAACTATTTTTCAAATTTCTCTTGAGCTTTATAGAGTTTTTTTAATTTTTAAGGGCCTAGATATCATTTTGTTGAACATTTCATTGTACGATTTGGTATTATTTCTTGTATTTACACTCATCTTGATAACTATTTTTCTACGAGGGAACATATTCTATTTTATTTGTTTTTATAGATAGGAAAGAATCAATGCCAATTACTATCAATTAATCTTGATTCATATAGATCGACATTGATCCCTACATGAATTGACATCGATTCACTATGTAAAAAAAGTAGATAAACTTGAGAGTTAATTTTTAAATCTTGTTTTTTCATCCATAAATTTACTTTAAAGTATAAGGAAAACCTTTAATTTTTGTAGGACCAAGGTGGGATTAAAACACAAATTTTCAAGTTTAAAGGCTTGAAACACTTCATTTTGGTGCCTAAAATGAATTTCTATGTCTTGAATATTTGATTTTTAGTGCTTAAAATAAACCTATATTATTTGTGTTAAAATTGGTTTCTGCAAATTCTTACAAGCTTTGCAAATTTAATCCAAGGGGCTAAATAACTTAATCAAATATTTCATTTAGTGTATAAAATTAACATTCATTTAGATTTTAAATTCTCAAGAGTGTTATTTTATACTTGTTTGTTTTTTTGTGAAAAACAAAGAGTGTATGTATGCTCTCACCGCATCCCTTATAGGTAACTTGGGTGACCAAAAGTTCCTTTTCACTTGTAATTTGTGCCTAGTCCAAGGTGTGGAAATAATGTTTTCTGGGCTCTCCCCAAAACCCATATAGTTTAGGTGATCTAAAAATAACCTCTAAAGTCTTTCTACTTAGTCATTTACTTCATGTAATTTAGATTGTGAAGGGGAGTTCATAGCTTTTTCATGAGTTTTTTAGGTAAGCTTTGACCCAGGGTTTCATCTCCTAACATTGTTTTAACCCCAATTCATGATGGGGTATATAAATCAGGGTACACACTAAAAAATCTGTGGGTTTGATTGGCTAATCTCTCATTTCATAACAAAAACCTGAGTCAGGTCTACTTAACTAGTGGATTCCACTAAATAGCCCACAGATGGAATCATTATACAAAGTAGTAGACTATTGCATAGTAAGTTAATTAGAATGAACTCAATTTACATGATGCATCTCTAGTGTTAATTATACTTTGGACCATCTAGATGGTCAAAAATTGTAGGTTTTACATAACCCCACTTACTATGGAAATATTTTTGATGTAGGGTGAGTAACTCGAAGGTCCATGTCACCATACAATCTCTTGGGAGAAGGGGGTGTAAAAACCCTACTACTTCATGTACTTTTATTTTTGGATTAACACTTAAAATCCTCTCAAGATCATGTATATAGATGGATTTCAATAATATGATGCAACATTTTTAGCTATAGCATCTAGGATGTTATACTTTGTCATATTTTTTCATTTATCATTTTATTTCTTGGTCTTTAAGTCTAAAACTTTGTTTGTTTGTTCCATGTCAAATATGAGTTATTTTTCCACAATACTCCATTGTTTGAGGAGGTTTTATGTCATCCATTTGACACCTTATTTTTATCTTAGTATTTTCATAAAAAAATATTATTTGTGTCACTCGATTGAAATGGGTAACATTATTCTACCCAAATCAATTCAAGTTTTGTGACTTAGAGTATTGAAACCAACCATTATTTACACCTTTTGAGAGTGAGAACATTGTTATGCCACTCAAATAATTTCATAGACTCATTTTGCCTTGTGTCCAAAATTTCTATTTTATGAAAAGAATCCATGTGTGTCTTTTATGGTATTTGTTTAGTGTCATTATGCCATTTATTTTTGTCTAGCTTATTTTTTCAAAAAGCCTAGTTTTCCTTAGTTGTGTTTTTAATTAACTTTGACAAGTTTGAATTCAAACATTAATTGATTTATATTTAGGCCTTATATATGTGAGGCTTAGATACCAATATTTATCTTTTAGGTTACGTAACTTAGGTTAATTCTTTACCCAAACTCAAAAACTATTTGTTTGTGCCTTTATTTGGGAAGAAAATAGTTTATCTCCAAGTGTCTTTTATTGCATGCCTCATACCAATTTGATCAAGTTCATGTCTAAATTTAAGTGCCTAATCTATGCCAAAGTGTTCTAATTTTGTTATATTAAATACCCCTTTATTTTAAGTCTAGATTATGATGTTGCATTTGGCTAAGAGTCCTAGCATATGCCTTTGTTTGATCCTAGATTTTGACATCGTGTTTGGCCAAAAGACCTATAAACCTTTACTTTCCTAGATTAGACCTATTTGGAACACTTTGAACTTAGAGTTTATCATTTTTTTTATTTCATGCACTTGACATTTTTGTATGAGACATTTAATTTTAGAGATTTGACATTATATTGTTTTATACCAAGTCTTAGTACAAACATTTTATAGATACAACTCCATCATTTGACTAAGTTAGATCAAGTTTGAACCATTTATCTTTTTAGACATTGTTTTTTAGATTTTCTAGAACTCTAATTCCTTTTTTTTCATGAAACACTCACCATTGACTTAACCATGTCTCACTATACACGTAGTAGTGTCATGTACAATCTAGGATATAGAAATATGGTTGCAAAAGAAGACTTTGTTCAAAAACCTTATAGGTATGATGTCATTTGTGAGACAAATCCTTATCCACCTTAAAAACACAAATGGGGGAACAAACCCAAGATCATGTATCCCATTATTTGGTCAACATGACTCCATACTTGGAGTAGGACCAATAACAATTGTCACAATAATTATCTAGTGTACCTTTGGTTGTAGAACAAGTCCAATAACAACCATACTAAATTACAATTCCATAAACCTATGACCCTTATCTATTTTATCATCACCTGATATCAAATAAAAATGAAGTCTTAATCAAATCTACAAAGGTAGGGGCTAAGTTTTTAGTAGACTTTCCCCATGAAAAATGCCAAGTTTAGTAAGAGGGCCTTACAACATACCTTATAGTCTAACCAATGAACAAGCCTTTTCTAGTAATCCTCATTCTATAGTTTCAAGACCATATCAAGACCCTCATATTCTTTTCACAGGGGACGGCCTCATAGAGGACCAATTTATATAGATGTAGATAGCATACTAGATTTATTTGAACCTAGAGCATAACTTCAACAACATTACCATGTCAAATGCTCCTCTTATTGAGTTAGCTCTTTCAATAGGAGTTTTAATGTAATTGAAAATCCAATAAAATCAAGGTATAGACCCATTTATACAAATCACTGTAGTAAAAAACATTTTTAATACCCCAACTATCGAAGAAGTGTTTTCTACTTCTATGCAGATTAGTGATCTAAACATAGTAGATAATACACAAGTAATATCCAATTTAGATTAAAGTGATGTAAACACACAAATAACTAGTCCATAGCAAAATTTTATTTTAAATAACACCATAAGTGGTTCACAAACATAGGTGTAGGAACTTATACCTTCCAACCATAAAAAACTACCTCTAATTGATAAACAATTGCTTCTTCAAGCACATAACATCAAGGATTAAGTATTTATGCAAAGAACAGTGCCATGCCTCAACAAATTGGGATAAATGTTACTCCACCATAATAGATGATGAGTAACATTCCATAACAATAGGTACCATTAAACTTATCCATACATTAGAGGTAAAACATTCTGCCACCTCAATAGGGGGTAACCAATGTTCCACCTCACTAGGTAGTGATGAATATACCTCTTTAGTCATAGATTAACATACCCATACAATCACAAATAATGTCTAACCAAAATGTAAGATTATTGTTCAATCAAAAATGCTAAACTTTCATCATTTGTCTGCCTCCCAATAAGGGTTCATGTAACCAAGAGGTTCAAATTTTCCACAAGTACTAATTAGGTAATAATTACCTTTCATGCAAAATGTGCCACAAGTTCAACAATAGGGCCTTGGTTGATAAGTTCCCCTTAATCAATAAGGTTTTATTAGTATATATCATGTCCCTATTCAACCTCAATAGGCATAATATAATCATATCCTTCTATCTCAGCTACAATTTCCCCAAAACTAGGCCTAAATACCCAATCTTAACTAGAATATCATATCGCAACATGTGTAATTCCCATAATCACACCTTAATCCATGTATGCATATTCCTAGTCTATTATCAAACCAAACCAAAATTTCCCAAACAATGCCTCCATTATACCTTGGTCAAAGTAATCCACTTATAACTATTAGCCTCTACCTCAAGCCAATGTTCCCACTAGTTTCCTCATGTCATACTCTAATAATTGAATGATACAATTACCACCATCCAAGCTAGGAGATAGACCAAAAATTTTGAGTTAGATGATGTGTGTTCCTACTCATTCAACATGTAGTATTTGCAAATACCATTTTTTCTAGGGTACAAACCACAAAAATTTGATAAATACAAGGGGAAAGATGACCCCAAGGCCTATAGAGACATATAACTTCTACTATTATTTCCAAGGATTCTATCAGGACAAGATTTGAAATGGTTTCTAAAATTACCTAAGAATTTAGTATCTAATTTTGATTATCTTTTAGATAAGTTTGTGTAACATTTCTCCTAAAATCTCCAACATGAAATTTCATTGGTGGAATTGATGCAATCCAAAAAAAATGCCAATGAAAGCTTTGTTATTTATAGTGATCCCTTGCAAGTTAATTTACTCACAGTCTACTAGAGAAGTAACTAGCCATTGTGTTTACCAAGAATTTACATAATGAGATATATTACCATTTGGAGCTACAATGTGCACACACTTTAAAGGAAAACATTGGTAAAGTTTTGTTAATTTAAATATCCCTTATTAACAAAGGGATCATTAAACTTACCTCATCAAATCAAAGCCAAAGCCAAAACCAAAATAATGGCCAAAATTAGAACGAAGTCCAAGCACAAGCATCACAACTAACCTAGGCCAATAATCATGATAAACCTAAGTCATTCAATTGTAAAAAGAATGTTTTCGTAAATGGAGTAACCAAGTCACGACATGTCTAAATAGTGTAAACACCATCTACTTAGCCTATGATGTATATGCAAATTACTCCTAACCAATAACCCATTCAGCAAGCATAACTACCTAAACTAGTGCACCAAACATAATAGCCTTTGCCTTTGTAAAACCCTCCTCCAAGAAGAACTGTGCCTACTCATTGTTTCTTTAGTGACCTTGGAGAACCCATTGAATCCATTTTTTACAAGCTCATTAAAGCTAACCTGATTAACTAGCCTATTCCAAAACACTATCCTAAGGTCATTAACTATCTAGACTGGTATAGAAAAAATGAATTATGTGAGTATCATTGGGTTAATGGCCATAATTTTCACCATTGTGTGAAAATTAAACATTTAATTGAAAATATGTTGGAAAATAGAGAGATCACATTGGACTGTGGAACTTCTACTTCCAATCAGAACTTAGTATCTATCAAAACCCTTTTCCACAACATATCAACTATCACAATAGAAACAGAGGCCAGCACAATAGAACCAACAGTACCAATATTTGAGGCATAACCAACAAAATTAGTAGTAAAACTAACAATGTCAAACCAATGGATAAAACCAAGGCTAAAACAATGTCAATAACCAATAAACCTACCATGCATTGTACATGACTACAATAAGTTTTTAGGACATAGTGAAATAGGTTGCATTAACACCATCTTCATTAATCCAATACCAATTTCCAATCAAATAAGACCATTGCTAATCAATTCCTATCAACCAACCCATGTTGGTGATCCTTCTTTGACCTAGGACAACATACAAGCATACTAGTAAGTAGGGATTCCCACCTTTGGACCTCATACCAATAACTTGTCATTGACCTATGACCATGCACAAGTACACTGATAACTAAGACTTATCCTATCTAGTCCCCCTCCACCATAATTTGTTAGCAACAATGGTCCTATATCTAATCCTAATTATACAATCAAAACTTGACAGTTAAAGATTACAATACTAAGCCCATAGCCATCTACCACTTCACCCATCCATCCAGCCATTCTAGCTCAGAATAAACCATTTACTATTGTATAAGAAAAGACATTCAATATTTTAGAACAATTGTAGAGAATACCTACACAAATCTCCATTTTAGATTTATTGTGTACATTTACAATCCATAAGAACATCTTAATAGATTTCCTCAGCTAATTCCAAGTTCCTAATGACATATATCTAGACAAATTTCAAGCTTTGGTTGGACATCTAGCCCCAGGCAAACAATTAACCCTTGACGAAAGTGATATGTCATCCCTTGGCCCTTTTTATAACAATCCATTATATATCAAATTTGTCATAATATGGCACAAAGTGAAACATGTCCTCATAGAGAATGGATCAAGCCTAAATATTGTGTCTCTAAAGATCATCAAGCTTCTTCGGTACACCATGATCAATTTGCAACCATAAATGATCACCATCAATGTTTATGAAAATGAGTAATGGGAATCACAAGGCACCATCATCTTACTAATATCATTGGGACCTTGACTCATGACATACTTTGCCATGTGTTAGACCTTAATTTGTCATATAATATTTTTTAGGTAGATCTTGGATACATGAAATTCATGCAATCCCTTCCACATTACACCAGTGTATCAAGTTTTCCCATTCAAGTATGGAGGTTACTATTCATGGAGATTTGCATCTATAAAAACATTATAAGCATTTAGAGGCTGAGTACCAAGGCTATAACTACCATTTTGGCTTGAATCTAGTTGTGAAGAAGGACAAGGTAAAATAAATACTTATTGATTCACTAAAAGCTAATTACATTGACCCTAATATCCTTGATTCCCTTTCCCAAATGTTACCTCATAAAATATATAATTATTATACCATCTTGGATAAAGGCCTAATAGAATATTTGATCCATGATACATTCCATATTGTTAAGCTTCCACATAACCCCAAGTCTTATGGAAGATCTAAATCTAAACCACCTTGCATGGAATGGTAAAGAAAGGGCAAAGCTAAATTGCATTGTCCAGCACCATCATTTTCATATTGGACACTGGCCAATAACAAGTCCCACTTGTAGGTGATGAATCATGGTTGTATAATGACAAACTAGTTGAATGTTACCTAAATGCCAAATATCCCATTTCAAACAAAATCATAAAGAAGCATGCTTATGAAGGAGGAGGCCTTGGGTTGAATCAACAGGGTCTACTTGAGCCAATTTTTACGACTTGATATAAAGGAACCTATGGAGTTGGATTTAAACTTCCTGGGGGTGACCCCATGTACCTTATTCATGTTTTAATATCAATGACTAGTGATGATGATGCTAATAGAAAAGTATATTTTGATCATATCCCTTTTGATGACCTAGCCAATACCAAATTATTTGACACTAATTCCATTTATACCCTTCAACCAGACATTAACCATAATCCACTTCCATTATATTATACTCAATTGAGCAACTGGGGCCAACAAGAATAAACATTTCCAATTGATGAGTTTTAGAATGATGAGGCCTTCTATGATTTTCTAGGCCTTAGAGACAATGTTCTGTTAGGAGACCACAAACGATGGTTCTCAATCAAGTTGTATTCTATAACCTATTTTAGATAATGGGTGAACACCCTTAGCCATAAACAATTGAATAAAACATTGAGGTCCCAAATTAAAAACCTCTTTGAGGTTATTTTAAAATATGGAAATAGTAAAGAGAAACACTAGTCTAGTGTGAAAACTTGCTTCAAACACCATTAGATGGGGGTGTTCAACCTTCCTTAGACATGGCTCAGGAGACCACCAATGATGAACTTACCTATGGGTCTGAGTTCAGTCTTGAAGAATAGTAAGCTTTTGATTGAATCATCCAAGAGTTTCCAATAGTATTTTTCACATGGTCATCCCTACCATTGGGGGATTTCGATTCATAATACCTTAGAGAACCTGAAGAGCTAGTCTTAATAGAAGGCTCTACTATTATAGGCCAATTTAAATATTTATCAACAATTCTTGAAGATGATTCAACCCTTCTTGTAGAGGACAAGAATAAATTTAACATCAAGACTTCAGATGATCCAAAATGTATCAAATTAGGTGCATCCTTCATTAAAGAGGAACATGAAGTCTTTACAGCCCTTTTGAGGGAATTTATTAATATATTTGCTTGGGCTTACTCTAACATGCCTAGTTTAAACCCAACTTTGGTTGTACACCACCTCATTGTACATATTGATGTTAAACTTATGAAATAAATAATTCAAAAGATGCATCCTTGCATTGTTGTCTTAGTGAATAAAGAGTTGGAAAATCTCTTGGAATCAAGATGTATTCGATCGATCAACTACTTAGAGCGGATCTCAAATGTTATTTAAATTAGAAATAATTCAAAAGGAATCAAGATCGACACTAATTTTAGAGACATAAACAAAGCCTACCCCAAGGATGACTTTCCTTTACTAAACATTAACATGATTGTTGACTTCACAATGGGTTATGAAATGCTTTCACTAATGGATGGATTCTCAGGGTACAACGAGATCTAGATTATACTAAAAGACCAACATAAAATAGCATTAACCACTCCATTGGAAACATTTTATTATCAAGTTATGACATTTGATCTCAAAAACATTGGGGCCACATACCAAAGAGCCATGACTATCATATTTCATGATATGATGTATGATATTATTGAAGACTACGTCGATGACATTCTAAGAAAATCAAAGACCATGGTTGATCATCCCATAGCACCATGAAGGAAATTTGAGTGACTACGTAAATACAAAATCAATTTTAATCCTAAGAAGTGTGTTTTTGGAGCTACTTCAGGTAAATTGCTTGGCTTCATTATGTCTTGCAAGGGCTTTAAAGTCAATCCAGCCAAAGTATGATCTATAACAAAGTGCCACCACTAACTAATTTGAAGTAGATGTATATTTTGTAAGGAAAAATACAATCTATTAGACACTTCATATCTCAGTTGGTTGAAAATCTCCATCCCTTTACACACCTCCTGAAGAAAGGGGTAGAATTTCATTGGGATGATGAATGCCAAAGAGCTTTTCAGCAATTGAAGGACTATCTAGCAAATCCACCTATTTTATTATAACCAATGCTAGGAAATCCATTTTTATTATATCTATTAGCTACTAAAAAAACCTTGGGGTCACTTCTCACTCAACATGATGATAATGTAAAGGATCATACTATGTATTACTTGAACCATACACTATTCGTGTATGATCATAATTATATGCTCATTGAAAAATATTATTTAGCTATGGTATTCATGGCTCAAAAACTATGGCATTACATGTTAAAAGACAAGACCATAGTTATTTAAAAATTAGATCCATTCAAGTATCTACTATCTAAAACAAATTTACAAGGTTACATGGCCAAATGGATCATGCTTCTTAGTGAGTTTGAGATAGAATATGTCAATTAAAAAGCCATCAAATGATAATTCCTTGCAAATCAACTTGTTAAATCACCCCTTTTAGATACAAATCCACTAACATTCCAATTCCTAAACAATCCATTATGACTATCATTGAAACACCTCTTGAGGAATAGCATTGGAAGCTACATTTTGATGGATCATTCATAACACATGGATTAGGGGTAGGCCTTTTGTTTATTACACCATAGAGGGATCTCATCCCTAAGTCATTCTAGATCAACTTTACTTGTATCAATAACATGGCCTAATATAAATAACTCATTTTAGGGCTCTAAAAGGTATTACAATGCAACATACAACATCTAAAGGTTTATGGTGATTCTTAGTTAATCATCAATTAGGTTACAGACCATTTTTAGACCAAGGATAGCAAGCTAGTGCCATACAAGGCCATGGTCAATAATCGCAAACAATAGATTGCCAATGTAAAATTTGAACATATATTAAGGGCCAATAATATAAAAATAGATGACATGGCCATAATTAGATCTTTGATTCATCATATAGATACAACCAACAAATACTAATTTCTCGTTAAAAATTGCTAGTGCCAGCTCATGAGCCTTCAACTATTGTAATGATCTATCATATAATTTGTCTTATCTCTATTTTATATTCTAACTTATATTCATATCTTCATGACCAAATAATTCCACTATATCTATCACATAAATAATCCAAGGCCTTTATCCACCATGTTGCATGTTATAGCTTACTTGGACCAACCCTATACCACCATAGTTTTGATAGAACTTTGCTTCATTATTTAACTTCAGTAGAATCTGCATTAGCATTATGGGAAGTTCATAAAGGATTATTTGGATCCCACACTAATTGGGTAGTCCTATCTAAAAATCTCCTATGTACTAGGTACTATTGGCCTATGATAGATGAAGATGTAGTTACACATGTAAAAAATGTGATAAATGCCAATGGCATACCAATCTAATTCATGATCCAACCAAGACTCTGAAACTAATAATTTCACCATGGCCATTTTCTATATGGGGCCTTGATCTCATTGGGAATATAAATCCCAACTCATTCAACAACCATAAACATATCCTTACTACCACTAAATACTTCACTAAGTAGGTTGAATTTATACCCCTCACTTACGTGACTAGAAAGCAAATTTCCAAATTCATCTTTAACTATCTCATTTTATGTTATGGTATCCCTTCTAACATTATATTTAATAATTGTGTATCATTAAGAATAAGGATGTCAAATCATTATGTGTTGAGTACAAAATTAAACAACATTTTTCTATGGCATATTACCCTCAAGGTAATGGCCAAGCTGAAGCATCTAACAAAACCATTGTCAACATCCTCAAAAATATTTTCAATGATGTTGGCTATGATTGACACCTTTAAATATTTTTTTCCCTCTGGGCATACCATACCAATCACCATACTCTAATAGGAGTCACTCCATATTCACTTGTCTATGGAATTGAATCCATTCTTCCCATTGAGGTTGAGTTACCTTCTTTGTGCATCTCTCTAAAGCATGTCTTAGATGATGAATACTATTGATTATCTTTCCTATAAGAGTTGGAATTGCTTGATGAGAAATTCATGGTCATATTTAATAACCTAAAATAATACCAAAACTACCTCCATGGCCACTATAATATGCATTTGAAGCATAAAGAATTTGAGCTTGGTGATCTTGTTCTTAAAGAAAACCAAAATAATAACACATCCAAGAAAAAACATAAATTAAAGTTCAAACCCAATTGGGTAGGCCCTTTTATCATTGTTACAAACTATGGAACTAGAGCATACATGATCACTACACCAGACAGGGATGAACTTGTTGAGTGTTAATTCATTTGAATGATCTGGTGTATTGTATATGAGGACCATTTCCAATTGTACCATAGTATCAACTTTCTTCTTTGTACCATACCATTCTATCATTATATCAATGTAATGTTCTACCATTCTATTCTACCATACCTTTTCTATTGACTAAGTTGTTTTAAACCCCCTACCCATTGCATTTCACCTTGGTTCTATTCCATTGATTCCACAATTTCTTTTAGCACAAAGATTCAGATCAAGTTTTAGTAGTTGTTTCAAGTATTCCAAATAGATGCCATATTTTAGAATAGTATGATAGTATTTTGACAATTACATCCTTCATTTTTTTTTCCATTCTATACCAAGCATGCCAAATTATAACCACCTTTAGGCAAATCAATGTCCCATGTTCCTGTTATTAATTATAACCACTTATGATCAAATTAGTATCATTGACCTATGTCATTGTTCCTAGTTATAACCACCTATGGGTAAACTAGAAGCAACATTTGTTTATCATCCCTTGAAGTACAACATTACCATACCTATGTTGTACTATTTCATTTACCAACTTTACCTATTTGTTTGAATTGGATGCTACACTAGTTATATTCCTCTATTATAAGGCATAACTATAGTGACTTGAGGTCCCATACTAGGATTATGTATGTAGCTCTCAATTTATGTTGAGGTTGTCTCAGTCACTCTTTTGCACACTGTTGCCATTTTAGGAGTAATTTGTAAATTTGAACACTCTCACCATTTGGCGAGTGACTTAAGCCATGTTGTTTCCATTTTATGAGAAATTCTTAAGTGTGAATGCTCTCATTATTTTGTGATCTTGTACTATTTAGTGTCTCATCATTCTCGATCAAGTGAGATACTCAAAAAATTCCAAAAACATTTGTAAAACCATTTTAGAAAATTCAAAAACATTGACCACTTCTTTTCCTTAAGGATTTTAAGAACCCTCACTAAGTCACATGAAACCATTTCCCCATCCTTATTGGCCTTTTATCCCATACTCTTTCCATTTTTTAACCATTTCAAGTTTGAATGCTCTCATTGTTTTGTGAGCCCATTCCCATTTTCTTCTATAAAATCTATCATGTTTTTCTTTCTTATCATTTTCTTTTATTCCATTTCCTAGGCGAACTACATTTGGCCTAAAGTTTTTGTTAGATATTATGTCCATGGAACTATGTAGGCAGCATCCACTTGCCTAGTGCATCTGGAGCCATCTCATCCATCCCCTTGCTTTTCTTCTATTCCCCCATTTCTTTGTTTCAGTGTCTCTTCTCATTTAGGGATAGTGTTTATCATCTTGTTTGTGTTATGTTATTTTTTATATAATTATTCTTAACCATTATTTGTTTTTATTCCATTTCCTTTTTCTTTGTTAGTTTTATTTTGTTTTTAATTTTCTTCATGTTTTGTTTGTTTGTTTGTTTATTTTCCTATTTGTTTTCTTTATTATTTTGCCTTGCTTCAATCTATGTGCATTCATTAGTTGATTCCTTGTGCATTATTCTTGAATCCTTCCATATTCATACATCAACAATGTCATTATGGTTTTTATCATTGGTGCATTGTTTTCAATTGTTTATTGGATTGCATGTTAGTCTTATGCATATTTTGACCAAGTTATCATGGTGTTCTATCATGATGCCTACCATCACATGCTGCAACAAAAATCAACTCTGAGAATCTACACAATCATGTAGTGATGATATATCTCCTTGGCACCAAAAACATTATCAATCTAATCCAAATCATATCCCAAACAGAGTAATTAGATAATGAAATAATTTTCCTCCTTGATAGTTTAGATGAGCATTTCCCTAGTTGTAGGTTGCCCAAATTCATATTCATCCTCTATTCCAATTTACCATCATATTCCACATCATGTTTGCCATAATCATGGTATAATGATTATAACTACCTTTGGGAAAATCATTGTATACCATCCCACTTGCATTACTAATGATTCTATCCACCTTTGGGAAAATCATTATGTTTCCATCAATTTGAAGGTTAATGATTATAACCACCTTTGGGAAAATCATTCACTTTTTTTTACCCAACTGGGGCATGTTTTCATTGTGATAATTCTTATAACCACCTTTGGGAAAACCATTATCTCTATCTGCCCAACTAGGGCATGTTTTTTATCCTACCAATGATTATAACCATTTATGGGCAAATCATTGTTTTCCCTTTAATTTATTATAATCACCTTTGGGAAAATTAGTCTCTTGTCACCCTAAGCCTTTTTTAATGATTGTAATCACCTTTAGGCAAATCATTACCTTCTTATCCCACCTATGTTGATGTTTATAGCTGCCTATGGGCAAATCATCCTATTTGTCTACCCTAAATAGGGAAACTCCATATGCCACTAATTATAACCTCCTATGGGAAAATTAGTCTCTTCCACCCCATTTCATCTATTTGGTCCAATCATTCCTCCTTTTGAGGGACCGATTGCCAACCCCTTTGTCAACTACTCCCTCAAGGTGGAACCTATAGTTCATCTATTGTCATTGAAGTCATAAGCATACATGACCTTTTTATTCTTTGAGAATATGTTACTATGCTTATAGCTTATAACACCTTCCCAAATAGAGGCAAACTGTAGACACCTAAAACTAGCCACCAATGGCCTTCAACTGAACTTTAGACTGATTCTTACCAACCTTTACAAATTAAGCCTAGAAATCACTGAACATCCTAAATTTACTTGTGCATCATTCATCAAATCTCAAAACCACATTGAGGTATCCCTAATTAGGGTATCCTATCAAAATCAATAACAACTTCTCATGAATTCATCTCTATTCAACTTGTGGCATCATAACATGTAATTTGGCCTATAGACTTATTAAGTAGGGAAAGTACACATATAAAATAAAATATTAAAAATTTTAAATGGATAATCATAATTAATTAATAATATCAACCGAATTGAAAGCCTATTTGAATTATCCATGTGTAATTAATGAATTACTAAAAAAGGAAATTCAAAAATATGAAATATCCTAGCTTTTGATGATTACCTTTTGTGAGTTGTCAAGCCTTTGAAAATATCACACCCATGCCTATTCATTGAAAATCATGAGATTTTGACACTTTTTAACTCTATTGGGGTTAATCAACTCACTTAGGTTAGGATTGAACCCATTCCATGTTTAAATTACACCTTAACTCATTTTAGGTTGGGGTTAGTTCCTAATCTTATAAATACAAGCTTAGACCTCTTAAAAAGAGAGCTTGGATATTATAGAGTTATAATGTAGGTTTTTACATAAGAATCATGACAGTAATGATATAATTCCAAAATAGTGAGCCCATCCACAATCATAATCCACATCAAACAAACCACATGGTGCTAAGGAGAGAAGGATCAAAGAATACAAACTCCATTGTCAAAGATTTCTTGAGCACAAATCAAGCAAGCCATGAAAAAATAATTTGGATCTCTCAAGGAAGGTAAATATTGTTTTTCTTTGAATTTTAGTTGGGTCTTCAATTGTAGTTTTTCCATTATGTTCCCCCTATGATCTAGGCTTACAGATGTTATCATGTTAGTGTGTTGATTTCATTATTTTTGTGAAACTAACACTTGTTATAACCTCCTCTCTATTTTCAAATTCCTGTGATCACACTACTTAGAATTTCATGAAGTTTAATTGGTGGGAAGGTAAGATTTAAATTGATTACATGGTCCTCCATTTAAATTATTTTATTTTCATAAATATTTTAGGAGATCCTATTGAATGAGAAAGCACCATTTAGAACTTGTTATATTTTCCAATCTCCTAGGGTGTCAAAATTTTAAGAGTCTTAGGAAAACCTAACAAATGAGAAAGTGCCACATGGAACCTATCAAACGTGCCAATATCTTATGGGTTTCATAATTTTTAGAGCCCTGGGAGATCCTGGTAAATGATAAAGTTCCACATGGAACCTATCAAACTTTTTAGTCTCTTAAGGGTGTCAAAATTTTTAGAGCCTAAGAGAGTTTGGAAAATGAGAAATCTCCATATGGAACCTATCAAACTTACCTGTCTCTCATGGGTGTTAGATTTTTTAGATCCCTAAGAGATCTTGATGAATGATAAAGTGCCATATAGAACCTATTAGACTTTTCAGACTCCCAAAGGTGTTAGAATTATTAGAGCCCAAAAAATGAGAAAGTGCCACATGGAACCTATCAAACTTGCTAGTCTCTTAGGGGTGTCAAAATTATTAGAGCCCTAAGAGATCCTAAAAATTGAAAAAATTCCATGTGGAACATGTTAGACTTATCAATATCCTAGGGGTGTTAGAATTGTCAAATATTGATAGATCCTAGAAAATGAACTACGTGGAAACTATCATACATGCTAGTCTCCCAAGGGTGTCAAAATTACCAGAGCCCAACCAACCTTAATTCACTATGTGTCACTTATGTATAGGATTATAGAAAAGGTCTGAGAGTGTCCTGGTTGAAATAGAAAGGAAGTATGGTTATAACTAGGAGCCAATCATAGGCTACCACATGTCCTCAAAAAACATAGGTAACCAACTCTAATACATAAAGACATAAATTAATGATAGATCAAATACACTTGTTTGGTATAACCCAAAAATAAAGTACCCAATTATTATAAGGCATATGGATTAACTCAAAGGTATTAAGGCTTTCATTGAGGGCTAAATTTGGTGGGTGCCTACCACACCCTATGTATTAACTAATCTAGGTAATAAAGCTCTGATTAAATAGTGGATAAACCTCCAATCACCATCGTAAACTCTAAACTAAGAGCCCCTTTTAAAATATCTAAGTTTATGATAGATTGAGGAATGATCAGGTGGATTATGCCACAAAATCAAATTTTAATTCACATAAGGTGGGATTCCAAAATCCATTAATGTAATAGATCTTTATAAAGTCCTATAAGTCCTCAAAACAATCAACCTTATTGTTATTGTTCCCAATTCTTAAGAATTTTTCTCTATAGTGATCTCTTAGGTTTTTAGTGATCCTCTTCAACCCATAATTATGTGTTAGGTAATCTTATAACTCTAATAGATAGTTGTGTCATCTTCTAATCCAAAGACAAATACTAAACTTTATGACACCAATTTCTCACCAAATTTGGTATAGTTTGAGCACTATAACAAAGTCTTCGATGTGATTGAAGACATGCAAGCACCCACCCCAATGATGATGAAGATCAAACTAAGTTCCTCAATGAATTCATAGCCATAGAGAGATTAGGATTTCATAAGGCCATGGCCAAGATCAAATTGTTACCTTGTATGGACCTCATCAATAATCTAATGTAGACTTTGTTGCACATTTAATAAGGATCTTTGGACTTGGTCTACATGGATAACTCTATAAGTATAATCACATACATATTGGGGGATGATTTTAAGTAGTATTATAACATTTTGGACTAAACCATCACCTATGAACATAACATCATAGATGTATAGACCAAAACACATGTGATATATGAGGTTCTTAATGATTAGGACATCGACCAAGATCTGTAGATCAACAAGGAAAACATCAATGCTTACCCCATCCACCTCTTCTAAGAAGGGGTTCATGTTGGGATGTTCCTCTTAAATTACTTATTCAGATCCAATGACATAATTCATGTAAATAGATTATGGGTGCCCCTACTAAGTATTACCCTCAAGAGAGAGGAAGTCCTAGACCTATGAAATGTTATCAATTTCAACCTTGTCAATAGTATATTTGAGGCTTAGGTTAGATTAATTTATACATGTTATCCCAAATTATGGATGAAATTTGTGCTACCCTCTCATCCAAAATCATTGGGCTCTATATTTCATGTCTTATTCTAAAAGTTATATGATCACCACTATTCGAATCACAATCGAGACATCTATGAACATTTCTACCTAGTGATCTATGAGGACATCAATGAGAAGCTTATACCTCAACTATTTAAGGATGTAAGTTTAAGATATTATTATTCATAGGGACCAATTAGTATTACACTATCATTCAGGTGGAGGGCATCCAACATGCCCCTCTTCTCTTACCCTACCAAGTTTTGGATCACCTAGCCAAGCAATAAATTTTTCATCAATTGGTTAAGGGCATCATGGGGTTATCATCTGATCATAGATAGAAGATGTGCTTGGACTTCCCAATCATCATTCACCATCATGAGTCCAATAATATGTCCTCATTGTGGAATATGGAAACCAAGAATAATTCTTATGTCTTAAGAAGGGTAAAGCATAGGAAATGGGATCATCGTAGGGTTATCCACACCCATGTGGTGGCACACATGGCCTAGATCAATATCACTTACCATCATGAGCCCCAAGAGGATGATGAATTTAATCTCATCCTAGATGATGATAATTAAGTACTATCACAATTTGATGTGAAGAATAATAAGAGAGAAAAACATGTCCAATATGGGCCAATCATCAAGTAGAAGCCAAGATCACCTCCATATGTACCTAAAATATATCCACCTCCAACATAACCAACCCTGACCATGTGATAACATAACAAGAAGGATATGTTAAGGAGACCAAACCCCACATATCTAAGATGATCATAGAGGGGCTTCCACCACCTTCACTATAAGGGATTCACCTCCCCTAGTGTCTACCTTAGTGTCATCACCTCCACATCTATAGGTTACTTAATTATAGGTGGCACAGGTGCTACACTTTAAAGTTTATATTATCCCTAAGGTGAGCTTAGAAAGGGATCAACAATAAGTGACATTGGAGATCCATGTCCCACTACCACCATCCCTCAACATCCTAGATGACCATCTTTAGGATTCTTCGTTCCCATTGGACCTACCCCAATGGGGCTCCCCTTATCCTTATTAAATCCACTCCTAAATTACCTCAAGTTATTTTGAATCCTACCATATCTAAAATATTCACTTCCCAACTTCCCCCCATTCACTATATTCAACCCACCAGAGTCCCCACAATCCCTTGCAGTCTCTAGGAACCATGCTTGTATGGCCCTCATCCACTCTGATATCAGGTTTAATATGGATCGATTATATAGTCCTAATGATACTCATATCACAATGACTCTTTGTTTCATAATTTCGACATCCACTATGGATACCACCTCAATAGATCTAATGGTAACTTCATTAGTAAGTTCACCTATGTACACAATTCAAGTTACTCCCAACTTTGATGTACCCTACATTCACTTCTATTTTTCCTCAAGCTCCCCAAGATCTAGTTACCACCTCATCTAATCAAATATGGTCTTAGCTCTGACTAAGTCAGGAAAGAAGCCCAAGAATAAGCCAAAGGCAACTCCCTTACATCCCCCTATTCAAATTATGATTACTCCATTTTGGCCCTCTATTCAGCTTGCCCCTCCCATGGCCACACAATCCTCCTTTTCCATTACCTTAGGGGCCTAGGGATTTGGATTTAACCATCTGATATCCTCATTCTTATTGAACACCCTAATTTTAGGTGTCATTAGTTTAAAATTTAATATGACTCAAGACCAATTATTTTAGTGAATTTTTGCTTATTACTGGAAAGAGGGAAAAGAAAAAACTAAGTATGGGTATGGTTGAAAAACCTAATTGATAGTGCACATGTTGAAATCAAAAGATTGTGAAGAGGTCATATTTGGTTTGATATAATGACCTATAGATAAGAAAAAAAACTAAATAAAACTTGTTTGTTAGATAGATAGATGAGTGGATTTCTTAGTGATAGCTAGATCCTAGAAGTGAGAGCTTCCTTAGGGGATATCAATCCACAAATTTTAAATAATTAAGCTTATAACAAAAAAAGAAGGTATTTGTATCAGTAATCAAAAGGTACTAAAATTGAATAAAAGAGTACTTACTTGGAAAATAGGCTATAAATGATAAAGATAGTGTTAAGCTAATTAACATTAGTGCTAGAAGGTTGGGTTATGCTTTAGAAAATCAGAAAGGGGTTTGTGAATAGGTAAGAACATAGAAAATTAGGTTTGATTAGGTGTAGGTAGGTGAAATTAGCTTATTAGTTTTCACTACCATAATGATTGTTAGTGGTTGGATAGACTATTGATGGTTAAGGTGATTTTTGGTGGTCAAAGCAACCATCAATGGTTAGATAGACCATCGATGATTGAGTCAACTATCGATGATTACTATGTGAGGATCTAGGTTGGTAATTTAGCTTATTGATGAGATCAAAAAGATGGATTCCAAGACATGGGTAAGGTTGAGGTTGATTGTAAAATGTAAATAAAGTAGATGAATATTGAGAAATAAGTACTTGTCTTACCAAAAGTCAATTAGGTGGATGGTTGAGGTATTTGACCTATTGGTGGAATCTAACTTGATTCTAACAGAATGACAGTACTCAAAAACTTGGTAGAGAGGTGGCAACAAATTTGACTCTTTGATATGATTGATGGATTACTAGAATGTTGATGGTGATTGACTTACAAAAAAGAAAATATTAGATGCATAAGCTCTTGATAAAAATTATAAATAGATTTCACCTCCCAGCTCCATTATTCTTATAGACACAAGCAAGAGGTAGAAATGAAGGTTTAACTAGGTTATCTAATTATAAATTATCTATGCAAAGGCTCATCACAAGATTTAAACAACTTATATTTAGAAAATCAAAGTGGTTAGTTTGCATGCTTTTGGTTAAGGAGGTGCACACTGACTATTGGTGGTCACGGTGACCATCAACAATCAGCTTGATTATTGATGGTCAAAGGTGTAGGTAAAAAGGTGGGTAAAAGCTAGGTTAAACTAGTTGGGTAAAATAACTGTAACTTAGGTTCAGATATGGATTGGAAGGTAAAATGGTCCAAAAATGGGTCTCCAAGAGTGTTTTCAACATTCAAAATCATAGTGTGTGGTTTTTTGGTGTTTATTTTTTACCCTTTTTTATTATACATCTTTAAATTAACAAGCTACAAAACAAAAAATGGATTGCTAGTCAAAGGTCTAGTTGTCTCGAGTATGGGAGGAGGTATCCCCCTTCAAACTAAGAAGTGATGAGTAATAATATAATTAGGTGCATATTTGATAAGTGTTACATGATGAGTCATGAGATGGGTGACAAGAGCATTGGGCATTCAAAATGCAAACCTATGCATAAAATATGACTAAGTGCAATAGTCAAGATCATGTAAAGACTAAAGTTGCTAATATTGGTAAAAATAAAAAGGGTTGGTGCTAAGAAGGACAAGTGACAAGTAAACCACATGACTACATGTAGGAAAGATAGTTGGGAACACTCATAGATGCAATTCTCCTAAGTAGGGTTAGTGTTTCCATAGGTAACCAAGGTAGGAAGTGCTCCTTTGAAAAACACAAATGGGTCAAGTGTCATAGGTGTCTGAGGTAAGAATTACTCTTGAAAAGACATAAATGATCTAGTTGTACACTAAGTAGTGCAAATTCAAATGGTCAACATGGCAAGGTCAGTCAGTATGGTCAAAAGGACCAAGCACAGTCATCACAAAATATGCAAAAATATGGGTCAAAATGACAAACATTGAGGTTGATGTGGTCTAATGGTGGGTTGGACAAGGGTAATATCCAAATGTTAACACCTGGGTTGGGTGCTAAAAAGTCTAAAATATGGGTTCCTAATCATCAATGGTCAGGGGTCGTAAGGTTCAACCATCAATGGTCACCCTAACCATCAATGATCAAGGTTGAACCATAAATGGTAAAATAACCAAAAGTGAAAATGATATTTCATTTTTATTATTTTCTATAGACCTCCAAGATTTTAATGTGTCTAACGAGATAGATAATTTGGCATTTGGTTAAGAGTTGAGTGAATATTCAACTAAGATGGATTTTTTTGATTGGTGAGAGGTGCTTGTTAAGGTGATCTATAGGGACCAATAATTTAGGGTGTATAAGGACCTGACTGAGTAATAAGATGCAGGCTCTAACCTTGATAGCACTATTAGGTTGTGGAGCTAAAAGCTTCACTGATGCAGACATGGAGGAGGTTGTTGAGAGGTTGTTTAGTTGTAGAGTAATCGATGTCGGTCTGATCAACTGACGTCGGTCATATATAGTGAGAAGAGAAACCAACGTCGGTCAGAGATCAGCTAGCGTCGATCTCCTCTACGTAGATAGGGATCGATGTCGATCGCCTGTGCAGTTTCAGAACTATCAGTTGCATGAATAGTTAGTTAACAAACTAGTTGTTTGCATGTAGAAGGCCAATTATAGACTTGAAGCTATAGATCTAATTATTTTAATTAGATGTCTAATTATTGTTTGCATGAGATCTATATAATAGACTCATGGGCTATATTGTAAAGTGCACTAGAGAGTAAGAGAGCAAATATTATCTCCTTCTATGTGTGAAGAGAGCAAGGTGTGTTTTTCTTAGTGCCATAGTGCTAAGTGTGGGTGCTGGTTTAGAGAATCAGAAGGATTCTTCATGTATGTAGGATCTTGGTCAGCAGGTTTGCAAGGCCACGTTTGGAGATCTACATGGTAAGTAAGATCATTAATCTGCAGGTGTATGTGTGTGCAAGGTCTAGGTTTGCAGGTGTGCATAACTAGGTTGATATGTACATGGCAGCAGGTTCAAGGTGGTAGCAACACAATAAAGAGCAAGATCAGGTGGGATCTACTTGGAGTACGGTGTGTACTCGATTGGAGAGCAAAGAGGAAGGCAAGGTAGTTCCTTCCAAATTAAGATCATTTGAGCTACAGGTTGTTGCAAATTTATGAGAGATCTACTTGGAGTACATTGAGTACTTGGAGTGTGTGGAGCACTTATGGAGTGCGTGGAGCACTTGTGTACTGGCAGTAGTGATACTGACTGGTTGGAGGTGAACACCAACTCTGTGTTTGAGTTGTGTGTTGGGACCGTAATTGAGAGAGTGAACTCTTGAAGGTGAATTACTGAACACTTGGTGTGGGAAGCCTCTAAGGTGGGAAGAGTGTGGTGTCTCTTCATTTTAAATTCTTTTTTGGAAGAGTATTAATACAATTGGGTATTGTCTCTCATATTCTATGTTATTTCTGAATTCTAGTTACTTGTGCATTCTGGTTAATTTTCACATATTAAGTTGCTTGTACATGGTAATCAATGGTGCTTTTGGGTCCTAACAATTGGTATCAGAGCATGTTTGTTGTTCTATATTCCTGATAGTTGGTATCAGAGCTAAGGTTGCAAGGACCAAAATTTGTGTTTGATTACAGGTCACTCTCAGGGGTTTTTGATTGAGTGGGAGTATAGAAATGGCAGAAGAAAGTAAGCTAAGAAAGGAGGAATTGAAAAGCACGAATGGTCAATTATGGTGTTATGGAAAGAAAGAGCAGGAAAAGAAAGATTATTGGTTGGTAGCAGATCAGTATGAAGGAACTGATGAATCATATCTTGTAGGTGTTGTTGCACAGGATGCTCTGGGATGTTTCTTGGATAAATTAGAATCTTGTTTTATATATTCTATTGCCTCTTTCCATGCAGTCCAAAATAGAGTATTTTTCCATGTTAAGGTCTTTGGAGACTTTGGAAAGATTTATTTAGGGGCTGGTGTGCCTTGCCAAAGAATTGGCAAAGGGGAAGTGAAGCTGAAATTGAAGGCGGCCAATAAATGGGTGTTGAAGGAGGTCATGCAGGTCCCGGTCTTGAAGATGTGGCTAATTTCTTCAAAAAAGTTGGCTGATGAGAGATGCACAAGAACTCTCATAGCGGATACACTTGAATTAGCATGTGGTAAGAAAGTAGGTACTCTTTATCTACTTGTTTGTATTACTGATTCTTCTTCTATTGTGAAGATGTGGCTTTGTAGGCTTGGTCACATGAGCAAGAAGGAGATGCATGTTCTTAATCACAAGACAGATGTGTTTGACAGACTTAATAAATGGAAAGCCTTGGTGTTTTTAGAGGAAATGACAGACAGAGATCAGTGGAAAAGGCTGCATATCTCTGAGCAGGGTGGTTTGGACAAGGTTTTGATCCATGGAGAGCTCGTGGGTAAAAAGTCATCACTCACAGGTGAACACAGTTACCGGCATCGGTCAAGGGGAACTGACATCGAATAGATAGGTGTCGATGTCAGTCATGTGCAGACCAGAGCTAGTGGTGTTGGGTAGGGTGGCTGCCAGCGTCGGTTAGGGAACTGACATTGGTGACCAGGTAAGAATGACATCGGTCAAAAAATTGGTGTTGGCAAAAAGGACAGTCGCATAGAACTGATGTCAGTTGGATGTAGATTGTGTGGTGACTGAGGTCGATCACTGAGATAGATTTTGGGCAGATAACAAGCTGTCAAGGAGTCTCAAACGCCCATATGGAGGACTAAAAGTGGTAAGTAAGCCTCAAATTTGTTTTTCCTCTTCTTTATACTCGTTGCTCACTACAGAGTAGGAAGGATCCAGGAAATAGTGGGAGCATGGCATGAACAGGATGCAAAACCAAATGAGAGATTTGGTAGGGTTGCCAGTCAGAAGAAATCACTAAGAGACGAATGGATTCCTTGGTTAAAGAATAGAGAGAATGGACACATGAGATGGAAGGCCAGGTCATATGGTCTTGAGGAAGCTATAAGACAGTGGTATAGGTTTTGACAGGTGGATGACAAAGCAGGGCTTTAGTCAATGTCAGTGTAACCATTATGTTTGTCTTACCAGGTGGATAATGGTCGCGACATTATCCTATTACTGTATGTGGATGGTATGCTAGCTAGTAGTTTCATACATATAAGTTTTTACTGATCTAAAGGTAAGGTTAGTTTAGTGGTTTGCCATGAAGGATTTGGGAGTTGTGAAATTCTTTGGCATGAGTTATCCTAGAGATAGGCAGATCACAAGTTGATGTTGTCATAGGATGATTGTGTGAAGGTAGTGCAGGATGCAGAATCGGGTAGCACACCTATGGATGGATAGGTCACAGAATAGGGTCCCCAATCACATGATGAGGTTGAGTATATGTGTACTCCCTGAGTTTGCCCAAGTAGTGGTTGCTATCAGAAAGTTTGGAGCCGATCTAGGAAAGAAGCACTGGAGGGCAGTTCAATGGATTCTCAAGTATTTGAGAGGGACCAGCAGTGGGTGCACATGCTATGCAAGGTCAAGTTCTTTTTATACATGGGTTTGTAGATGCGGATGTGGTAGGTTACTTGGATGCCAGGGGTTGCACCACAGGATGTGTGGTGGTTGGTCTTCAAGGTTGAGCTTGAAGAGGGATACAAGCTAGGGAATAAATTAGATGATGTACAAGTACAAGTATAGTGCAGCTATTTATCTCCAAGTGGGAGATTGTTAGGTTGTGGAGATAAAAGATTCACTGATGCAAACATGGAGGAGGTTGCTAAGAGGTTACTGAGTTGCAGAGTAACTGATGTCGATCTGATGAACCGATGTCGGTCATATATAGTGAGAAGAGCAACCGACATCGGTCAGAGATCGATCGGCATCGGTCTCTTCCAGGCAAATAGGGACCGACATCAATCACCTGTACGGTTCTGGAACTATCAGTTTCATGAACAATTAGTTAATGAACCGGTTGTTTGCATGTAGAAGGCCAATTATAGACTTGAAGTTGTGGATCTAATTATTGTAATTAGATGTCTAATTATTGTTTGCATGAGATCTATATAATAGACTCATGGGCTATATTGTAAAGTGTGCTAGAGAGTAAGAGAGCAAATATTAGCTCCTTCTGTGTGTGAAGAGAGCAAGGTGTGTTCCTCCTAGTGCCATAGTGCCAAGTGTGGGTGCTGGTTTGGAGAATCAGAAGGATTCTTCGTGTATGTAGGATCTTGGTCAGCAAGTGTGCAAGGCCATGTTTAGAGATCTACATGGTAAGTAAGATCATTGATCTGCAGGTGTATGTGTGTACAAGGTCTAGGTTTGCAAGTGTGTAGAACCAAGTTGATTTGAAGGTGGCATCAGGTTTAAGGTGATAGCAACACAATAGAGAGCAAGATCAGGTGGGATCTACTTGGAGTACGGTGTGTACTCGATTGGAGAGCAAAGAGGAAGGCAAGGTAGTTCCTTCCAAAGTAAGATCATTTGAGTTGCAGGTTGTTGCAAGTTCATGGGAGATCTACTTGGAGTATGTTGAGTACTTGGAGTGCATGGAGCACTTGTGGAGTGCATGGAGCACTTGTGTACTGGCAGTAGTGATACTAACTGGTTGGAGGTGAACACCAACTCTGTGTTTGAGTTGTGTGTTGGGACCGTAATTGAGAGAGTGAGCTCTTAAAGGTGAATTACTGAACACTTGGTGTGGGAAGCCTATAAGGTGGGAAGAGTGTGGCATCTCTTCATTTGTAATTCTTTTCTGGAAGAGTATTAATACAATTGGGTATTATCTCTCATATTCTGTGTTATTTATGAATTCTAGTTACTTGTGCATTTTGGTTAATTTCCACATATTAAGTTGCTTGTACATGGTAATAAATGGTGCTTTCGGGTCCTAATAGTTTGTATCAGAGCATGTTTGTTGTTCTAGATTATTGACAAGGTGATCTATAGGGACCAATAATTTAGGGTGTATAAGGACCTGACTGAGTAATAAGATGCAGGCTCTAACCTTGATAGCACTCAAAGAATGAGGTAAGGGTTGCTTTGAATTCATAGATTAGTTGATTAGGTCTGCTAATTGGTTAAATTTTATGGTTTGTGGTTAGTTTGATAGGGTTTTGGGGGTGTTTCCCTAGTTTAAATTTTGGGTAAAATCAAGAAAGGTAACTAGTGAAATTTGAAATTGATGGATTGGTTGGGTTAAGGGTAGTTTATAAGATAGATTTAGGTAGTTTAGTTATGAAATTTTGGTGTTTTTGATAGGATTTGGAAGAGGTAGGTTAAGGTTTTTCCATCAATGGTCACACACAATGACTGTCGGTGGTTTGACCTAAAAATTGATGGTCATACTTAACCATCGATAGTTGACCATCGAGAAAAAAAGGTTACAAGATCATCAATGATGTAGGTAAACCATCAATGGCTAAGTTATTTTTGGGAAGGTGGTTAGATAGAAAGTTTAGGAAAAAGGTGTTTTTTTAAATTTTGTAAATGGTTAAAACATTATTTTCAAAGGTTTTAGGTGGTTAAAAAGGTTAAGTCAAGGATAGGATGATATGTAGGATTGATAGATAAAAATGGTTATTTGGGTAGAGTGAGGTATCACATTGAAATTTGTTGGGTAGGGTAGACATTATTTAATTGATAGAGATAATGTTATAGATGTAATAGGTTGAAAAAGGTAGGTGTAGGTTGATATTGAGCTTGATTTATAAAACTAAGTGTATGTGCTAACATAATTGTGTTGCAGGCATAGGACTAGATCAAGATGAGGGATCAGTTCCCAAGATATTTATAGAGATCCATGGAGGTATGACCAAAAAATGTGGACACATATGGGGGATTTTGGATTAGGATCTATGAAACATTACCAGTTGTTACCATGAGATGCGATGATGATTATGGCCCTCATTGAGAGATGGGATCTGACTACATATACCTTCCTATTGCCTATTAGAGAGATGACATCCTTTTAGAGGATGTTCACAGGATCACATAGCTATTGATCTGGGGGGAGATGATTTACCATATCAAGTCTGAGGAGAGGGACAAGTACATTAAGCTACTGTACGGTGAGGATTGAGCCCATGTGAGGTGGCATTCAGGTGGTTTTGGTTATGGGCCATTGTACTAGAGGGCTCAAGATGAGATGCACCTAATGATGATGATGATGATGATGATGATGATGATGATGATGATGATGATGATGATGATGATGATGTTCATGTCTTACTTTTTATTTCTAAATTTGAGTAGTGTATGATGTTCATATCTACTAATAGGAGTGTTGGTAGAGATCCTACTGGGCAAAATAATGTTTGAGTGGGCTCATATGTTATTGGTCTAGATTTAAAGGGAGTTATGGGGATTCTAATCCCACCATAGATATGAGATTAGTGTGGTTTTTATGTTCCATTATTGGGCATATGGTCACATCAGGGTTTTGAGACAATTGGGAATACCATGGGAGGGGTACACCCATGTACCTTACATAGTGGGATTTGTATGATAGAGAGGATACTATGCATTACTAGGTGTAGGTGGGGTTGAGGGATATAGACTTGTTTCAAGATGTAGTGGAGGGTTTGGTAATGGGGGACATGATCTAGAGACCATATGTGGGGTGTCCTAGGTGGGCCCATTACACATGACACATACTATCATTGTAGATTTGGTGATGGATCTATGAGAGGTGAAATAGTGAGACTAAGATGATCCCATTTAACATAATTTAGAGGTAATTCAATTTTTTGCAAGGGATTCTAGCCACTTTTTTGAGGTATAGAAAGTAAGACGTAGAGTTTCTACTTCTAGAGTCATAGCCATAGGATGTAGTGTTAGACCATGAGGAGCTATCAGCTAGAGAGTGATAAATGATGTTAGTTTTATGGATGGATATCTAGCATGGTATCAAGTCCTATATGTAGTAACCAATTTTGGATGAGATGATGGGGGTCATTAGGTGATGGACGTGGATTTATCTAGAAGAGGTCCATAGGCATAGGGATAGGATGGATAGGTAGGGGTAGCATTGGAAGCTACATAGGCCTATATTATAGGTTTATCATGATAGGTAGCTACATTATAGGGCCAGATTATCACTTTATAGGTTTAAGTTTCCACATTGATAGGAGAGAGATATCAAGCTAGGATCTCCCTTGGGTTAGTGACTTAGGGGAGAGATACACTGAGATAGAGCACATGAGCTATAGTAACACCAATAAGGGGACCACTTGATATGATCTTAATGACACAATATTTATCCATGATTAAGAAGTTGAGATACTATAAAGATATAGTGTTAGTATGGTGTCCATAGGAGCCAATATATGGAGAGTACATGGTTAGTTTGGTAGGTGGTCTAGTTGTGGCTACTCTAAGACAATGAGCCACTATAGTAAGTGAACATAAAAGCATCCCAAGAGGACCAGCACTAGATGGTAGTGTAGGTGGAGGAGTAGGAGGGGCTAGTCATAGTAGTGCCCCAGGGACATGATATTTGACATGATAGATGTACATGTTATTGATTTTTGATATCGACCTATGTGTTGATGATGTGATATGTATATGAGAGAGAGAGAGATAATATACATTTATTACATGTATTATTTATGTGTGTACATTATGATGTTTATTTGACTCATGAGCTATATATATATATATATCTGTGTGTGTGTGTGTGTGTGTGTGTGATCTTTGTTTATTGCCCATTCTCATGGTGTGTGATTTGCATTTGGTGCTTATTCCTTATGATTTAATGTTTACATTGCTTATGGATTATGTTTATGTTATGATTGTGTAGACACTGGTATATGTTTATCTAGGCATGAGCTAGTTTTTGTTTATGGTTATGCTTCTTGATTGCTTATGACATGCTAATTTTTAATGAGTATCCATTATTTTTAGACATGTGGTGGAAAATGGTTGTTTTTTTTAAATTCTTATGGATGTGATTATCATGCATGGTATGGTTATGTTTTTTGTTAATGTTTATGATAAAAAACATGAGGTAGTTTAATTAACAATATTAGATGGGAGAAGAAATAATATAACCAAGGACAAATGCTATATTGAAAATATCAACTAGTCATGATAGGATAAGCAGAGACCATAGTGTTTCTTTGTTAACAAGGACTAAAATAGAGCTGAACTTGGATTGGTTTAATGAACATAATCCCTTCAAATGCTTCGCATGAGTGTGCCTTAGTTGGTTAAAATGTGTCTTAGCTACATAATGTTAAGTAAGCTCAAAAACCCCTTACTTATAATATATAAAGGGGAGATGGATGAAGATGGAACCTTATTATGAGACTAGTATATCTCTTCTATAGGTCACAAAAGAGTTTGTATAAATAGGTCTATGTCATAAAATATGTAAACTAATTGATACAAAAAGCCTACCTATGAAATCTGAGTGTGGCTTCTACCTTAATTTTTTGTTTGAGAGTCAGTTGTAGATTTTGAGATTATTTTGCTTTTGTTTTTTTGTGAGGGTGGGTCTTTTGCTTTCTTGTTGTATATGAGAATATTGTTAGGAACCCCTCCAATGAAGCATAATTGATTACCTTTCTTATAAGCAATTAAACACAGAATTATACCAGAATGATTAAGTAACTAGAAACTTGAAACAACAAATAATTTGAGAGACAATACACAATCTTGTATTAAATACTCTTTGAAGAAAATACAATAAATAAGATGCCACTTCTTCTTCCACCTCAAAGGCTTGCCACACCTCAAGGACTTCTTCCCTCTCTCTCTTGCTCAACCACAACCAACTCAACAACCTGAGTTGTTATCCCCTTCTTGAATGCTTCAGCTGATCTCCTTGACCTTACACCTTGTAGATCTCCTTGACCTTGCTTCCTTGCTTCAATGTTTTTACTTGCCTTCTTGATTACAATACATGCCTCATGGGTCTTTAAATAGGATCCCATGCATACAAAAATAGACCTCTAATTATAATAATTAGACACGCAGCTCGAGACTATAATTAGCCCTTTAACATGCAAACACTCGGTTCAACGAACTAACTATTCATGCAACGAATAGTTTTGGAACTACCATAGGTGACCGACATCGGTCCTTGTCTGACTGGTGCTGACCGACGTCGATCGACTTCTTGCCGATGCCAGTTGCCTTCTACCCTGTATGTGACCGACATCAGTTAAACTACCGATGTTGGTAATTTTGGAACTCAGCAACCTCCTCCATGTCTACAATAGTTGAAGCTTTTAGCTCCACAACCTAACAATCTCCCACTTGGAGATAAATAGCTACAACTGTACCTATACCTATACACTGTCTAGTTTGTTCCCTTGGCTTTGTATCCCTTTTCAAGATCACTCTTGAAGACCAACCACCACAAAACCTGTGATGCTATACCTGTCATCCAAGTCCCCTGCCACATCTGAACTTTTTGACAACTCCCACTGGAGACAAAATCAATCTATGATCTTCCATGTCTCTTATGCCAAAAGAATTTTGTTGCTCCCAAATTCTTCATGACATACCTCTGAACTAACTTTACCCTTAGCTCAGCAACTCCCTGTATATGTAACCCTGCAACAAGCAACACAATATAGTAACATGATAATGTAGCTAATATTATCTAACCTGGTAAAGATAAATACAATGGTCAAACCTCTATTCTCCTACAGCATACTCAAGACCATATACACTAGCCTTCTATCTCATGTATCCATCCACTCTCTTCTCTAACTTGGGAATCCATCCCTCATCTAGTGCTTTCTTCTAGCTGACAACTCCACCAACAAATACCTGTTTGGTTCTTCTCCAAGGCCTCATACTCCTCATCCATGCCAAGCTCCCACTGTTTCTGGATTCTACCTACATTGCCTCTTCATATCTTCTTGGTTCTTGACCATCAATAAGCAACAAATAAAATAAAGAAGGTGAACAATGAATATGAGGTTCACATACCCTTTTTGACCTCCATATGGGCGTTTGAGACTCCTTGATAGCTTGCTATCTGCCCAACATCTGTTCCAGTGACCAATCTCGGCCATCTCCCAGTCTGCATCCGATCGATGTCGGTTCCCTGCACTGACCCTGACTGCCAATGTCATTTCCCTAGCTGATGTCAGTGTCCCATCTGCTGATGTTGGTTCCGGTCTGACCGATGTCAGACTTCTCCTACCCAACTCTATCGACCCTATTGGTTTACACATGATCGATGTCGATATCTGCCTGACCGACGTTAGTTCTAAGTGACTGACGTCGGTGACTGTGTATTCCCATAAGTGATGAATTCTTCACCCATGAGCTCATCTTAGATCAAACCCCTATCCATACTACCCTGCTCAGAATTATTCAGACCCTGTGACTAATCTATGTCCCTCATCTCCTCCATAAACACCAAGGCTTCCCTGTTCTTGTCAAAAGCATCAAATTTCCTTTTCCTGTAATGAACTTGATCTATGCCTTCTAAATCTGAACTCATACCTTTTGAATCAAGAACGTCCATTCCCTTCTTATTCATGTGACCAAGCGTATTAAGCCACATCTTTGAATCTATAGCTGAAGTAGATAAACCAAAAGTAGAATCAGTAATACAAGTAGATAGATAAAGAGTACCTACTTTCTTACCTCTTGTTAAAACAAGTGCACCCTTGGTAACCTTCCAAGAATCTATTGTGAGAGTTACTGTGCATCCCTCATCACCCAACCTTCCTATAGAAACCAAACTCTACTTTAGAACTGGGGCATGCATAACCTCCTTCAACACCCATGTGTTGTCCATCTACAATTTCAGCTACACTTTCCCTTTGCCAACTATTTGACAAGGCGTACCATCCCCTAAATAAAGCACTCCAAAGTCTCCCTGGACATACTCATGGAACAAATCTCTGTTTGGAGATGCATGAAAAGAAGAACCAGAATCTAAAACCCATGATTCTATCTGACTATCCAAAGAAAGTATGAGAGCATCATGTGCCACAATACCTACATCCTTTGCTTTTTCATTACCTTCATGTTGATTTTCTTTATCCCTCAACCAACACTCTTTCTTTGTGTGTCCTCTCTTTCCACAAAACCAGCAGGTGACACCTCTAGATTCGGATCTCCTTCTCATCTTTGACCTTGATTTCCCTTGCTCGACCTTCTCTCTTTGCCTTCCCCTACGTTTTGCACTTAGAGCATTCCCTGATGATTCACCTATGCTTTTCTTGTGTATTTCTTCATTAAAGATTACACTCACAACATCATCAACTTTTAAGATTTTAGAAGCAGACGCAGAATTACTTACTGCCATAACCAAACTATCCCAACTTTCAGGTAAAGAGCATAAAATTAAGAGAGCCTTTACTTCATCATCAAAAACAATATTGACTGAAGCTAACTAGTTTACCAAACCATGGAAATCACTAAGATGAGTATGTACCGATCCACCTTCCTGAATTTGCAAAGTAAATAACTGCTTCATAAGAAATACCTTATTTGAAGTCGAGGGCTTTTCATATAAATTTGGCAAAGATTTTATCAACTCTTCCATTGTCTTACACTATGATAAGTTGGAAATCACAGACGATGCAAGGCTCAACCTTATGGATCCCAGAGCCTTTTGATCAAGAACATTCATTCTTCATCCTTCATATATGTGGGCTTGCATGCAACCCCACCCAATGGTAAGTGCAAATCCTTCTGATACAGATAATCTTCTATCTACATCCTCCAATGTTGATAATTCTTGCTGTTAAACTTCTCCATTTGTAGCTTACTTTCTTCTGCCATTGTTATACTCCCACTCAAATAGAAAATCCTATGAATGACCTGTAATCAAATAATAACCTACTCCCTGTAAACCGTAGGTCTGATACCAACTGTTAGTAACCCCTCCAAGGAAGCACAATTGATTACCTTTCTTATAAGCAATTAAACACAAAATTATACCAGAATGATTAAGTAACTAAAAACTTGAAACAGCAAAGAATTTGAGAGACAATACACAATCTTGTATTAAATACTCTTAGAAGAAAATACGATAAAGAAGATGCCACTTCTTCTTCCACCTCAAAGGCTTGCCACACCTCGAGGACTTCTTCCCTCTCTCTCTTGCTCAACCACAACCAACTCAACAACTTGAGTTGTTATCCCCTCAAATGCTTTAGCTGATCTCCTTGACCTTACACCTTGTAGATCTCCTTGACCTTGCTTCCTTAATTCAATGCTTTTACTTGCCTTCTTGATTACAATACATGCCTCATGGGTCTTTAAATAGGATTCCATTCATACAAAAATAGACCTCTAATTACAAAAATTAGACATGCAACTCGAGACTATAATTAGCCCTTTAACATGTAAACACTCAGTTCAACGAGCTAACTATTTGTGCAATGAACAGTTCTGCAACCGCCACAAGTGACCAACGTTGGTCCCTATTTGACTAGTGCTGACCAATGTCAGCTAACTTCCTGTCGATGCCAGTTGCCTTCTGCACTATATGTGACCGATGTCGGTTACACTGCCGATGCCGGTACTTTTGGAACTCAGCAACCTCCTCCATGTCTGCAATAGTTGAATATTTTAGCTCCACAACCTAACAAATATGATCGATGTGATAAGATTATATAAAATTGCTATGCATTTGACAAATGCTTTACTCAGTCATCCTTTAAGGGAGTGGTCTAAGTTTATGTGTTTTGTTTGATGCTCTTGGTCAGTATCCTTTGAGGGAGAAATCCACCTTACATTTTGGCAATTTAAAATAGATTTTCAATGGCTATCCTTTAAGGGAGTAGTCTGTGAATTCTTAGAAATGACCCATGATTGCTTATGGTAATGAGTTTGCTTATTTTATTTGATTTTTTTCTTTTACATAGATCTACTTATATAGGCTTAAAGGTTGGTCTTTATGAATTCAAACAAGAAGCATAAGAACGTGAGGTAGGTGAAAATAGGTTTAGGTGACAACGATCATGGGAATCCATTTTGAGAAAGGGGAAAAAAGTACCATGAGAATGATGCCATGGGTAGAGCCATGATACCCATTATTTAAGATAAGGATATGTCGGTGATAGCTAATCACATGATTCAATTTTAATTCATTACCCTTAAAACAAAGAGATGGAATGTGGGTAGATAGCAAGGGATGAGCTTAAGTTAGACAAAAGTTGAATAGAATCCTTCTAAACAAAAGAATGAATGCAGATGTAAAGTATTGAGGGGTTCAATTTCTAGGTGGCCTTTGAGAGAAGACAACTAGTAAGCTCATAATCCATACTTATGGGTTATGATATAAGGTCTAAGCCAATTGAAAGTAAATTTGCCCCACCTGATTTTCTCTATATTAGTGACATGTTGGTTTTTTTTAGGATGAGGTATCCAATAATGAATTCTCATACTTTAAGGTGTTTGTTATAGGCACATTTGACATGTTCTTGATAGACATAGAGATGGGTGAGGTCTGCTAGATGATGCTCATCGAGTCGATCCAACTAGGCTAAACAATTATAGTGATAATCATCCTTTGAAATAAGCTCTTGCAAAGATATGTGAAGAGCAGGGATTTGGACTTCAAGAGGAAAGACAACGTCTGTTCCAAACATAAGAGAAAATAGGGTAACACCCATAGGGGTTCTGATGATAGTATGATATGCCCATAAGCTAAAGGGGATGTTTAAATGCCAATCCCAACCAGATATATTAACCATTTTAGTTAGCATGTTATTAAGAGTTTTGTTAAAGGCTTCTTCCTATCCATTATCTTGAGGGTGATAGGGTGAGAAAAAACTTAACCTAATGTTGAATACATCACATAGACCCTAGACTTGCTTGTTCTTAAAGGGTTTACCATTATTAGTGATATTCTTATGAGAAACATTGAAGTGGCAAATGATATGATGGTTGATGAATTCGATAATATTTTCCACTTTGGTTGAGCCTAGAGGAATAGCCTCTACCCATTTGGTAAAATACTCAATTGTGGTGATGATAAAATGGTGTCATAATGAGGAATGGGGATTAATTTCCCTAATGAGATCTATACCCCATTGTGAAAAGGGCCAAAAATTAGTAAAGATGTAAAGGTTATGGCTTGGTACATGATGAAAATTGGCATGTTGTTGACACTTAACACACTTTTTCACATAATCATAGCAATCTTGGTTAAGGTTAGGCTATTAATATCCAATATGAAGGATTTGATTAGCTATAATGAGGCCGTTAAAGTTAACCCTATAGATACCATCATGCATTTCCTTGATAATGTGAGAAACTTATGACTATGCAAGCAATGCAAGAGGAGGCCATCAAAGTCACACTTATAAGTAATTCCCCCCATAATGGTATAGCAAGAGTTACTCTAGATAAATTCTCTTTGATCATTCCTTGAAAGATCAAAAGGAACTATGCCAAGGTTAAGATAATCAAAGGTCTATTAATACCAAAGGTCAAATCAGGTCTCCTCTATAATGAAAATGGTGGGAGAATCTGGGTTGACATAAGAATGTTGGGTAAATCTATAGATGATGACAAATAGCTTAGATTTTGAAGGTATAGATGCTATTTTAGAAGCAAGGGAAGCTATGATGTTGGCAAACTTGTTTGTAGATCATGGGGTTGACCAGATGTGGTAGTGCTCAAATGATGTTAAGAGTTTGTCAACTAGTTGCTTGTACTATTAAAAAACATCATTTTTACACTAGTAGGAGCTAATGATTTGATTGACTACAAGTTGGGAGTCACCAAAGATGTTTATTATTTTGAATCCTAGGGCTAAAGAAATCTAAAGGCCTATTACTATGGATTCATACTCAACCATATTGTTGTTACATTTAAAATCAATCTTGAAGGATAAAGGGAAAGGTTCACAATCAAAGGGGATAAGGATGATACCTGCTCCCCCACTATGTTAACACTTTGATTTATCAAAGAACATGGTGACTTGATAGGTGAAATCCACTTGAGAGAGGGTCATGATGGAATCATTGAGAAACTCAAGAGGAGGGGGTTGTTTGTTTGTTAAAGGTGCCTCAACCAATTGGTCAATAATGACTTTCCCCTTAATTGACTTCTGCTAGAGGAACTCAAAGTCAAACTCTAATAAGAACATAAGCCACTTGGCCATACGGTGGGTTTGGTATGGTTTAGATTGCATGTACTTGAGTGGGTTGGTATTGGTTATGACATAGGTTTTATGGTTAAGAAGATAGTGATGAAGTTCATTGGCCATAAAGACTAGAGCCAAGCAAAGCTTCTCAGTATGGGTATATCAAGTCTCATATTCTACAAGTGTGTGGCTAATGTAGTATATAGATTGCTCTTCATGTTATTCATCTTGGTGAGCCAAAATTTCCCCTAAGGAATGAACAGTGGTAGAGATATATAGGTAGAAAGGTTTGTTGTCTTTGGGAGGGGTAAGGATAGGTGGTGATAAAAGGTACTTTTTGAGTGAATTAAATGCTTTTTGATAGTCACTATTCCAATTGAAAGATGCATCCTTCTTCAAGAGGTGGTGGAATGGTTGGTACCGATCTAAAATTTGGGAGATAAAAAGGTAAATGGATTTCAATTTCCCATGCAAGCTACAAATCTTCTTAAGGTTGGTTAAGGGAAGCATGTCTAGGATTGTTTTAATCTTGGTAGGATCGACTTCAATTCTATGAAGGGAGATAATAAAATTGAGAAGATTTCTTGACAAGACCCTAAAAATGCACTTTTTGGGATTAAAGTAGACATGGTAATAGATAAGGTGTTCAAAGATGATCTTAAGAATGGCCAAGTGATCTTTTTAGAGTTTGGATTTTTCAAAAAGGTCATCCACAAAGTCCTCAACAATTTTAAGGATGAGGTCATGGAAGATATAGGTCATGGCATGTTGGTAGGTTACACTAGCATTTTTTAATCTAAAAGGCATGAATTTATAAGAAAAGGTTCCCCAAGGGGTGGTAAAGATGATTTTATGTTGATCTTCAGGTGTAATTAAGATCTGATTGTAACCCGAGAACCCATCCATGAGAGATAACATCTCATATCCAGTTGTAAGATCAATAAGTTGGTCGATGCTAGGTAAGGGAAAGTTAAATTTGGGGAAAGCAAGGTTAAAGTCATTAAATTCCACACAAATGCATAGTCCCCCTATGGATTTAGTGATTGGCACCACATTTCAGACCCATTGGGGGTAGTCAATGGGTTGAATAAAGCTGACATATAAAAGACATTGAAGCTCTTATTTAACAAGGAGAGTTATGTGGGGATACATGCATCAAATCTTTTAATTTATAGGTTTTTCATCATGGTGAGTGACTATGTTATGGGTAGCAATGGTGGGGTCAATTTTGGGTATATCATTGTAGGACCAAGCAAAGTCTATGTTGTGGTCTTGGAGGAAAGAGGGGAAGTCTTGAAGTTCCTCAAATTTTAGTTATTGACCAATTTTTACAATATGGGGGTTATCTAAAGTACCCAAATTTATATATATGGTGGATTCATTCAACATGATTGAGGTCTCAGGAGGAAGGGATTTATGGATTAAAGAATCTAGGGTACCACAATAGGCGAGAATAAAATCATCATCCTAGTACTGAACAGTGTTAATTGTAAGAGAGTCTTCTCCTATCATCTCAAGATGGGTTAAAGGGATGGTTATGATCACCCCCTCTTTATGATAAGTTAGGGGTCCAAGGTTGATCATGTTGATGAAAAAAAGTTAGGTTAGATGATGTCATCATCTTCACACATGAGCAGAGGTGAGGTTGGTGAGGAGGGGATATCTTCCTCAACAATGGTAATGGTGGGTTATTTGGTTTTTTTCTTATTAGGTAAGATAAAACTTAGTATGTGATTCTCATGTGGCTTCCTAGTTTCAATGGTGACCAATTCATGTGGCCCATACTCATATTACCCAAGACCTTTCCAAGAAAACTAATGAAGGTATATCTTGGCAAAGTTTGGTTTATCTAGGTAAGAGAAAACAATAATGAATGGTTGTGGTGGTAAAGGGGTGGTAGGAGCAATAAGGGATTTTTTGAGTCCCCAATAGATAAAATAGGCCTGACAGTAGGTAGGTTCAAAGGAAACAAAATCCTCAACATTAGGGTTATATCCTAGTTGGTTGGTAAGTTTTCCATGCTCATGAGGAGTAGGGAAGCATCAAGTGATAAAAGGTGGTACTCACCCAATAAAATGTGGTGGAACATTGATTCTAAAGGGTCTGTGGTGGGGATTTGGTTTGAAGGTATATAGAAACTAGTTGATGCCTCATCAATAGAAGGAGGTGTGATATCTACTTTGGTGGTTAAAGGTTGGGTTTTAGCTACTATGAGTGTTCTGAATGGGGGTATGAGGACTTCATTAGGGTGATAGGTCATGTTTCATGTTGAGAAATGACTTGGGTTAGCTTGGATGGTAATGCCCTGACCTTCATTCTTGAACTTAATACAATAGTGGAGGGTAGAGGGAATGCAACACATAAAGTGAATCCAAGGTTGTCCCAATAAGATGTTGTATTATAATTCACCTTATACAACATATAAAATTTTAGGAAGTGTGTGGGGTCCTAAATGAATATGAAAGACAATAGTTCCCAAGGTAGTGGCCATGGTATCATTAAAAAAGTGACGGACGATCAAAGATTTGGACATGACATTATTTGGCAAGTTAAGTTGGTTATAGGTGTGAGAGGAGATTATGTTAATGTTATCTCCCCCATTAATCATGACCCAATTGATTTAGGATTGGTTTATGTAGGTAGTGATAAAGAGAGGAGGATCTAGGTCCTCAAGATGGATGGAGGGTATTTTTAAATCCTTAAAGGTAACAAGGTTGGAAATTTGAAGGGCACTGACAAAGGTGGCTAAAGGTTGGGGGTCCTCGGGTTAGACCTCAATGGATTGTAAAGCCTCTATTAGTGCTTAAAAATGATGGGGAGAGGTAGAGATTAACTCATACAAGCTCATTTTCATTGGGGTATGATGAAGCTGCTTGAGGATAACTCTCCTGATAGATTATAAAGGGTTAGATTGGGAGGCACCTAAGATGGACACCTTGGGTTTGGTCGAACATGGGAATGGTTGGGTGTAGGTTGGTTGGGAGTTTAAAGAGGGGTATGTCCAAGGAATGGATACCTTAGCCTTCACCTTATCCTTTTATTTTGCTCTTATGACCACATTGATTGTATGGATAAAAGGAGAGGTTGAGATGGAGGATTGGTTAGATTCATCTTCACTCTAAGGTGAGATTGGAGGAGTGGGTGAGTGTTGGGTAAGTATGGTTGGTGGTTAGATTGGTATGGGTCTCATAAGAGGTTCATATGTTAATAGATTGTCCTCATCATAAAGCTGATGGATGATGGTTTGGAGAGATTTTCAGTTCTATATATCATGGTCGGGTATCTTATGATAAAAACACACATGGTGATCATTGTATTATATGTGTTTATAAGTCAGAGGGTCAAAGGGTCTGATGGGAGGTAGGGTTTCATAATAGGTTTGTAATAAACTATGGAAAATGGTCGAATAGGATTCAACCAAAGATGGTAAAGTTTTAGTAGTCTTTGATGTGGTGGATGAAGTAGGAGGTTGCTTGGAAATAGGTATGGTGGTAGGTGTTTTAGGTAAGGCGGTACACTTGGTTGATGGTTTCAATTTAAGAAAAGAGGTTGATGAGCTAGAGGTGAAATATCACAAGGTAGGTAGCTTAGGTATTATTGATGTGGTGAAGATAGGTACATCAAATAGCAACTACAAAGGTGTAACTTAAAAAGGTGGTGGGGTTTTGGTAGAGGTAATTGGCTGACTACTCAAGGTAGAGGGATAAGGCCCCAAAATAGAGGGCAAGGTTAATGGATGCAAAGTTTGGGCCTTTCGGCCTTTGTGTGGTTTTTCCTCTTTTGTTTCCTTGGTTTAAGGCTTGGTTATTGGGTTCAAAGAGGTTAGGTCTAATTTCATAGATGGGTGACTAAATATTGGTGTAGGGAGCATACCGAGTTTTTTTTATTGGTTTAGTAGGTTTGGTTGGAGAGGGTGACTTAGTTGATTGGGGTCTAGGTGTCTCAGATGGTTAAGGGATTGTTGGATTGGTAAGAGTAGTTGATAAGGTAGAATCTTGGATGGTGGAAGTGATGGATTATTCTAATAAAGGTATGGTTGGGGGTTCTTTCTTGGTGATATAAAGTAGCCCTAATTGCTACTAGAAGGTGGCTAGATCCATGTCAGGGTTGGACATAAATTATAATTTTTCACTAGCCTAGAGAATGGTTGTAAGTTGGTTTGATTCCCTAAATAATGAACTTGAAAATAATCCTATAGGAAGAGACATAGGGATGATAACCTCATCCTATTCCTTAATATAGGGTGGTGATGGTTGGTTGTTCTAGTATATCAGTTAAAAGGGTGGCTAGTGACTCCACTACCTCAATAAGTGGAGAGGAGAAGATGGTGTTTCCTTAGTTTGGGTATCTGAAGGAAGGGAAGGTAACTCTACTACCTCAATAAGAAGATATGGTGAGAGATAAATCGGTTGGTCAAGAGGCTCTTTATTAATGAGTGTTTCAAGAACTGTGTTAACTATATGGGTATCATGAGAACACTCAACATTATTTCTCTCATTCTTAGCAGGATCATGGTTGAAGAAAGGCTTCTTTAATATATCAAGGGCTTGGTTTGATGGTATATTAGGGTTATCCAATGTAATCTCCCCCTTGTCAATGAGGGACTAGACAAGGCTCTTAAAGGTGTTACACCTACTGACATCATGTCTTATAACTTGATGGAAGGCACATAAATCATTCTCATTATACCAACTAGGTGTGGGATGAGAGAATTCAAATTTTTGGGGTGGATTGATAGGAGAAATTTAAATGATGTTGGATTTTAATAACTTCTCCAAGATGGAAGCATAAGGTTCTGCAAGTGGAGTGAATTGATTTTGGTTGTTCTGGGTTTAGTTCCTCAAGTTTAATTTTGAGGAACTAGAGGAATTGGATTGGATAATATAATGTGGAGAATATTTTAGGACAAGTGAATTCATGGTTCCCTTTTTCTTGGTGTTGGTATTGGGTTGGTTTTTTGACTTGGAGGAAGAAGCCTCATTAGTTTTATAAGTTGAGTCCTTGTTTTTGAGCTTTAGCTTTCCTTCATCAATGGCTCAGTTCTCTAAATTTCATACCATGGTAAAATATTCATCAAAGGTTTAGAAGCTTTGGACGTGCAGTGTAGAGGAGATATGCTTGGCACATGCCCAAGCAAAGAGCTCTATGAGTCTGGGTTGAGGCAAGTAAAAGGAAAGTTAGTTAATGAGGCTCTTTCAATGAGCCACAAAATCAACAATGTATTCATCCTCAAATTATCAAATATAGTATATGTTGGTGATATAAAATTTCTTAGAGATATTGATCAAAAAGTGGTCCAAGAAAGATTGATCCAGTTGGGTGAAGGAGAGAAGAGAGTGCTTGGGTATGGCACTTTACCAGTCTAATGTTAGACCAGCTAGAGACATGGATAAGGTGAGGAGGAGAAGGGCATCATAATAGGTGATGAGATAACAAGAATTCAAAAATTCCCTAAGGTGTTTTTGGCAATCCTCCTTACTTTGAAATTTAGAGAACTTGGGAATTTCCCATTAGGGAGGATATGGCCTGATAGGTACAGACAGATGGATGGGCTCATTAAAAATTTAATTTGATGATAATATGTTGTGAACACCCAAAATGGATGAATCTAAGGTGGTCATCTTTTCCATAATCATCTTCATTATGTTGTCTTAGGGTTTTACACTCAAAAAGTTATAAGATGCATACTATTGCAGTGGTTGGGAGACATGTTGGTAGTGGGTAGAAGGTTGGGAGGCTGCCACATATGGGTAAGTGGATGTCAAAGGCTGGGTAGATGATACATGAGGGTAGATAGAGGTATGTGGGTGGGTAGTGGGTATATGCCCTTATAGATTATGAATGTAGCCAAAGGTTGGTCCAAGGGATGATTGTTAGATAGGAGTGATAGTTGGGTTGGTGGCTGATGGAAGGGTGGTGACCCTTGTAATGATTGGTGGAAAGGTAGAGAGTATAGATGACATAAGGATTTGAAGTGGAGTAGTGTTTGATGGGTTAGAGGTAGATAAAATAAGGTTGGTAATGCTAGAGGTAGGCACTCCTATTGTGGTGGAGTGGTTGGTAGGAGTAAAAGGTATAAGAGCAGTGGCAGTTTGAGTTGGTTGATTTTCAATGATAGTCTCAAAGGGGTTGTTGGTTGATAAGGAAGCTTGGGTATTCAACAATTGGGTAGTAACCATGGTAATGGAGATACTCCCCATGAGATGGGGAGGCATGCCATAAGGTGGATCTATGAATGGATTCAAAGTCAAGATATGGTAAGATGTGGTTATAAGATAATGTTGCAAGGCCATGAGATTGTTATCTAAGAAAATGGAAAAATCATATCATAGTGGTACTCATATCATAGTGACTCTCAGTTTCATGATGTCAATGTGCACTATGGCTACCACCTCAATAGATCTAATGACAAATTTAGTAGCAAGTGCACCTATGTACATAGTTCAAGTGACCCCAAACTTTGATATACCCTATAGTCACTTCTATAGTTACCACCTCATCTACTAAAATATAGTCTTATCTCTAACTAAGCTAGGAAAGAGGCCCAAGAATAAGCCAAAGGGAACTCCCTCACATACCCCTATTTAAATTATGATTACTCCATTTTGGGCCTCTATTCATCCTAGCCCTCCCATGGCTCCCCATTCCTCCTTTTCCATTATCTCAGGGGTCTAAGGATTTGGCTTTAACCATCTGATATCCTCATTTTTATTGAACACCTTGATCCTAGGTACCATTAGTTTATAAGTTAATATGACTCAAGACCAATTGTTTCAATGAATTTTGGCTTATTATTATAAAGAGGGAAAAGAAGAAACTAAGTATGGGTATGGTTGAAAAACTTGATTGATAATGCACATGTTGAAATTAGAAGATTGTGAAAAGCTCCTCTTTGGCTTGTGAGGATGACCTATAGATAAGAAAACACTAAAGCAAACTTTTTTGTTAGACAGATAGTTGAGTGGATTGCCTAGCGATAGCTATATCCTAGAAGTGAGAGCTTCCTTAGGGGTTATCAATCCACATATTTTAAATAATTAAGCTTATAAATAAAAAATAAGGTACTTGTATCAATAATCAAAAGGTACTAAAATTGAATACAAGAGTGGTTGCCTAAATAATAGGATATAAATGATAAAGATAACATTAAGCTAATTAACACTAATGTTAGAAGGTTTGGGTATGTTTTAAAAAATTAGAAAGGGGTCTGTGAATAAGCAAGAACACAAAAAATTAGGTTTGATTGGGTGTAAGTAGGTGAAATTATCTTGATAGTTTTTACTACCATAATGACCATTGATAGTTAGATAGACCATTGGTAATTAAGGTGACCGTCGACGGTCAAGGTGACCATTGACAGTTGAGTCAACTATTGAAGGTTATTATGTGAGGATCTAGGTTGGTAATTTGGTTGATTGACGAAATCAAAAATACGTATTCTAAGAGATGGGTAAGGTTTGGGTTGATTGCAAAATAGAAATAAAGTAGATGAATACTGAGAAACAAGTACTTATCTTACTAGAAGTTAATTGGATAGATGGTTGAGGTAGTTGACCTGTTAATGAAATCTAGCTTGATTTCGATAGAATGATAATACCTAAGAACTTAGTGGAGAGGTGGAGACAAATTTGACTCTTTGATATGATTGATGGATTGTTGGATTGATGATGGTGATTGACTTACAATAAATAAACTCTTGGATGCACAAGCTCTTGATAATAATTACATATGGATTTCACCTCCCAACTCTTCTCTTTTTATAGACATAAACAAGAGGTAGAATTGAAGGTTCAACTAGGATGTCTAATTATAAATTATCCATACAAAGGCTCATAATAAGATTTAGACAACTTATATTTAGAAAATCAAAGTGAGTAGTTTACATGCTTTTGGTTAAGGAGGTTCACCTTGACCATCGATGATCATGATGACCGTTGACAATCATCCTAAACATTGATGGTTAAGGGTGAAGGTAAAAAGGTGGGTAAAAGCTAGGTTAAGATAGCTGGGTAAACTAACTATAAGTTAGGTTTGGCTAGGGGTTGGAAGGTCAAATGGTCCCTAAAGAGGGGGTCCAGGGGTGTTTTCAACATTCATAATCATAGTGTGCATATTTTTGGTGTCTACACAATTATCATGCCCAATTATTTCCTTAGGTATCCCCACTCATCCTCCCTCCTTTTTCTCCCATGCCCCCTCCTACTCCATTCTTTAATGCCATCTTTCCTTTTACTTCATCTCTCCCTCATCTCCCTAAAACTATGCCTTCAATTTTAGTTTCTTCCACCCCTCCCATTCCACCTTTCAATACCTTGGTGATATTTACAGGACCAAGTTGGGTTGGGCCCATCAAGTCATCAAGTGCACAAAGACTACAGATGGTCCATCATGGGGACCTAGACGTCTAATGGCAATTTGAAAAAACATCAGGGAACATGAAGATCATGCTCATAAAACCCCACTAAGAAATTCATGGAATATATGTAAGAGTAGGTTCACATTATTATATCATATGTGAGGAGCAATTTCCCAGTGGGCCTAATTGGTAGAGTCACGGTGGCCTTGGCACAATTTTTTATAGTCCTTGGAAGGGTAAAATAGGCCCTATCCTTGAATAGAGGTACCTCCATCACATTCATACATATCTGGAAAGAGTGGCCCACATGGACAATAAGTGTAGAAGGCTCATTGTGGTTCTTCAAAAATGTATGTTCCTATAGCTTAAGTTCAAGCCTCTAATATAATTAAACCTCTACTAGACTTATGTTAGGAACATGAGGATTTTAATTGGGAAATGGTTCACCATAATGCAAATACTAATTAAACCTTTGAATAAGGGTAAGGGGAAGATGATTACTTATTTAAAAGAGCTCAACATCATTATATTATTTCACCTAGATGACACCCTACTAGATAGGCAGGCATTCAAGGCTCACTTGGCACAATTTAAACAAGTTATGAGAGAAAGGATGGATAAATCCAATTGGGTTGGGGCTAAATTGATTCTTGAGATGGAAACCTAATCCATGGGTAGTATCAATCAGGTGTCAGAGGTAAAATTTTCCATGGAGGCCCCACTCTAAGCCCATAAATGGTTACTAGCCTAGGTTGAGATGATCTTATGAGAGCCACCTATGAATCTTGCCAAGCTAGATCAAGAATTAGATTTAGTGTCAACTGCCCTAGTAGATGAGGAGGAATGCCCTAAGTAATTGGCAAGTGCCCCCTATCCATTTAGCACTTTATATTAGTGTGCTAGGGAATATATTCTTGGGAGGATGACATGAATATTATGTTGAGATTTGTTGTAATTAACTCTTGGGGCCATCATGTCCAATGATGGAACCTAATTCTACTAGGAGGTGAATCCCATCCTTCTTTATAAAGTATTATGCATTCTTGTAGATGGGTTGGAATTTTTTAGATGTAACAAAAAAAAAATGTTGAAATTAATGTAATTTTTATTGCTTTTCTCAATGGTGTTCTTGTCTTAATAGAAGTTGTCCACTAATTCTTGTTATGTGAATGCATACTTGTGTTAAAGAATTGGTAGTGTACTTTTTCACATATGAGGAATGTAGTCGTTAAAATGTGCATAGTAAATTTAAAGTCCCTATGTTTAATTGGTTATAAGCCCCTTTTATGTGTTTATATTTAGTGAAGATTTTATAAATAGAGCATTCTCACTACCTCCTCAGACTCCTTATATGTGTGATGATTTTGATCTACTTGTGAAACTTGGCACATGGTGGTATAACTATGGGTGGGCACACACTCATTATTGAAGCATAGGCATATTTTGTGAACAAGGAATCCCTTTTTTACCTTACATTACCCTTTATTTTATTTTTATTTTGTAACCAAACTACCTTTTCTCATCCTTTATAAAATTGGTGAAGTGAAACCAAGTAACACTCCAAAACTAAGATTAAATAGTGAGCTAAGACCTCTCCTATCAAATTGAGTATTGAATCCTTGGAGGTAATGTTGCATCTCTTACATATATATTTCAATTAGGCTACATCATAGAGCCCAATACCTACAACCTATGCCTTGGATTGATTTCAAAATAATCCTAAAACATGAGAATGAAAGTCCCTTATTATCACCCACATCTCTTCTTGGCACCTAATATTATAGGTGTTCCCCAAGATTAGATTTTGGGAATAATAACACCTATATCATCAATGTTTGGAATCACACATACAGAGCTTTAAGAGATAAGCGAAGGTGATCATATGGTCACTGAACCATCTTTCATCACAAATCACTACCAAGCACTTAAGTTAGTATGAATAGTCGATAATAACCTAGATCTGATAGATTCAACCCTATGAAAATAGAAACCCAATCCTTGAACCAAATGAATCATAATCTTGTTATAATCTATTTTTCATTATCAGAATACTATCACAGTTAGATAGTCAACCAAAAAAGATAAGTACACATCCCTTTGTTGTACTTACTATGTTTAGTATATGACAACTTTAAAATTATTGCATTCTATTTTAATATTTTACATTTAGATTCATGTTTAAATACCATATTTGGTAACTGGATTATATACTAATTTCTATCCTTTTAGAGTTTCAAAAACCAAATTAGGGTAAAATAGAATCTTGATTAAAAAAAATCAGTGGTTTTTTAGTCTCTCCTCTTTAACCACAGTAGTCAAGAAGTCAAATTTCAATTTGTTGGTGTACTTGATTTAGATATCCTTGTAAGCTAAGAACTAAATGATATAGTGTCACTCTATCTCTACTAACCCAGAAGTAAAACAAAAATGACATATTCTCTTTACCCAATCTTATTTATGCATTGTGTGCCTTCCAATCTTACATTTAAGATGATGTGAATTAATCCTTAGTTGAGATATCAACATTTTCTCCTTCCATTTAATTTATTTTCATATGTATGATTTTATCTCAAGATCATAAGTGGGATTGAACTTTATGAGATAATACTCTCTTTTGTATGAGTTTCTTTGTCCACATGGTTACCTTGTTTTTTTCTCTCACATACCTTTTTATTTCCCCATTGGCATTTAGACACTCTTGTATGCTAATATTCCATTTAATCATCTACTTTTTATTTTGTTTGTTCCACATTTTCTTCTTCTTAAATCTTCTCCCACTATTATTTAGGCCTAGTGTTGACTCTCCATGCTCTTTGTTTTCTTTAGGTATATTAGCACCCAAATCGAAGTTGAGTTTTTCAATGTGAAATTTCCTCCCTTAGCTAAAAATATCTCATATGGAATTGATGTTTTAGTTTGGAGACTTCTTGTCACTAGGTACTTTTGAATTCTCTCTAATGTTTTCCATTTCAGTTCTTATGTATTGTTACTCCAAACATCACACCTATAGAGCACCACTGGTGTTACAAGCTACCCAAATAATGTCTTCTTGGTTTTCTAATCCCACAATTCTACATTCCTACATCCATTTTGTATCATGTATAAATCTTTTGAACTCCCTTGTGCTTTTTTTGGCAAGTCTCCTAATTGATATTTTTGTGAAAATCGAGGACAATGTACTTATATTTATACACCACTTGCAATGGGATTCCTTCAAATAGGAAGTTAATTATTTGCTTATTTTTTCTTCACAAGGAAAATATAATGACCTCAGTTTTTTTAGTGTTTGTGTTTGCATCCCTAACTCTTGAAAAAAAATAATGAGTTGAAAAAAATATATATATTGAGCCCTTATCTACTATCTTAATCTATGTGTTGTTTTTTCTATTAAGATAAGGTCAGTTGCATGGAAGAACAACTTTACGACATAACTAGTTAAGTGAACACCCCCATTTCTAACCTTTTTTATCCACTCATTTAACTTTTCTATGTATAGACCAAAAAGCATGGGGGATAGTGTACATCCTTGCTTGATATCGATGTCACTCTTGTAGCATTTTAAAAAGCCTTGTTTTGATTTTGGCTCAAACTTGATCATAAAGACTAGACTATTGCTCTATACATATTTGGGATTCCTAACTCCTCCATTGTGCTCCAAAGTTTGATTCTAAGTATCGTGTTAAAATATTTCTTGAAATATAAAAAGTAACAAAAAACTTATTCTCTTTGTTTATCTCATACCTTTTCAATTAGGTGCATAATAGTGATGTAGAGATCAAATATAGAATATTTTGTTTGAATCTTGCTTAGTCGTTCATCCTTTTCCCTTACTTTTTTATCAATTATTGATTTTGTACTATCTTACTCTCAAATAATTTTGGGAAAAAAGATTAATTATTATAATTTAATATTTTTACAAATTTTTGACGTCTCCATTTTTTTAAAGAAAAAATGATGACCCCACTCATTGGAATCTACCAAAACTATTATAAATAATCTCATTAAAACTACTTTTAATATATAACTTGAAAACTTCCAAAATATACTTTAAATATTTAATTAAAATCCACCTTACCGATTACCAACTTCTACAATCCATCAATGTCGTGCGCCTTACCCATTACTAACTTCTCAATCAGGAAAAATCACATGCAAAACGTACAATGGCCAAAGTGTAGTAGATTATGTCATTTGTTCGCAGAGCTACACATCGAGATTGATGGAGGTTATGATTGGGGACAATATATTGGAGCTGAAATCAGACCATAATCCAATTCATATTAAAGTTCACATTCTCATAAGGAAACAACAGGAATAACAAGCCCACCTTAGCCAAAAGAAGGACACTCCCCAAGGTAAAATCCTTCTAAATCATGAGAATCAAGAAATCTTTAGAGCCGCAATCAAACAATTGCTCAGAGATCACGAAGAAAAAACAACTAACATAAAGAACCAGTCTCTCAGAGAGAACATGCTGATTCCCCTAATACACAAGGCCTTAAATGGTTGTAAGAGAGCTAAACCCAAGAGAGGAATAAGAAATACTTTCCCAGCAAACCCATGGTTCGATGAGGAATGCAAGATAGCAAAAAGAAATCTGGGAAAGAGAGGTATGGACAAAGAGAATAAGGAGTACGTAAAGATGCTACAGAATAAGAAGGAGAAGTATGTAAACAACAGAAGAATAGAGCTGATTGCCCTCGGAAAAAATAGCCCTAAAAGATTTTGGAAAGAGCTACGTCAAAAGAAGAAACAAACAGAAAACAATATCATCGGAAACCAATGGCTTGAGTATGCGAAGCTACTATATGAGAGGGACCAAGATAAATCTAGACCCCCAATAATCTATGCGAATACAAAACTCTTCAACACCGAAGACATCATTCAAGGCATAAAACAATTAGCAAGTGGGAAAGCTCAGGTTATTGATGGGATGCAAGTGGAGTACTTAAAGTGGGGTGCTGACGTATTGGCACCTCATATCAAACACATCTTCGATAGGGCCATCCAAGAGGGCTTCCCGAAAGAGTGTATGACTAGTGTGGTTATTCCTATCTTCAAAAGCGGGGATACCAATAACCCGTCAAATTATCATACTATCATGGTTAATCCCCTCCTTGGTAAACTCTTCGAAAGCATGATAGAGAGCAAAATCAGCATGTGGGCAGAAAAAGAAGGAAAAAGAGCTAAGGGCCAAGATGGATTTAGACCGAAGCACTCTACTATTGATCATGGAGCTACACTTAGGTTCTTGATTGAAAAAATATGGAACACTCGGGAGACGAGGCCTTTTGTTGCTTTGTCGACTTCAAAAAAGCCGTTGACATGGTCCCTCGTGACAAACTTTGGAATAGGATGAAGGAGCTGGGGGTTTCAGATGAGCTCAGAGCTGTTGTCCATAGATTATATGAGCAAGTAAAGGCTACAATCAGAACTAGTGATGGAATGTCAAAGTGTTTTGACAGTGATATAGGGGTCAAACAAGGTTGCCCACTTTCACCAACTTTATTTGGACTGTACATTGATAAATTAGAAGAATGGTTAAATAAGGATAGTAGGGAGGGGATTCAATTAGCTAAGGATGCTATAAAACTGCTTCTTTATGCGAATGACCTCATTTTAATTGCCAAAACAGCCAGCAGCTTGAGGGAACATTTGAGAGCACTTGAAACTTTTTGCCAAGAGGTTGGAATGCAGGGGAACACAAGCAAGACCAAAGTAATGATCTTCTCTTTGAAAAGAAAAAAGAAACAATATACCTTTCCCTTTGAAGGCAGCCCATTAGAGATAGTTGAAGAGTACAAGTACCTCGGGCTTGATTTTCATCACAAGCTCAGTTGGGAAACATGTAGAGCAAAAAGAATCCAAGGAGGATGGAAAGCGTTGTACTCTCTTCAAAATAGGTGCAGGACTGCGGAGTTATGGGATTGGAAGACTAGGAGAACACTTTTCGGTTTGTTGGTCATCTTGGTGATTCTTTACGGGTGTGAAATTTGGGGCAGCAGTATGTGAGATCAGAAATGGAAACAGATAGAGAGAATCCAAAAACACTTCATCATAAGCAATCTCAAAGTCAAGAATTCGGTGCCGTATGAGATCCTACTTGCTGAAACGGGGTCCTTCCCCTTAGAGGCATCGGCAATGATACGGTTACTAAGCTACCTCAAGAAGATTCAAAACATGAAGAAGCACAGGTGGCCTAGACTAATTATGGAGGAAGAGCTAACTAGAAAAAAGAACACTTGGAGGAAGCAAAATGACAAATGGGTAAAGAGGTGGGATATTAGCATGCAGGAGTGCCCAAATACTAATGAAGAAATAAAAAAATATGTGAGAAGAAAATTCAAGGGCATCATGTGGACAAAACAAATGGGCCGTAAAAAGGAATACTACCTCAAAGAATTCAACCCCACAGGGGATTTTGAAGAAAAACCCTATATAGGAGCAGACATTAAGTGGAAAGCAAAAATGTTGATTGCCCAACTTAGGATGAGCTCTCACCATCTTAGGTGTGAAACGGGTAGATGGCTAACTCCCAAAGAGGATTGGGAGGAGAGAATATGCCTCTTTTGCAACAAAGGCGTGGTGGAGACGAAACGACACTTCCTCTTGGAGTGCGAGGCATACAAAGACATCTGATACAGTTATGGTGATAATTTGAAAATCACCAACCTGAACACCCTGTTTGAAGCAACAATGCTGGGTAATACGGCGAACCTTGTGATCAAACTTCACAACAGAAAGGAAGATCTCAAGAAGAAAGTTCAGGGAACTTAGGGAACGTTTTGTGGCTATGGTCTCGTTTTGAAGAAGATGTGCACGACTGTTGGGTCCCATACACTGTTGTGGTCTCGTAGACATTATTAAAATCCTTTCATTTCATTTCAATCCTTTCCTTAATGCACATTGTATTAATTATGGCGGAATGAATGCCTTTTATTTGAAATTTAATTCGTATAGTAATCCTTCGGGTCAAGTCAAAGTAATTGCGGTCATGAGTCATGGGGCACCATTTTAGTGCGGAATGCGCTCAGTTTCCCGATATTTTGTTTACTTGCATGTACCAATGGGACCCATCCACATCAATGATAGCAGCATGCTCCTAACAAGTGGGAGTGACTCTGAGCGTTGCTTCGGTCGCCTACACACTTTCCACGCACCTCAACGAGGAGGACTCGACGGTAGCGCTACGGCCTATATAGTGGAGGGAAAGCAGGTGCAAAATCATCCCAACAACTGAATTCTGAATTGCGTTACTCCAAATATGAAAGAGAAATTTGTTGTGGAGGAGGTTCCGGGAGAGCTAAAGCTGTGGAGCGATGGATCGGTAGAACGCACGCCCCTCGACACTCCCCTCGCCCACTCTGTTCCTGCTAATCATACCTTTGTGGATGGAGTGGCCACGCGTGACGTTCTTGTAAACCATGAAACCGGAGTTTGGGTTCGCATATACCTGCCTGAGAAGAAGAAGAAGAAGAAGAAGACGGTCCAGAAGCTTCCACTGGTGATTCATTTTCACGGCGGAGGGTTCTGCGTCAGCCACGCCAACTGGGGAATGTATTACTATTTCTATTCTCGCCTCGCCAAAGAATCCCAGGTGGTGATTGTGTCCGTGGACTACAGGCTGGCTCCAGAGCACCGCCTCCCCGCGGCCTGCCAGGATTGCTACAATGTGTTGGAGTGGATTCGATCCCTGCCTCAGCTGACGGAAAAGAAAGAAGAATGGCTGACTGAGCACGCCGATTTCAGCCGCTGTTTTCTGATGGGAGAGAGCGCGGGGGGGAATTTAGTGCATCAAGCAGCTCTTGCTTATGCCGCCGCGGCTGCCACAGAAAATTATAATGATAATCCTCTTTGTTTACGTGGTTCGATAATCATCCATCCCGGATTTGTGAGAAGCCAGCGAAGCATGTCGGAGCAGAGCGTTCCCAGATCGGACATTCTCACCGTTGGAAAGATTGACGGCTTTTTGAAACTGGCGTTGCCGGAGGGGAGCAGCAAGGATCATCCGGTTATTAATCCGATGGGACCTCAGGCTCCGCGTGTTGAGGGAATAAAGCTTCCCAAAATGTTGGTTGCCATTGCGGATGGAGATTTGATGCGGGACACACAGAAGGAATTCTGTGAAGCAATGATAAGTGGGGGGCAGAGCGTACAGGTCATTGTTTCGGATAACGTAGACCATTATTTTCATGTGAATGAATTTGCCATCGCCCAAGATTCTCATACTGCCTCGCAGGCTTCCAATCTACTAGCCGCCGTCGATCGTTTCATTGAGGATTGTTAGCAATTTTTTTTTAAAAATATAATATAATAATTTTAATTTCAGCGCTTACCTAGTACCATGGGTCAAGGTAAGCTACTATACATTTGGGAAGATAATAATTTTCTGTCTGCAACTTCTTTCCATCCGTTTTTACTCACGATTTTCGTTTCCTTGCTGTTCCTCATTTCTAAGACTTGGTTTTGAAACCAACTATTATTCATACAACCATGGAACTTTGCTTACAGCTTAGCTTCCAAAACTCTTATAGTTTTTACATATTTTTTTAGATTGTACAAATTACCAATTTAATAAGCAAGCATAAGTTATTTTTATACATATTTTATCTGATTTAGAGCATGTCAAATTTTAATTCAATATGCTATGAATAATGTCTAGCTTCAAACCTTCAATAAAAATTACAATTAAAAAATTATTTACAAATCATGTGCTAAATGGTAGGGCCACTACTAATACAAATGCTTTAAACAAGTATTATACCAAAATTGTGTAGCTAAATAAAATCTAGAAATAAAATTACCACAATACACACACTATAGGCCAAGTTATTTGCACAGAAAAATTAATGATTAAGTAGGGCCAAGATTACCCCCTCATATTAAGGTGTATCCCACATACTAGAATATCAATAGTTTAATATAATTCATACACGTCATACGTGTGATAATAAATTTCATATTTTTGTACATGTTGAGAAAACTAGTGTCATAGCACATTTAATGGAATGATAGTGATGTAACACTTATCATGTACAATATATAACAATATTAAATTATAAAATCTTCATTAGATTGACACTACCTACAATAGTATACAATCATACTTTGCATGACAAATAAAGCACTAGGAAATCAAATGATTTGACTTACTATAATTACTAGATATGCATACTTGGAAACTTATTTATTCGCTAAATCAACTTTTATACTAGTTAATTTTTCAGTATGTGATCAATATTATTGCTCATAGAACAATGAAATATACAATTACTTGGTTAAGTAACCACCCATGTACAAACTATTTTAAACTTGAGAGCTAAAATATAATTGACATTACAATTCTTAATACAATTGATGCTCAACTCTTCAATCTTTTTTTTGGTAAGTTAATGGTTCATGAAGCTCAATGCTTGATTTTTTAATTTTTAATTGGCAAAGGTATCAATGTATATTTTAATTATATTTATATATATATATATATATATATATATATATATATATATATATATATATATATATATATATATATATATATATATATATAAAAAATACAAAGATGGTTATAATAAAAAGTTGGTAGGTATAAATTCATTGACCAATATCATTACCGGCTCAAAAAATATGTAGAAATATTATAATATTTTAAAAATAAATTAGAATAAATACAAACAATATGATATCAAAAAAAATGTGAACATTAAATATAATGAATATCACTAAATGGTGGTGGTTGACCATCTTTGGAAAGTAGAAAAACATAAGAAGAGGGCTCTTGCAAAGTCACCTAACCATCTAGAGAGTTAACTAGGGGGCCAAAGGCACAAACACACTCCCACCCAAAAGGAGTAGGTACAATAATACCATTTTTTTCACCACCTCGTGCCAAAGGAATTCTAACAAGATGACCCACCAAAAGTTTTTACATGTGACTAAGGACTCCATCCCCTTTGTTGAAAAGGAGGGGAAGAGAAATGACTATGTGAGCAACTCCACTGAGGTTTGGGTGTTGATAGTGGAGACCCTTGTAGTAATATATTTGGAGGGACCTTACTCATAATGTACAAAGCACTACCTTAGTGATTGATGAGCCCCTGTAGATGTTGAAACTTTAAGGCCACCTTATCGACCTGTGCTTGGATTTGTAAACATGCACAAGTGAGCATAAATTTATCATTAGTGAAAAACTATTAAGAAAGAGCCTCGGTATTAAATATATAAACATTACCTAGACTTTTAAATTTGAAAAAGAGTGAGAGTTCTAATTTTTTTTTGAATATTTGTTATGTATTTTTACCACTGAGAATAATCTCTAAACAAATCCATCCTATATTTGATGGTTTTGAGTGGAATGGTTAAAACAAACTATGTATCTATTTCCAAGCATCACATGCTCAAGGGCACACCCAATAAAGGTGAAACTTCGAAGGTCTCAGGTCTATGACATATAGGACATTTGGGATTAGTTAAATCAATGCATGTGAGCCTTTCCCATAGTGGTAGACCCTATTAGACTAGAATTAGTATACTTTGATGTATTTATGATACTTTCTACTTTTTTAATTTTTCAAAAATTATGATACATGTTTGTATTAAAATAATTTTTCCTTGTGCTACTTATGTTAAGGAGTAACAAAAACTTACACTGGGGAGACAAAATAATTCGATTACGTGGTTATACCTTTGATGACACAATTAGCATCATTATTTGCATCAAGATCATCTTTTTATGTTTTCTTGACCATTTTCTTTAATTTTTTTACCTCTAAAAAAAATTAAAACTATTATTTTTTAGTTTATCAAATTATATGTATTTTTACATTATAAATCTAATGATATTTTAAATTATGCCAAAAAGTAAATTTTAATAGATGAACGTCTGAATAAGTTCATACTTTAAAACATAATTAATATCTAGTATTATTATTTCAAATATACCAATTAAAATAAAGTTTAATTAGTAGGTGTCTAATTGACACGCTCAAACACAGTCCTCATGCTATTATATATTGTATATTTGAAATGGTAAAATTTATTATAAAAAAGGCATTATATTTTTAAGGTGAAACCATAACATTTATATCCTTGATATTGTGAAAATAATTAAAAATAGAGATATATATTTAAAAATATTAGTGCATCATCTAAATTATTTTTGATATGAAGGATGTTAATGAAAATGTATAATTTTTATAATATTTTAATTAAAAAATGGTAAAAAACATTTATCAAAAAAATATGAAAAATTATTTCTCCACCATTGCATGAAAAGTATGTTTACATGTTTGCCCTCCCCAAAAAAATATAACAATATTTATTTAATAATAGTTTCATGATGTTTTTATATAATATATGTCAAAATACTAAGCTATTATAATCACCTAAAAGTGGTCTTTGAGTGATAATAATGCTACTTGAGACTACTTATTCTTATCTTAGAACTAGACCTATCTTAAATCCTATTATCACACTTTTCTATTGTTTGTACAGGCCATCAGCATCCCTAGTCAACTCAAACATAGTCCCAAACCCTCATTTCCTGATCCTGGCCCTTCATGACTAATGTTTTATAAGTTAGACATTATCACCACATTAAGGACACTAGAGCCATGTGGTTCTAGTGCCCCTAAAATGGTGCCTATGTCCTTTACCCTTACTTTCTTAAAAGAATATATTTTCAAAGGTAAAACCCTCTGAAGGTTGTCCTAGACATATTTTATTATCCACACAAGCAACATAACTCTATAAACACATGTATTTTAGCCATATATCCACTATATGAAAATTAGATTCAAAATATATATTCAAACATGAAACAAGTTGAGCAAAATCAAGGTTATCAATCCTTATTCAGCCCTACTTCTGCATACTACCATCTACAACATCCCTAAGCTCAGATTTTACACATTTATAATCTCAAGAAAACTCAAGGCATTCAAGGCCACTATCATACTAGCATCACTTGCACTTGCAATTGTACCAACACGTATGTGGGGAGAACTACATCGAGCTTGATCCCTTAGATTATTGGTTCTATAGGAAACTCTCTTCACAATGGGGTGTTGAAGATGTCTAACTTATCCTACTAATGAACACACTTTTAATACCATACATTAATTTTAAGGAGGATTAGGGTTTGCATCATAAATCAATCATTACATACACACTAAAAAGTTATAGACTTTGTGCGTGTAGGAACAAAACCCAAAAATATAGACACAAGTACCTAGAAGTTTGGGATAGTCCTACATAGAAAACATTAGAACCAATATCAAGACACTAGATCCACATGGCACTACTCTCCAAATGTGGTGCTCTTGTCTAGGAGTTGTTCTAACACAAGGATCTAGTTAATGACAATTAGACTTGCTTCTATCTTAGTTTCCATCATTCATATCATTTATTTTAGGTGTTTTCTAGATAAGTCTTTATTCATACATATTTATTACTATTTTTAGAAGGTCAAAAATATAACAAATTAGTGGCTATTTTATGCATATTATTTTCCTGATTTAGTCTACTCAACGCTTTAATGAAACATAGGATTTACATAAGCTAAAACTTAAAAGGTTAAATCATTTGGTGAACCTGATTTACTTTAAATATTGTAAAAATCTACACATCCCTTTAATCAAACATAGGATTTACATAAACTAAAACCTAAAAGGTTAAAACATTTGGTGAACCTAACTTACTTCAAATATTACACAAACCCTAACCCTAGATAACCCTAGGGTTTACATTTCTTGATCCATACATCCTCTAATTTTATTTGATATAGTCATAATCATAATGAAATGATAAGTGTATCACTTTCTTTTGCAAAGTTTGATACTTTCATTTTCATGATTGTTCCCTTTTATTTAGAATGAATTCATAAAAGACATAAACACATGCATAGATGATGTTTTATATCTATTTTAATATATGGCATATTTCATAGCATGTTATATTTATCCTATGTGGAATTCCATTAACAAGTAAACCCTTACACACATAGAGGATTTAACATATAAGCTAACAACTATGTTTCAAGTTTCAATGTCAAATATTTTGCACATGAAAGAATCTCCTTCTCCTCCTCATCTCCATGAGGGTGATAGCTAATTTCCCTCTAACCAAGTCCATTATATCACTCCTCCATGATATGAAGCAACCTATACCATTGTTCCTAATACCCATACATAGCCTATTCACACCTATTCCATATATGGTGTGTGCCTACATGTTCAATTAGAAGTAACTAGGGTTTGTACTTGTGAGACTCTAAGGGACCAAATTACTAGTTGAGCAAGCTAATATCAAATTTAAAAAATTAAAATCAATTATTGAGTGAATAGGTCACATTATTGGTAAATCACATTACATGTACACAATCTTCAGAATATGCTAGTGTAAATCAAGTATATGAATCTTCACCCAATCAATTTGTTGTGAACAATGTTACATATCAAAACACAAAATCACAATAAAGTACATCTACAAATAGTGACTCAAAAATCATTCAAATTTCAAATAAGAATTCAAGTGAGGTACTAAATAAATAATTAAAGCTAAGTTGATCAACCTACCCCCTCTACACCTAGTAAGGAGATCTAGATATTATTGTGCATATCATAGAATGCATGGACACCACACCAATTCATGTTTACAATTGTAAAGTAAAATATAATAGATAATGGATACATATAACTCACATACTAACACTTCATCTAAATAATATACAATGGCACATATACAAATTCAAAAAGGGTCCAATTCAGAAACAATACAAAAATGGTTACCAAAGCATAATTTAGAAACATTACAACAAGCATATGTAAAGGAAGCAAACCTAACTCTCCACAATGAGGCTCAACTTTCAAAATAATATGGGTTTGGTCAAAAATATCTACAATAATTTGATTATCATGGTCAAGGTTTGGGAAACATGCCCAAGGCATCACTTATCCTATTTTAATAGTTGATAATGCTAGTCAACAAGGTTTTGGATTTATTGAACATCCTAAAATACATCATTCAGAGATATAATTTATCAAGGGAAGATATCTAGATACATTGGAAATGTTATAGAAAGAGCCAGATCTTAAGTTGCAAAGTGAAAATCATGCTATGCCAACAAGTATTCTCACAAGAGGCTTTCTAGAAAAAGAGCCTCCATAACACCATCTATCCAAAATAAACATGGTTTCAAAGGGAAATATCACAATAAATATTCCAAAGCATTTTTAGAAAGGTCAACTCCATAATATGAGGCAATTCCCTCTAGCATTCCAAGTTATTATGATTCCAATGGTGAACAATATTATGATTCTGATGATGAATAATAATTAGATTCCTATTACAACAACATTGAACTACAACATATCAATCACATTGCATGAAATATTATCATTCCTATTTTTTATAGAGGCCATAGTGATAGTGAGTCTCCCATGAGCCTCATCGGTTAGTATTGTTTCTCCCTTCTTGTACATACTTTCTCTTTCCCTTGATCCTTGTACATTCGTTTTCATATTGCTTGTACATAGCTTATTTATGGAAAATAAACAAATATTAAAATATCTTAAAAAACACAAAAACATTCAAATAATTTATCAAAAAACACAAAACTTACAGATTATATGCATTTCTATGTCTACACTTTTTATATTTTCCAAACATTACATATACTAGTTATATTAGTATAGTCAGTTTTATAATACATATATGCTTCACTTATTCTTGTCAAGTGCTTAAAAATTACTTACAAGACTCAAGTCCACTACACTGATCTAGACACACTATTATCTACCCACTAGGGGAATATACACCAATACATGGGTATTCACTTGACACATTTGCCCACTTGGGGGCATCCTATACAAAGTTTTTATTACTAGGTTCTATCCTTACATTCTCTACATTCCATATTTAACATTGTTATATCTAGATATTGATAATTGATACTCATATTCAACTTTTTTTGCCAACTATTACTACTTCAGACTCAACATATATTCATCTTAGCTCTTACATAGATTTGTATTACATATTCATGCATGTTTTCATTTCTAGCTTTCCTAGTTTAGAATTGATTGTATCTCTCTACTTATTCTATTTGAGGGAATTTGAATATACCACTTTTCTTTGGCTTTATGCCACTTCTATTCATAGTATGAATGCCTAGGACATGTACCCATGTCCCTTGTGTGTCCTTTCCTAATTATATATGTAAACATTTAGACATCCTTCTATGTGGCTCTAAGCCAATTTGCTTATTTCTTGTGTATGTCGACATTTGAACACATCCTTGTATGTCTTATTTTCTCAAATTTAATGACATGTTCCCATGACCTTTATATTGTTGCCCCTTGGCCTAATTTGCATGCCTCATGTGTTTTGTATGTATGCTTTATTGTATGCATCATGTCCATGACACTTTTTTTTTTTGGTTACACACACCATTTTTCAATGCCATGAGGAACCTCATACATCTACCCTTCCTACATGGGTGCCATGATGGACATCATGCCCCATCCCCCTAGCTAACTACTCAATTATAATCAGATTTATTATTACATACATTGATTATATTTATTTTTACACCCTTGTGGAATGCTAGACATGTCATAAATCTTACATTACATACTTTATGATCAGATTATCTTTGTTATGTATGCACATTATATTAAATTATCATGTAGTTATCATAAATTCTTTAGCTAACACACATTTTACAGAGCTTTTTATTTTGAGGATAGTTCTTCCTAAACTTCAACAACTACCCTCAAAAGAAGAGGAATTCATAATTGTTTGTCATAGAGATTAGGTTCCTATATTGCATTCATAGTATATTTTTCAACATATAGGCTCAATTTCAAAAAATCAGACATAGGTAAACATAAAGAAAAATAATGACTCAAAAATTAGTACAATGGCAGATTTTAGACTAGAAATATATTAGCACCCATATGGGGAAACTAGAACCACATAGAACTACTATCCAAGATGTGGTGCTACTTTATAGTAGACTCAGTTTCATAATAACATAGATTAGCTAGAATAATACAATAGGTACAATACAAGTTTGTATAGATCTAGTTACAGGTTTATCAATTATACTCAATTTATACTCAAATTCACATTAGCTCAGCTCAGATTCACATCAGCTTACTCAGCTTAGGGGCATCATGCATGACATGACCATTCCCATATTTAGATTAGATACTCAAATATAATTATTACAACTTAGTCCAGAATTAATATACTCAGATACTAGATTAGGGGCATGTGTAGGACACATTATTTCCATATGCTTAGTTACACACCAGTTGATTATATGTGATGGAAAATTCCATGTCATTCTCTATTCTATATACAATTGACATCATATTCCATGTTGTCATTAGTTTATGCCTTATTCCATATACAGTGGTTGGCATTCTTGAGTGGCCTAGAACTACCTAATGTACCTGAGTAGATACAAAGCTAACATAAATAATTACAAATACTCCACAAAGCTAATATAGTTAATTTTCAAATGCATCTACTATTATCAAATTGAGTATACACCCTTGAGGAAGGTCTTCAAGCTTCACCATCTAATTGACATAATGGGATCACTTATAGGCTGTGGGTGTCCTATAATGGAAGAAAACCTCTAGAGAGGGATGGTTCCATTGATGGATCACCTTGATCCTCACCTAAACTACTTATTTATGATGAAAGAGAAAGAGATTCCTATAATTCAATGGACAACTATGGGGTGATGCACCAAAATTCAATACCTCAACTTGCTTGGACATACATACAATGATCTCAAAGAGCACTCACACATACATAGATCATAACTCACCAATTAGTATTGGGCATAACTATTTTTTATAAAGGATTCAACTTATAAAAATACTTAGAAGGATGACCACTTATCTTAGAAATCTCAAATAGCAGTCATCAAAACTATGAATTACATAAACTCTTAGAGACACAAACTACAACCTACACAAGATCAATTTTACTACATAAAGGTAGACAAAACTGGATATAAATCATAGATATGATGTAATTATCACAATATTACATAAATAATTCATCAATTGAAATAACTAGCATATGATAAGGTAAAATCAATTTCTTTATTGCTCAAGAAGGTGTTTACAAGTCTGAAATTTGGCAGGGCTGAGCCACAACCAACTAGAGGTATATTCTTACTTGAAAAAAAAATTACAATTAGTGAAAGGAGTCCTTAGTGACATGACATATTGAAAACTTGTCATCAATGCCCTCATTAAAGCTTAAAATTAAAACATAACTAAAGTTAACTTTCACTTGACATATTCTTCCTCATTAAGGCTTAAAACTAAAATATAGCTGAAAGTAACTTTCAATTGACATATTATTCCTTATCCAACATATAATTAATTTATTTTAATCCTCAAAATTTATATGGGGGAATAAAATTCCTTATTGGAGGCTTGATGTTGTTGAAGATCAAGTTGCATGATGAAGTTTCACTTTTTTTCAACCAACTCCTAAAATCTTGCATGATGAAACTCTAATTTTAGAAGTCCTTATATGATTTGAATTATTCTCCTTGATTTAGATATAGAGGGAAGACATGATATTATTGAGGTTTTATTTTTCATGGAATTTATGATGCTTTATTGATGATGCACAACTTTAGTTCCTCATTTGAGGACTTTTTGACCAAGTTCACATTCTTATTTTGCATTAAAATTTATATGAGCATGCTTCAAGACCTAAAAACTTTAAGTAAAATGTTAAATAATAAAACATATACCTGATATCAGATATTTTTAGGCCTCTCATAATGTCCTTCATGGCTCTTGATGATGACTTAGTTCAAACTTGTAGGTGTGAGCTCCATTAGCACTTGAGAAGCTCATGATATATATATATATATATATATATATATAGATATCTTCTTCAATACCTTAATGAATGGTTTTAAAAGGTTATACATTTTTTTATTTAATTTATATAACCTTTTAACACCTAATTAAAAAAATTTAATGCATTTTAATTGATAAGTCTTGAGTTTTTGCACTTCTAGGCTTCTTGAGAACTAGTTTTCAACAAATTTGCATACAAATGCCTACAATTTTAAATTTTATCTATAATACAATAAAATAAAGACATGATAACAAAAAAAAAAGTTATTAAATACTAATCTCCATTTTAAATTAAAATTTCATAGGTTTTGGATCAATATAACTCAAGTTATGCTCTTTTTTGTGTTTCTAGGTTCTCTTAGGGCAACAAACATGCTAGTTTGGTAAAGCTTTTATATTTTGAGATATAAATGGTATAAATATCTCATTATTTTTTATAAATTAATTTATTTACCACATATACATCTTAAAATAATTTAAATTTCATTTTAAATTGCAAAAAACACTCCAAAAATTCACTTTTAGGTCTGCAGGCCTGTAGGTGCTCATTTCTCATGCATGTTTATCATCTAGGTCCATTTTCCAGTTATAAAATATTTTTTAATGATTATAACTTGGGATAAGGTGTAATTATATTATGTATAGGTCATAAAAATCATTCATCATGCTTTATAAATCTTAAAAACACTTCAAAATATAAAAATTGCAATGTTCATGTTCTCTAGATAAGGTTTTAAAGGTTTTTGGAGCAATCTTGCTTCTTAAAAATTGTTCATAAAGGTAAATAGTTATTGATGATATTAAAAACCATGATATGGTATTAAAACACCATATTCAACCATCCTATAAACCATTATGATCCATGAAACATCTCTAGCAGTATATCATGTTAGTTTTCAGGTAATTTTAAGCTTGAAAATTAATTTTGAGAGAGATTTGAGATATATTAGCATAATTAAATCATATTTTGAGTTAATAACCACAATAAAATGCATTATAAACATAAATTAAGTTTATAAATCCATTGATAATCTTTTACCCTCCTGAAAACCAATAAAAATCCAATCTTTTACCTTTAAAAATGTATGAAAGCTACCCCTACATCCTTGCATATGAGTTGGAGCACCAAACGATATTCAAAAATATTGTATATAAATGCATGGAATCTTAAAATAATTTTTATAAGGATTGAAACTTATTCCTCACCTAAAAATTTGTGCCATCCTTCTTTTATTTTCAAAATTTCCTTTAATTTTCTTCACCCATTCCTTGGCATGCTTTAAAAACTTGACATGGTCAACCAAGAAGTGGTTATAAAGACCAAAAATTAACTAAGACTCTCTATGTATTAAATTCATGGGATATATCAAAACAAATTTGACCAAATTCAAAAATACCTTAAATTTTTGAAAAGAGTCTTAAAACATACTAAGAGGACACAATAAATGCTTAATTCTTGTAATTAGCATCTTAGACTAAGGGAAAATGTCAATATGAACTCAATACAACCTCAATATGACTTTAATATGATTTCACTAAGAATATTGAAAATAATTAAAGGATGATAATTATGATTAAATACCTTATTTACTTAAACATACTCAATGATGAAAACAATGGTGAGTGAAAAGGTCGACATCTACTACATAGGGGTGGGCAATGATGGAGTCATAGCCTACTTAAGTTATTGTGATACCTACATGAGAGGGTCAGACACACTATCAATACAATCAAATTTATTCATAGGTCATGACCCATCAAGTAAGGGTGGTTAATGATGGATTAAAAACTGGATTGAGTTATTAAGCCATCCACACATGAGGATTGAGCAAGCCATCAGCTTAGTCCAAACTATTCAAAAATTGATCACTATATGCATGCACACACGTATGTTGTCACTAGGTTCATGCATTAGTTTGTGTACCTAATTAGGTGTATTCTTTCTTTTCCTCTTTCCTTTCTCTTTTTTTAGTTTTACTTAGTTACTTCTTTACTTAGCATAGTCTTTTGATTTTGACATCTCTTATGGATTGATTTATGAAAATTTAACTTGTAGGTTATGCATTGTATTATGATTCAAATATGCAGACACAACTTCAAATACTCAGATTTAGCTTCATGGGCTTCACTTCCTGGGTAATTCCAGGTATGATTCTTTTTATTTTATACTAATCATTTCATTTTCATGCATTTCTAGCATAAAAGGGAGATAAATATAATCACCTAAAAATGGTATTTGAGAGATAAGAATGCTACTTGAGACTACATATTCCTAGCTTATCCTTAGACCTATCCTAGATCCTAATATCACACTTTTCTAGCCTTCATGCAGGTCACAAGCATCCCTAGTAAGGTCAAATATAGTCCTAGGCTAACATTTCCCAATCTTAGCCCTTTTTTCCCAATATTCTACCAATTTAACATTATTTCCACATTAAGGATAGTAGATCCATGTGGTTCTAGTGTCCCCAAAATGGTTCCTATGTCCTTTACCCTAACTTTATTGAATGAATATATTTTTAAAGGTAAAAACCTCAAAAGGTTGGCCTAGACATATTTTATTATCTACACAAGCAAAAAAATAATATAAATACATGTATTTTAGCCCTATATCCACTAGATGGAAATTAGATACATAATATCTATTACAACATGAAACAAGTTGAGAAAAATCAAGGTTACAAATCATATTATTCTCTACTTTGTCTACTACTATCTACAACATCCCTAAGCTCAAATTTTCTAGATTTCCAATCTTAAGCACACTCAATGCACTCAAGGAAACTATCATACTATTATCACTTGTACTTGTACTATAACTTAGGTGGGGAGAAATACAACAGGCTTGATGCCTCCTCAAAGTATTGGTATGCAGGTAATTATCTTCACAATGGGGTGTTGAGGATGCCCAGCCCATCCTACTAATGAACACACTTTTTATTTCATACTTTAATTAAAAGTAAGATTAGGGTTTTCATCATAAACATGTATAATAAAGAGATCTATACTTCATGTGCATAGGAACAAAATCCACAAATCTAGAGATAGGTGCACCTACAAGTTTGGGATAGTCTTGCACATAGGACATTAGTGCCAATATCAGGACATTAGAGCCATATGGTGCTACTATCCAAGTGTGGCACTACTATCCAGGAGAGGTTTTGATATAGGAATCTAGTTTATGACACTCAAACCTACTCTTATCTCAATTTTTAATGCTTAGATCATTCATATTGGGTGTTTTTAAGATAAGCCTTTATTTGCACATTTTAATTGCTATTTTTAGAAAGTTAAAGCTAATCAAAATTTTAAAAATTTAGTGGCTATTTTATTCACATTATTTACCTAATTTAGTCTAATAATCCCTTTAATCAAACATAGTATTTACATAATCTAAAACCTAAAAGGTTAAAACAACTATATATTTAATTTGAATTTTACACTATAGTAAAATTCTAAATTTGAGTGGTGACTATGTGTGAAGGAGACAGAGGTGGTAAGGGAAATGGTGACATAGATGGAGAGGGTGATTGTGTGAGAGCATAGGAAGTTTTTGACAAAAGGTAATTCATCAAGAAGGTAGTGCAAAATAAATCAAAAGAGAGTCAAGGAGAGACTATTCTTGGGTCACGCAGATCTTGAATACAGTCAGTGACAGTTTATGTAATTTAATCTTCCCATGGGTTTTGAGCATACTTTAGGTTTGGATTTTTGAGGTTAAATCCCATACCATTCTCAAATCCCATATCCTTTCTCCCTCATAGGATTTTATATAATATTTATGGAAAAATCTTCTAGTGAAGGTGCTCAAGATTGTTGATATGACCATGATTCATGGGTATCCAAATGTTGCACACTCTTATCATATTTTCAATGAATCTTACTATTTTTTATTTTTTTTAAAATTCCTTGATCATTTCTTATATTATTATTATCCTCAATAAGTGTTTGGGCCAAATTAATATGGTTGTGGCTAGGGTTTCTATAAATCATTCTCAAAGGGTAGACTCCTCTATGGCTAAACTAGGTCGAATTCCTTTAGTTAAGACAAAACCATGTTGTATAGATTTATATGAGATTGATGATATCCCAATTTAAATTCCAATAAATATACTTGATATTAAGAATTCATATTCTTTTCTCAAAACAATCTCTAAATGGGTTTCTTCTAGGGTATTTACTTTTTATGTTCATGGGTAGAAGATCATATTTGGTCAAGTTGTACTATGGATGTCATAAACCTAAATAAAATTTTCTTTCCCCATATTCATCTCTTACCAAATGGTTTTTCATTTAAAATTAATAAGATAAGGATAGAGACAATTTTCTCTAGAATGGACCTTGGTTTTGTAATTTTAAGGGCTTATGTGTGCTCCCTTCGACTTATTTCTTTGTCCTAAAATTTAGTTTTTTTTTAAATCCCCTTTTGGGTAAGGTTATATAGATTATGACTAAAGATGGATAATGAATAAATATTGATATTGATGACTAGTGAGTTAGGTGTTTTCATCAAGGGGGAAGTATGTAATGAAAAGGATTGAATATTTTCAAATATATGTATGTAAATTAATCTAGCAAACCCCTTGCACTTGCCATTTGGATTGCCTCTTATATTGGTTTATGGCTTCAAATTTTGTATTATGAAGGATTAAATTTTAATTTATTATAGTGTTGTTTATAAAAACATAAGGAATTTAGATGTCCCATTTCACATGGTACAATCAATATACACAAATATCATATATGGAAGAAAATAGATAGTGAACCTAACTCTAATTTTATTTGGAAGAAACATGGAAAAATATTTCACTAGTAGGATAATAGAGGTGATGTTAAACTCTATACCATGTAATTTAGGAATAGAAGTTGAGTCTATTCTTATAAATATCAGAGCTAATTATGTACTTATTATTTAAGAAAATAACCTCTAGTTTTAAATCATGTGGTTATAGAAAGGCATAAGGAAAAAGTGATGACCTCAAGCTTGGCACGAAAAGCTACAAGATGTACAAAAAAATAATTAAAAAATGGTATCAAAATTTTAACCTCTACAACAAAGGTATAAGGATAAATACAAAATGCATCAAATTTTAAAACATAGTTTTTAGGTTAAATATCAAAGGTAATAACATCCATAGTAAATGTGGTAGATTCTATCACAAATATATTTAGATTTGCAACAAAGGTTTTTAACATGAGGGAAACATCTTCAGGATCTATAGCTAAGGATTTTAAATTTGTTTCTTTTGAGGCTTAATGATTCCTTGGATGTCAATGTAAATGAGTATGAATTGGATAAATATATTTTTTGGCTATTCCTATTCCAACCAAGGTTTTACGAACTCCTTTGGTTTCTTCTTCTTCTCAAATCAAGAAGAGGTGTGTAAAGAAAACTATGTTGGAGAGGATTTAAATGGAGGCTTTGGAGGTTAATGGTGATGGATCCCAATTGAATTTAGACAAGGTGTTATTTAGTTAGGGTAGAATATCCCTAAAAATTCTAGATTAATGGCATTGGTGATTTGTGAAATTGATCTTCAGGGTCATGCCTGTAGACTTTTTTTTTGATTTCTTAGTTTTTTTCTCAATTGGTATGGTTATGTTCTTAACTACTTATGGTTATTGAGGTTCATGTTCTTATTTTTTTCCATTTGGATATTGTTTCCAATTTTATATAATTGTGATATTTATAATGATTTTTAAAATTTTAATAGAAAGGGTAAGGAACCCCTTAACTCTCTTATTTATCAATCAAAAAATAAATTTCTAAATTTGGATATATCAATATACCAGTTCACTATATAGTAATTAATGTAATGATCACCATAAAATAATAGCCATTAATGGAGGTCATGTAATTACTCTTATGTGTATCAATAGTGATCAAAATAGGTCCATGATTATTCCAATGCATGCTATATGGGCTAAATGTTAGATGTCGATGATGAAGTTGATTTTGTTGATGTTAGATATGGAATAGTCATTGTACATGGTTAGTGTGGATTTTATATTTTATGTACACAAGGTAAATTCAATAAAGGTGTAGGATTTGGGATCAATCTAGTCTCATGCAGAGTCATTGATAAATGTTTCCTCAACAGTCTCTCTTGGTTGCATATATATACTCAAGCATGATCCTTCTATATAATCATGTTTACTGAAGTGGTTTTTACTAGTAAAGGCCTAATGCCTATTCATGGGGTTATAATTGAATTGTGTTATTCTAATTTTTTGTATCATACAAATGTTCCCTCTCTCTATATGCTTATACATAACATGATCAACTCCATATAAATTTTGCTCTCGAGCATATTTTTTTCATGATTGTCTTGATCAACAAATTATTCAATTATTGTTAAAGGAGTAATTTTAATAGTTTAATTAAAATGAGATCAAATTTTATAAAATTGGACTTATATTTTTAAAAACACATCTAGCTACAATTATATTTTAATAATTTGTAAGCATATTTTAATAATTTGTAGGCATACTTTAATAATTTGTAGGTGCACTCATGTGGGTTGGTATTCTCTATCAAATTAGTCTCTATACAGGAGTTTGACCATGTTCAATTGATTAATGTGTAATAAATGACTATTTACTAGTCATTTTTAATAATATTAGAAGTAGTGTTTTTGAACCAAGCTCATGGTGTGTACTACAAAAATCTCAAATATGTTATTGATTTATGTACATCTACATATAGGAAGTGGTGTATTTATACTTAATATTTTTCAAATACACTCAATTGGATAAAGAATGAAAGATATTTTCTATACTAATTAGTAATATGCAGGAGTATGAGTATGATCAATTATTTAATGCATATTGGATGTTTATCTATCCATTTCCTCTAGTCTAGGACATATTGTATCTACACTAAGGTCATGGTGTTTTTTACAAGAATATCAATTATATTATTGATTGTAGTGAATTTATAAATGGTAAGGGGTTTTATTATACTTAATAATTTACAAAATCACTTAATTAGATCAAGATTGAAAGATCTTGTTTGTCGCAATTAGTTTCTATGTAGGGTTAAGAGCATGATCAAGTGATTAATGTGTATTGGATGTCTATATAGTCATTTATGTTAGTCTATGAAGTACCATGTCTACACCAAGAACATTATGTGTGTTACAAGATTCCCATTTACATTATTGATTAATGTATATCTACATATGTTTAGTGGTGTATGTATACTTAATAATTTAAAAATGCATTAAGGTGGATTGATACTGAAATATCTTATCTATCCTAATAAGTCTCCATCTAGGAGTAATAGCATGAATAACTAATTAACATGCTATCCATATGGTCATTTCCATCAGTCTATGAAATACTAGTATATCTACACCAAGTACATTGTGTGTGATTCTAAGAATTCTATATAAGAGTGCTACAATGGACTTTAAAACCACTAATACATAAATTAAACATAAATAAAATGTTAATTATGTGATAAATGAAATAATATTAGAGCATTCAAAATTAACCTTGTTCCCTATCCAAGAGAAATGACACATATTCATTTAACATATATCAGGATCAAAGGTGTATGAAATATTGTTCTAACAATGTTTTTGTTGAATATCTACTATTGTATGCAAAGGTTAGTACGAGTTGTAATGTTAGGTAAATATCTTATTTTTGGCTCCCTCATTTCATATAATAATTTTTTTTAATCTAGAGGGACCCCATCCATCCTTTAACATTTCTATATTTCCAAGTTTGTCTAGCATGTCCACCATTTAGCCTACTCTTAATTAAATCTCTAATAAGTCCAACAAGCCCTTACATCATCAATGTAAATATAAATACCATTTAATGTAGATTGTATTTATAATTTTGGTGATATATTTCACACATAACTTTGTCAAAACATAATATTTTTTCACCATTTATTTGACACATGTCCTTGAGTTATTGACCTAGTGATTTTTTTTGTAATTTTAATCAATATTTTAGAATTTAAATGTTTTTTATGTATCAGTCTTGGTAGTTTATACATATTTGACCTATTTATAAAATATTTATGTATATATTATATGTTCAAATTTATTATTTTTTCATCAATGAAATAAGATAATTAAAATCTCATTCTATATATTTTTTTTCAAAATTTTAGGACATGTTCTCATATTTTTTTCAATGCCTTAAAAATATGGTACATTATTCTATAAGTGACTTTAGATGATTAAAAATAAAAAATAAATAAATTTTATACATAAAAATTGGGGAAGAATCTTCTAAATGTAATTTTTTCTCATGCTTTAAAACCCTCTCATTAATGAAACTAGTTTAATTGTGTTTTTTAAATATTTCAAAGAGGGTCAATTAAAGGGTCCCTCACCTATCATATTAAAAATATAGCTAATTTTTTTTCTTGGCATGACTATGATCCAACATTAAACACTATTAAGGTTAGAGCTAGCAAGGGTGAGATGTCACTTATTGACATCTCACCTTGTTGATAAACCCATACTCTTTATTTTTATAGCACTCACCTTACTAACATACCCATACTATATATTATTTCATCACTACTCACCTTGTCAACAAACACATACTATTGATTCTTACAACAACTCTCACCTTGTTGAAAAAACCATATTATAAATTCTTGTAGCATTGAATATTATTTTACATAATATAATTATTGTGTAATTTTGGGTACTTTGGAAAAATTAGTCTTGTCAATCCACTTGAATTTTCCACCTATAATATATAATATTTTTAATATCAAGATATGCATCATTTTTTAGATTCCTTCAATGCTCAACTTTTTAACATACCCATACAATGGATTCTTGTAGTAATGGCATTACTGAGTCACACAATAAATCTAGATCCACTTCAAAAGGGCACTTGAAAATTAATGTTATATTTTATATATCTAACTATGGAACCATAATTGATTATATTATTGTAATGAAAGTGTTGGTATATCCATGAATATACTGATTGAAGTGATTAGATCTTATAATGCAATTATTATGTAGTCATAAATGATATTATTTTTGACACTTCTAATTTATCTTCATAAAGATTTTTTATTGGGGATGAATTAATATATCATTTTATACAACAATAAAACATAAATTTATTCTATTTATAAAATGTAGAGGAGAACAATGAATTTGGGTTAAGATCTAAGAGCATTAATATAGTTTTTAAGCTCTTAGTCAATTACTTTTCATTTAACTACTCATATTTATAAAATTTATTTTTCAATGCTTCCTTTTGTACCCAAAATCATTTAATTCTGGTTGGTGTAAGATTTCTATATGAGTAATCATAGGTGGTAGAATGAATTTCCTATGATAACATTTTAACCATCTTATCATAATTTAATGGCCATCTTCTACACTTTATTATTAGAGAAAAAGATTTACCTTTGTCATCTAATAATTGTAGTTCATAACACTCAATATGCATAATGACGATGACATGTAATCTTCTATATTTTATTAGAGAGGATCAACTTCATTAAAGATTATTGATTCAAATAAAGAACTTTTTTTAGAAAAATATTAGAGAAGGTGAACAACCCTTTTGTAGTTTTTCATTTCATAATCATCTATCTTATAAAGGAAGTAAAAGTGTAAATAATTATTGCAATAATACATATTCTAGTATAATAAAACTAGAGTGTTAAATATGTACACATTTGTCTTTATTTTTAGGGTTATAGTATGTGTGTGTGTGTGTGTGTGTGTGTGTGTGTGTGTGTGTGTGTGTGTGTGTGTGTGTGTGTGTGTGTGTGTGTGTGTGTGTGTGTGTGTGTGTGTGTGTATTTGTCTTGATTTTTAGGGTTATAGTATGTGTGTGTGTGTGTGTGTGTGTGTGTGTGTGTGTGTGTGTGTGTGTGTGTGTGTGTGTGTGTGTGTGTGTGTGTGTATTTGTCTTGATTTTTAGGGTTATAGTATGTGTGTGTGTGTGTGTATTCTCCTCATTTATTGATGCATGATTATTTCCATTTTCAAGATCATGGAAGGGTTGAGTTCACACTTACCTTCTAAAGTGCATTTTAGAGATAAAGGAATCTTCACAGTACAATTATTTGTAAGTATGGTTTAGAGAACACTTGATACATGAGGCTATACTCCAACCAATAAATTTTAGATCAATAATGTATCAACATATTTTAATAACTTAAATTAGTAGATGTAATATTATTTCTCTTCTCTTAAACTATCAAATAACAACCCATGATTAATAAAAATAAGAAACAAAGAACAATAAAATATAACTTAATCTAATCAAATCTTTAATAACATTTCAATCTATTAAATAAATAAAGAATAATCAAGGAACTCATACTTAATATTAAACATCTAATTATAAAATCTATCAAAATATAATTATTCAAAAAGAAAATCAACATCTATTTAATACCACTATCTTCAATTTATATTCTAATTATGTAAACTAATCACACAATATAACTAAACTAAAAACTTAATGAAAGATTAAGAAAAAACATCTTAAAAAAGAAAAATATTTTAAAAGATAATAAATGAAATTGAAATCCTAATTATATATTAAAATAAACCACAATAGTAGACCTAAAAACAAAATACAATAATAATAAAATGAACAAAACATAAAATAAAGTGAAAAAGAACTAAATTAAAACTAAAATAAAATATATGGCTGAAACAAATTAAGTATATAACTCTAATCTAACACAAAATAATTAAATTATAGAAAATTAAAATCTAAGAAATAAAATGAAGGTAAAAGAAGCACGAGTCTTAAAACAAGAGTCATCTCAACAGAAAAATGAAGTAATTTTATTGAAAAACAATATTTGTATACAAAGAGTCTTCAAAAAGATAATCATTCACAATTGAGATATCAACAAATGTTAGGCAAAGTGATTTATTCATCATTATTTGAGTCAAATACATAATATTATACATATATGATTGCATAGTTGTAATCATCAAAATATATTATGCTTGATAGACTTAAGATAATCAATTTATAAACTAGATAAGAGTCATGGATATACTTATGATTATCAAGTGAGTTAATTCATTATCAAAGAGAGTACTATTTGGTCTATCTGTAAATGACTACTTAATCTTAGAGATTGTTTATATAGAGAAAAAAATAAGATGGAAATTTGAACAACTTAGATCTATTCAATACCTATAATGCTTCTCCTTTTTTGATGTGACTTTGATTTGTTTATAAAATAATCTTTTTGAAAATAGTTAGAAATAACTTATAACTAAAATTTTAGTTAGTTGTTAAATTTAATTGATTTTTAAAATTCAATTAGTTAGCTTATAAATTAAACTTTAATTTTAGACTTTAAATAAAGCCTAAAAGATCAAATCAAATTAAACTAATAGATCAATAACAATTCTAATGGGTGGGGCCCCTCAACTAGTTATAATACATTTAAAAATAAGAATTCAACTATGTAAAACAAATGTAATAACTACTAAAAATTAAATAACATTAAATAATTTAAAATATTAAATACCATAAGCATTTCTATAAAATTTTAGTAAACATCAAACATAATACTCTGCCAAAACTAAAAGTACTATCATATCTATCAATATACTGCCAAAATCATATGCATATACTCAAAGGATCACCACATCACAACAAGTGTATATCAAGTCAAAGTCCAAGTATTCAACATGAAAAAAAAACTTAATCTAAGTTTGAATGATAAATTATATCAATAAATAGTCTACCCTCTCAATTTTATACTCCACATACTCAATAGGTGTAGTGATAAGTTCCATCACTTTCATGCCCTTAGAATCATCAACTTTCAACTTAAATTTATTCAAATTATTAGTTACCAAGGGTTGTATTATTGGGATGCTATCATGTTTCCTACTAGAGGAATTAGGTATTTCTTGTTCAAGTGAGTGGACTATGGTTTTAAGAGGTAAAAGTAAATGATGATGCAATTTTACAATACCTTCAAGCACATTTTATGGTTATTTAAGCAATAGATCATTATGCATATTAGATTGAAAAGAAGTATGTGATGAGAAGACTCATTTGGAGTACCTTGTCCACAAGGATGATATATTCCATATGCTCTTCTCAAACTTGATTAGCATGCAATCTCAAAGAGATGGTAAGTAATGAATGAAGTACATTTCAAAATATGAGATCAAAATCCTCAAAATGAATGAATACGTAAGTTTTATGTTTAAATGATTGAGGAAAAGCATTGATAGCCCTAAAAACATGAAAATATTGACCTCAAAAACTACCACATGAAGGATTACCCTCACTATTCTTATCATCACCATGACCCCATACATCTCTATCAAAATTATATGAATTTTGGGTCCACCCTGACATCTTTTAAGAAATCATACTAAAATAAGCTTGTTGAAAGACTTTAAATTATAAAAAATTGCTATATCCAAAATTTATAATGTAAAATTATGATCTCATAATGTTTTTCCATCAAAATGATCACACTTGCAAATAAACTACTGAGCTTTCTAGTTTATGTATTCATTACTTCTCAAAATAATAAATGACATATAGCCAAATCCACACATGTTCAACCTTTTAAACCATAATACCTCTTATTATATATATAAATATTTAAATTTTCAATATAAATCACCCTTTAAATATAACCAAACCTTACAATAATCATATAAAAGTTAATGTTTGACATATACAACTTCTAACAGAAAGACTGAAACTACTATGTAGAGAGAAATCCCATGAAGATAAAAATACAAAAAGAATAAGGCTTTAGTCAACAAAAATAAACCTTTATAATCCTTACAACACTCAGTATAATATTATATCATTTTATCTAAACACATGCCCTAAAGTATTATGCCAACTTTTATACTCTTGAAATTACCATATTCAACAATCGAATTGGAAAAAATTGCATATATGCAAAGTGAAGTTTATGAACATTGAATCAAGATTAATAAATGTATATTAATATTTTCTTCAAAAAATATTTGAATATATCTTCCCTCGATCATTATCACAAATAAAAATTAATTTATACATGTTCATATAATGAATTACAATGATTTCAAAGATTCTGAATAACCATCTTAAAATGACAAAAGAAATGTGGGATGATTTCCCATAAAAATTACAAAGCCAAACACTTATGAATTTGAATTACTTTTTGTATGTATTATTTTCAAAAAATAATACTAGTATATAATATATGTGAAACTAGAATCACCTTAAAACACCATTTTCCAAATATTCTAAGACTATTTCAAAACTTGAATGCAATTCAAACACCTTCTCTCATAAAATAACCAACAAATACAAACTTTCAATACTTGTTTCAAAACTAGTTTCATACTTATTTGCACATAAATCATGGTCAATTACAAATAACATTACCATTCAAGTTATCTATAATACTCCATATTCCATTCACATGCAAATTATTCATCATATATTTACAAAATTGAACTAAGAAACTCATATATTCAAAAACAAATGGCATGTAGAACCAAATAAAGAATTTTCTTTCAAATATCCAGTTTAAAATATTAAAATGTCTTTAAAACAAACAAATATCAACCCTCAAATGTCAAATCTAAGCCATATCCAAGATAAAATCAACTTTTTGAAACCATTTTTGGTGTCTAAGTCAAATTATCAAAATCCATTTCTATGCATTTGATGAAAGAAAGGACCCAACTACATGCAAAATAATAGAAAATTCAAGGTTTAAAATAATATTATGTGCATGATATAGATAACTAATTGCTATTTACAATAAAAACCCATCATTTAATATCAAAAATAGCTTGACAAAATCTTTTCTTAATAAGAAAGTGTATGCAAAATTGAAAAGAGATTGTCTTTAAATATGTATTAAAATAACCAAATCTCTTTGTCAAATAAAACTAATCACCAAAAGATTAAGATAGAGCCACATAAATAAAATCCAAACTTTGAAACTTTTTCAAAAGTCTACAAAAAATGATTAAAACCAATTTACGTGTGCATCTAATGAAACAAGAACCCAATTGAAGCAGATTATTTATAACACACATAATATTATTTTCCCATAAATAATTCAAACTTAAAAAAAATAATCAAAATGTAAATTCATGCAGATCAACATAGACATTTGAACAATATATTACATTATCATATCTTCATCAAAATAAAAACTAAAGCATACCTCATAAAATCTCTACAAAAATCCTCTCCAAATCTCACTCTATTCTAATCAACCACCTCGACATTATTTTCCACTATAGCTCCACTTCCATAGTAAGATTTTTATTAAATGACATCAAAAAATAAAAATACCACTTTTATATTTCCTTAACTACCATTTGATATCCATATGATGGGTTCAAATTGTATTGGTTTACACAATTTTGCCATCTTACCAACTGGTTACACCAAAATTAATAGCTTACCAACCTCTTTAACAAACTATTTACTTAGCAAAAAATTGATTGCTAAAACAAAATAATAAGGTAAGTACTCAAAAATTAATGCTAATCTTCCACCAAATCCAAAAGGATCAAACCTCAAGTTTGATAAACTATTTATTCAATTTGCCACCAAATCTACTATAAATCACCATTTTAAAATCTTAACTATGATTCAAACTTGACATCATCAATCATGGTTACTACTTATATCCACTAACCTAGGATTGTATTCAACATAATTATCAACTCCAACATCACCACGTCCCAAGTGTACTCAATGTGAGAAATGACTTATATAACTTAGCTGATGTTCACACCTAGGTAATAAAACACATGATGCTTAGGAAATGCATCTAGGTCTAGGTCTTCTAAGATGCTTATAACCCAAGCCCTTTAACAATAGTTTTATACTTTAAAAACATTCAAAGTATTATAATTTTCAAGCATATTTCCTCAAAACATCCAAGCCTAGAAATATATGCTTATTTAAACTAAAACATCAATTATTGAAAACCTCTTATCAAAGTAACATGATCATAAATGCCTAGCAATATATTTTACATACATTGAAGACAAATTACGATAACAAATAACTTCAAGCATGGGAACTACACAAGAAATATCTGAATGTTGGTCTTACTCATTTTCACCAATTCACATACGACCAAGTGTTATAATACAACATGAGAATAAGATGTTTATCAGATTTGAGATTGACCATGCATCTTATCAAGCACATTAAAAATACTTCTGATCCTATGAAACACTATAGACCTTGTAAAATACAAATCATTTTAGATTGATGCTGAAAAATATTTTCATTAAGAAAAAATGTATGCTTTAGAAACCACTCAATTATATTAATAGTAAAAATTTCAATTTAGTAATTTAAATAATTGCCTATGTATAAAAAAATACATATTCAAATGTATGGAAATGATTTTGCCCCTACCAATAGTTTTAAATTTCATGATGTTAGGTCATCCATATGACAAAGTTGAAAACATGACAAGATCTTCAGAAAATAAAAGGGGATGATAAAAATAGGCTAAAAACTAGAGACCTTGCTAGCCAATTTTAATTGTGAAATTGGGTTACAACTATAAAATACCGTAGAGAAAAAAAATATCTTAAGAGTGAAATCCAGGTTTAATCATTTCTCAAGCAGCTATCTGTAAACCCCTTTTAAGTTGATAAATTTTTTAAGAGATGAATAGTTTAGCTAATGTGGCATGAAGAAAGGAATATATTAAATGGGTAATTTTAAGGTGGATAAATAGCCAATGCAATAGCCTTGAATAAATTCTAAAAATAAATAAATACTTGCAACACATTCATATTTAGTTTATGTTTTAGTCATAAATAAAATCCTCAAAAAAATCAAATAAAAATATATATTGTAATTAAAAACTTACAATGATAAGGCAATTATCGTAGTACATTCTCTTAAAAATGATGAATAATTTAATTTTTAATTAAATGTTGATCCACTGACAAGAAAATAGAAAACAAACAACCAAAAATAAAAGAAAAAAAAAAACAATAAACAAAAAATAAAAGATAAAAACCCAAAATGATAAATGAGAAAATAAATGGAAACTAATTATGAAACAAATTTAAATGATGTCCATTGATTTAATAATTCAAGCAATTACTATATTAATCCTATAAATGAAAAGCATTTTTTCCAAGAACAACAACAATTTTATAAGGACCAAAACAAAGGGAATCAAACTTATGATGTTTACCTAGATTCTCATGTGCTTTATTCCAATAAAGAACAAGATCTCCAACTATAAAATGTTTGTTAGAAACTTTTTAAAAAAAGATCTTCTTTAATTTTTCTTTAGCCTTTTTTAACTTCTATAAAGTAGTAGCTTTGATTTAATCTAAAACTATCAAATCATTAAGTCTTTGCTCTATCATATTTGTATCTTCTGATAAGTATTGTAAATCAATTCAGGCAAAAACAAATTTGGAGTTAAATTGGCAGTGTGGCTTCAAAACCATAGGTTAACATAAAAAATAATAACTGGTAGTAGCTTCAAAAATTATACGATTATCCCATAATGCTTCAAAAATCTTTAGATGTAAATTTAGTTTGTTTTTACAAACTATTTTTTCATAATAGAAATCAATTTTTTATTCTTAGATTTAGCTTATCCATTTCATTAAGAATAATATTTTGAGGAATGACTTGAAATAATAGAATAATATCTCAAAAACTGTAAATATTCATTTAAAATAAAATGAAGACTGTCATCTAAAATAATCTCATAAGGAACACTAAATCTAAAAATTATTTGATTCTCAAATAATAAAGTAACTTCAGCTGTAAGTGAGCTTTTTAAGGCTTTAGCTTCAAGGTATTTTTAAAAATAATTAGTAGTAATTAAAATATACCTATGAATAGCTTAAGGAGGATGAATATATGATATACAATCAATTCCCTACTTGATTAAGAATTTTTTAGGAATAACAATATTTAAAGGCATTACTGGTAATATATCTCTACCAACAAATAATTGGTAAGACATACATGCATGAACCAATTTATAAGCATCTTGAAACAATGTAGGCCAATAATAACTTGTGCATAAAATATTATATATATTAGCTTTTGATGCATAATGACCACCACAAATGTCTTAATGATACCCTCTAAGCACCTTCTGAGTTTGGCCATGAGTTAAACATCTTAATAGATACCATCTCTATTTCTATAAATAAAAAGTTTTCCAATAAATAAAATTTCAAAGATTGAAGTTTTAAATATCATCTCTACTGTTTATCCAAATTAGTAGGGCATGTATAATTTTTTTAAACATCATGATACCAATCATATTCAAAAAGCAAACAATCCCAATCATCCATTTGATGATCAAATTTAAATTTTCTAAGAAAATTAGCAAATTTCATGGTTTAAAAATAAAATTTAACATGCAAAGAATCATCAATAGACAAAACCAAAACATTTATACTAGAAGAATCATTTTTATCCAAATGTTTTTTTAAATCATTACTTTTTATATCTTGAGATTTTTCAAAATCAAAATTAAATTATTGAATCCTCAAAATCCACTTTTCCAAACTTTCTTAATAATTAGTTGTTTTAAAAGATAAGAAATGACAAGAACATTATATCTTACAATAATGTTATTTCCCATTAAAATATAATGAAATTTGATCAAAGAATAAACTAATGAAAAAAAAAAAAATCAATAAGTGGCTATTTGGTTTCTACATTTTAAAGAACTTGGCCCATATAGCCAATATGTTTTTCTTCATTATTTTTATCATTTTGATAATTATGACACCTAGGTATTTATTAGTTATGTTTACATAAAGAATAAATGATCTGGTCAAATCAAGTTTCACAAATATAGGTGCACTTATAATAGAATCCTTAATGTTACTAAAAGTAGAATACACTCCTGAATCCTATGCATATGATTATTTTTTTAACAAAACTTGTAACTAATTGGATTTATCTATAAAATTTGATATAAATCTATGAACAAAATTAATTTTGACAAAGAAAGATTTGAGACGAGATTGATATTTAAGAGGTGATAGTTATTTAATTACTTTTATACAATCAAGATCAATGAAGATTCTAATTTTTGAAATAATATGTCCTAATAAGTTTCCTTTAGGAACCCAAAGGCATATTTCCTAGGATTAAATAAAAATACTATACTTATTGAATCTTATGAAAACTTCACAAAGATTATATATATATATATATATATATAGAATGCATAGTTAGATCATATAATTAAACTTGAATGGATATTCCAATTAAGTCATTGAAAGCCACATGCATAGCTCTCTGAAAAGTGACACCTCTGTTCATAAGACCAAAAGACATTATATTAAAAGTAAATGTTCATCTACAAGTAGTAAATGTTGTTTTATACCTATCAACTAGATTAAAAAATATTTGATTATAACCATAAAATCTATCAAGTAAAGACATCATTTTAGATCTTTCAACTTGTTACAAGATTTAATCAATACTAGGAAGAGGAAAACTATCTTTAACACTAGCCTTATTTAAATCTTTAAAATCTACACATAACTTAATGTCACCATTTTTATTTGATACAGGTACCAAATTAGCAACCCAATAAAAATATTTTAGAGGATAAATGACACCACAATAAAACATCTTATCAAGTTATTTATTGATGGTTTCTTCCAATAAAAGGATTATTCTTCTTATCTTTTATCTATCAGGTTTTATACCAAGCTTTATAAGAATATCATGTTTAATTATGTTGGTATCATAACCTTTAGGTATTTATAAGACCAAGCGAAAACATAAATAAATTCCTCAAAGAATTTAATAAACTTAACCTTATCATTCATAATACATTGTATTCCTAAACATATAAATTTAGGATATTCCTTTGTACCGAGGTTGATAGGAATAGTTTCACCAATTATCCTCTTAGAAGGATCTTTAGTTCATGAAATATTAGGTTGATCATTTGGAGTGAACATTGATTCTATACTAACTAAACCAAAAAGTAATTTATTAGTACTTAAATTTAAGTAATCATCATAATTCAACACATAATCATCATGATCAAAATAATTACCTTTGAGAAAAGAAACAATATGTTCATCACAATTAAAAATAGGTTAATTTTATTTCAAATAAAAAACTTTAGGTTTAAAAACTTCAAAAAATAAGAAGTTAATAGTTGGTTCAGTCTCACTTTGAGTATAATTTGAAGAAAAATTAGTGAGCTTATCAACTCTAACATTAAACTCTCTAAATATATGAGTAATATTGAAGGTTGGAAAACTTTCAAGTAAAGCTCAAACCTTTGGTGTATATCTATGTAGATGAGTTTGATTAGTTTTATAAACTTTCCTAATTTATCTAATAACTAACTCAAAATATTTGAAGACTTCTAATTATTTAATATTAAGCTCATTTACGTTTTCTATTCTTAAATACAAACTTTTGAATTCTACTATGTTGTTAGTATTACTAAAAGATAATTTATAAGCATAGTATTTTTTTTAGCAACTGGATAAATGAAACAAATTTCAACACCATTACCATGTTATAAACATGATCCATCAAAATATAAGGACCATAAACTATCTATATTAAATATATTTTCTTATTGTTTTTTAGTTTCATTTAAAGTTAATAGCTTTTAAGTACCAATTCTAGTTTGCACATAAGTAATAGTAGTAGGTATAGAATCAGTATGATTACTAAATCATTCTTTTCTTTGTATAAAAGTGATCTCATTATTAATCATAGCCCAAGTTGTATCCTTACCTACATAATCACCAATTTATTTTGATCAATCTCTCCCTAAAAGTATATCATAATTACTAAAATATCTAATACTTGAACATTGGTCATACATCTAATTATTTCATCTTGCATGATTTTGATAACAATATCACAAAACTTATCATAACTCTTAGTTTGTCAGGAATCAAAACCTATAAGTTTCCTATTATCATTTTCATAAGAAATTCTTGATTGATCAAGAATGAATGTAAGCATTATATTTTTAGAAGCACCAATATCTATAATATAATTATGAATAATTTTATTAGTAATTTTGACTAATACATAAAAGGGAGATATGGAATAAGTATGAGGATCATAAATTTGAGTAAAAACAATAGATTGTGATTTTTCATTATTCTTTGTTTTCTCTCAGAATCTTAACAAATCCTTAAAATTTGGGTTTTTAATTACATCATTAATTTTATCAAGCTATCTAGGTAAACCAGTAGTCTTTAATAATGAAAAACTTGTCTTAATAGTAGCCAGATCATTTATAATATTATAAGATCCAATATCTGGATGATGAATGTGAGTGTAGTTCTTGGGTTTATAAGGAGGATATTATGGAGTATTAAAACTAATTGATAAAGGGTTATTTTTTGGGAACTAATTGTAGCATTATCAGATACAAAATTATTCTACATACCTTTTCCTTATCATGATTTTTAGAAGAAGATCGCTAATTATTAGTTGAGTTATATCTTTTTGTATAGTATTGACTGAATAAGTATTTGTAGTTTTGATGTCATCTAGAAATTTATCGAATACACACATATTTATATTATCAACAAGATCAATAGATATATTATCTTTTCTCTAAATATATTTTTTAAAAAGTTGAACAACTATACAAGTGCTAGGATTATGATCTAATTCACATACATTACAATAATAAATTTTTTAGGATTTCATTAAGGATTGTTAGCAATTTTTTTAGCAATATAATATAATAATATTATAAATATAATATAATAATTTCATTAAGGATTGTTAGCAATTTTTTTTTATAAATATAATATAATAATTTCAATTTTAGCGCTTACATGTCAAAGTAGGGTACTATAGGTCAAGGTAGGGTATTATAAATTTTATGAAGATAATAATTTACCTCTTCCATTAAATCAAATTATTATATAATAATATGTTATATTTTTATATATAATATTTGATAATATTTTAAAAAATGATATTAAAAAAATATGTTATTTACTTTATAATGATTGAATTGAGTTTCTATATATAATTTTTAAAAAATGTGTTTTTTAAACTGTATTCCAAATTTATTTGTCATAATTTATTATCATTATTTTAATAAGTTTTTATTTTAAATAAAAAGTTTCACTAATAATTAAAATAATAAAATTTATTTTTAATTATAATTTTTAATCTTTATTTATATGGTATTATAGTTTTCATTCAAAACAGTTAATTATTTAGTTGTAGTCAATCAAAATATTAAATTTAATGTATTATTCAAATTATTTTAAAATTTAACATCAAATTTTTAAAAATATTTTATAAAATAATATTATGGAATATTTAATATACTTATTAATGATTGGTTCAAAATGTTATTGAATTTTATATTTTTTACATCACATATTGTCAAAAAGAGAATGTGATGTCACCTTTATATATTTAACACAAGATTTCAACTTATGTAAAATAATTTATTAATTAAACTTAATATAACTTACTAAAAATTATTATATTTTTATTTTAACTAATATGTTTCATTAAAAGACTCATTTTTTACTTAATATTCTAGACTAAGTCAAATACATAACTCAATATTTTTTCCAATTTTTTTGTTGCTTTATTTTAACCAATTTATTTTATTTATAATGATTTTATCTTTTCATTCTCAAAAAAAATTTAATTAAGTTGTAATATTTATTTTCTTGATATTTTTAAAGGCATCTGCTATATAAATATAATAATATAAATTTCTTAATATTTTACTCATTTTAATAATATATATTTTTTAATAAATATTATTTATATATTAATATTAATATTTTATCTATTTTTTAGAAATAAAATATTGATTTGATTTATTTAAATTATTTTAGATTATTAAAGACATATGTTATATAAATATAATAATGTATATTCTACATATAACATATTTAAAAATTGAGTATTATATTTTTATTACATTTTATAATAATTTTTAATAATGTGTTATTTATGATTCTATATATTTATTATTGAATTTAAATAATTATTAGATAAAATAAGAAAACACACACACACACACACACACACACACACACACACACACACACACACACACACACACACACACACAAAAACACAAAAGTAATTTAAATACACGTTTATTACATAAATTTTATTATATAAACTTTTGTATAGTGACAATATTTCTTTTGCATATTCAACAGCAAGGACTACCCAATTCTAATATATAACTTTTGTTTCACTGAACCTCCACAATATCATAAGTTAACTCAATACAATATACCAATTTCTATTATAATGAACATATTAAAAACTAATCGCTATGCAACCCTTATTTCTTTAATTTTTTATTATATAATATTTTTAAATTATAAAATTATAAAATAATTTTTTTTAATTAAAATAATTCAAAAAAAACTTAAAATTATAAAATCATTTTTAAAAACTTTCTATTACAAAACTTTTTATTTTTTTAATTATAAAACTTTCTATTTTGAATTAAGAATCATTATAGTATCATCAAATGATTTTTTTAAAAATAAATTTAAAAAATATTAATAAATGAAAATATTGATCCCTACAAAATAGACACTAAATATATTATAAATAATAAATTATTTTAATATAAGTTAATTATATATATAATTGATGTAACTTCTTTCCATCTATTTTCATTGTGGTTTCTCATTTCTAATAATATAATGTATGCTCTAACATATTTATATTTTCCATAGTTAATATTATATAGAGTTTCACATCATTTATAAATTTAATATATTAATTATTTTAAACAACTTCAATTACAAATAAACTATCAAAGTCAACAATACTTTATTTTTCTTAAGTTTTTAAGGAAGTTATTACTCTCTAATGTACTACAAGTATTTGTAAATGTGTTAGGTCTACAACCAAAGTAGATATTAATATAGTATTTGGTAGGATTTATTTATTTTTAGTTTTTAAAATGATTCATTTAAACTTTTTTTTAGAACTAATTATTAAGATTTATACATTTGGGAATGTGATTATATTTATTTATATATATATATATATATATATATATATATATATATATATATATATATATTCTTTAATGATTCGTTATTCTACTATGAATTATACTAAGATTTGATAGGCAATGTTGAATAAATAACCATTTTGAAAAATTCTTAGGTAGGATCATCTGTCAAATTTATTACTTTCTTAAACAATTCATAAAGATATACTATTAAAACCATCATTTATTGAATTTTGATGATAAATATTTTCCTCAACTCTTCCTTCAGTATTGTTTACTCAATAATTTTTTATATTACATTTTATTTTCATATCGTATTAGTCTTTACTTCTTCAATGTTTGGAGAGTATGCCTCACACAATGCCCCACATAAACACCCTACATTATTGTAGCACATTATTTTCTCTTGTTTGGAAGAAAATTATGCACTACATTAATGATTAGTCAACAACCAATAAATAAATGTTGTTTACTAGAAAAAATCCAATGTCATAGTAATCATATACAATTATACTTTGTATGAAAAATAGGTCACTAAAAATTCTAGATGGTTTTGATTTATTGGATTTGATAGAAATAAATTTATTTCCACTTATTTGGTAAAACAAATTTTATGTTAGCTAATTTTTGCAATCTGTGAGAAATATTATAGCTCATAAAATAGTGGAATACACAAAGACTTGTTGTGAAACCAAATATTATTCATATCACCATGGAACTTTTCCTACAACTTAGCCTCCAAAACTCCTTTAACTTCTACATACTTCTTAGACTATGAAAATTACCAACTTAATAAGCAAGCATAAGCATCTGTGCCCATATTTTATCTGATTTAGAACATGTCAAATTTTAATTCAATATGACATGAATAATGTTGAGCTTCAAACCCTCAATAAAAATTACAATTAAAAAATTATTTATGAATTATATGCTAAATGGCAGAGCTACCACTAATATGAATGCTTTAAACAGGGATTATAACAAGATTGTGTAGCTAAATAAAATATAGAAATAAAATTACCACAATGCACACAATATAGGCCAAGTTATCTACATAGAAAAAATAATGATTATGTAGTTAAAATATTTCCCCCTCTATCAAGGTGTATTCCACATACTAGAAATCAATAGTTTAATATAATTTGTACATGTCACACTTGTTGTGAAAATAAATTTCATATTTTTTCACATGTTGAGAAAACCTAGTGTCATAGCACATTAACAGAGTGATAATGATGACAACACCTCTCATGTATAGTATATAATAATATTAATTTATGGAATATTCATTTGATTGACACTACCTACAATAGTATACAATCATACTTTGCATGATAGATAAAGCACTGAGAAATTATAAATGATTTGATTTACTATAATTACTAGATATGCATACCTGGAAACTTATTTATTCACTAAATCAACTTTTATGGTAGTAAATTTTTTAGTCTGTGATCAATATTATTGTCATAGAACAATGAAATAGACAATGACTTAGTTAT